>JAGKQL010000024.1:1351012-1395795 GCA_018398635.1 Cyprinodon brontotheroides
CAAAAAGGAAAGTTTTAAGCCTAGCCTTAAAAGTAGACAGGGTGTCTTCATTTATGATGCTTGTATAAGTTTAGTTCTGAAACACCGGATGAAGCATCTTTGTTGCTCTGTGGGTCTGATGCGCGTTGGGAGAGAGCTACTCTATTCTTTTCACTTTTCCTGTAACAATGGCAGCTATATTTGCTGTGAGCAGTGGGTAAAAAGTACTTTGGAATATATGTTTTTAGGTGAAATAGTTGACCTGAAAACTTAATCTGTGCAGTCAGTTCATCCAGATTACGATCCTCTGTTCAAATATTATTTCGCTGTTGGAGCCGCTCAGACACCCGTACGTTTTTCACGTAATCCAAACTGCAGGCAACAGAATAACATAAGCAAACATATGTTGCCAGCAGGTTTCAACATTTTAAGTTAATTTAGGTATTAATAAGCTGTTTCAGTAGAGTGATTATAGTGATCTGCATCAGCAGTGCTGTGTCTGTCTCCTTGCCAGCTTGATGTGGCCCATCGAGCAGCAAAAGTTCAAATTTTTCAACTCCGGCAGTTAATGCCTCTGAAGCAGTAGATGCTCTAAAGCTCATGATGCGCTGCTTCAGCTGCTCAAAACGCACTGCGGGACCTTTTGCTGCACCTTGACGCACATCAACCATTGACTTTGCATGTAAATTAGCTGCTACTGCTGCCTCTGCTCCTTGCTGTCTGAACGTAGCCACATCAGCAATAGACCAATAATTTAACCAATAACCAATAACCAAAAATTTTTCCAGTGTAGGGCCAGGCTAGAGATTTTACTTTCTTATCTTTCGAGAATAAAGTCGTAACATTACGAGAATAAAGTTGGAAAATTATGACAATAAAGTTTCAAAGAGAATAGTCATAAAATATGAGAATAAAGTAAGAAAATGACAAGAAACAAGTTGTATTTTATGACAAGTCATACAAGAAGCACTTTCTTTCATATAATGATCAATTTCGAGCGTCATGTGAAGTTATACTTTGGCTCTGGTTTGACAAATAGGGAAATCTTTTAGCACCAGCATCAGATTGGTTAGTAGGTCAAAGTGGACTCAGGTTGCTGTTTGGTGGAGCTTGTCGGCCGTCATCTGCTGGTCAGAGCTTGAAGCTTTATTTCTGAAACGGGTTGTTCTATGATGACTTCATTTTCGTAATATTTCAACTTTATTCTCGTAATGTTACGACTTTATTCTTAAAATAAATAAAAAAATCTCTAACCTGGCCCTAAACTCGGTCGTACCAATATACCCAATAAGTATTCTTAAAGGTTCCTTGTTTAAACGCTACAGTAGCACATAGGTGCCCTTAAGGTACAAGGTGAGAACCCTCGTTACTCTGTTGGTATATGATAACTTTACCTTCAATGTGAAAATCACATCATAACCCTGTCGATGCTCAATAACGAGCTTCTAAATTGAAACATATGGCCTTAAATCTGTCCACTGTAAAGAGGTTAGATGTTGTCCCTCCTGTAGACCAGAGGCTTTAACCTGTTACCTGGCCCCAAAGTCACCAAAACCACCTGAAAATGAAAATCTTCCTTTGGAAGGATCTGGGACACCATTTAAAACCGCTGTAATGGATGGCGAGGCATTATTGTGTCAGTATGATGCTGCGTGCTGACAGGACGGTTAATGAGGCATTCATACCCACATCTGTTCCAGTCCTCTTTCTATTTCTGCAAGAAAGGCTGCACAGAACTTTAAGTGTATTAAATGTGCTAGAGTAGAAGAGATAATTTCTCCATCTAAGGAGAAATCATGAATGCTGATCATTTGCCCAGATGATTTTATAAGAAGTGTGGCACGGACTAACACCTGGAATCCAACATGGCAGAATAGCATGAACACCTGAGCAGCTGGTGGTGTTGAAAAAGTTTACGATAATATTAGAACCGACTCCTCTGGAAAAGGTTGCAGCAATAAATATTAACGATGATAAACATGTGAATAAACCTGGATTTGAACTTTTTATCTCCTTTAAGGTGTTTTAGATCTTAGAAAGCCATGGTGTATAAATTAAACCATAAAATAAACCCATATGGGTTGAAAGTGGTTCAGAGTCAATAACAACCTCACCTCATCATCACCTGTGGAGGTGTTTCCAGGTGCATCCGGTCCAAACTCACCTCATCAAACAGAAACTAGACCAACATTTTCCCTCCATCATAGCCTGTGTGTGTGTGTGATATTTTCCAGGGGAACATGGACACTATAATCTGTAAAAAGCAGATATTGGTCTGACTTTAGCATTAATGAGAAAATAAAAAGGAAGTTTAAAAAAAAATGCAAGCCAGAAAATGAAATATTGAAAATGCCACGTGATAAAACATTTATTTATTTTATTAAAATAAAATATTATTTTTGTGTTATATATATATATATATATATGTGATGAGAAAGTTTGCCCTGATTTTGTATTTTTTTGTTCTCTCAGATTACAGTGTAAGTAAGGGCCGAACAACTTGCTTTTGGGCTCAATGTGAAGAGGAAGTGAAAAAACACAATTTAAAAAGAACAGATGCCTATTTTAAAAAATCCTTTACAATGTAAACAAATGTGGGGAAAAAATTATTTTAAAAAGAAAAAACAGTCAGTGAGTATTTATAATTTACATCAGTTTTGCTTGAAATGGCATCTAAAAAGTTATGCACCGCGTAAGGGGATTCGCATGCGTTTTTGGATAGCCAGCAGCTATATGCGCGATCTATATACTTTCAATTTTAATAACTTGTAACCCCTAACCCCTAAGGTACAAAACAAGCAAGCAACGTAGTTAGAGAACATGAAGAAGTACTACTTTTCGCCCATTTTACGTCCGTAAGCGGGATCACCGATTTTTTTGTTGTCTGCCTCAAGCATGCCACTGATCTGTTGTTTTGATGAAAAACGCCCAAAATGTACCGAAATACTGTGCATAACTTTTCGTAGGAATTCATACGAACTGATAATGAGAATATGTTGAAAACTGTAGAAATAAAAAAAAAATTCTTAAATCTGAAAGAGATATTGCTTTCATAAATGACATTTGTAAAAAAAAAGAAAATTTGAAGAAATACTATATACAAAAAAATATGTTTATCTAAGAAGGGGACCACAATGTTCACATTTTGGACAAAGAAAATAGGTGGTTTGCTGGGGGCGTGAAGGAAGCCATCTATGCTAAGAGGGAGAAACCAACCTTAAACCGAGGAGGTGGACTCAGATTGCAGCTTTCAAAAACCTACAATTAGGCAATTGAGTTGATTCCTTCCCGCTATCATCGCAGCCCCCGCCCCCTCATAGGGGAACGGAGGACCTTGCCTCTTCAGCCAGGTGAACAATCCCCTTTAACGACCCCCCTTTGAGAGACAGACAGGTTTTGGGTATCACAGGCTACTAAAGAAACCAAACGACCCCTATTCTAACGGAGCTGGCTCACTCGTCACGTTCAATTTACATGTTTCTAAGCCACTCTATAAAGCCTGGAAATCAACGCTAATCCTGACATTTAATTTGAGAAACCTTCCTGAATGGTAAGCGAAACGTCCTCAAACTTGGTAACCAAGTGCAGTGGATTGTTTTTAACCTTTTTGGAATTAATTTGACCTGGATGACTGAGAATCTTCACCAGCATATCTAATCTAAGAAAAAAAAAAAAAGCAAGGTAATTCTCTTATATCTCTTTTTAATAAGCATGTTCTTAGCTTGCAACAATAATGGAAAAACATCCACTCCGTATGTTTTTGCTTCATCAGGAATGAGACCTCTGTTTGCACGTCCGACCTAAATCCAGAACAAGGAACCAGTTTTTTTTATCTTTGTTTAGGTTACAAATCCTGGTGATTTTACAGTCAAACAGAAATAAATCAGCACCACAGGGAAGGGCTGTGCCCTGTTGGATAAAGTCTTCTAGATGGAGAACTTTGTCTCTGCTTAAGATGTTAAACTCTAAGAACAGCAGCAGCAGACCCCCCTCTTCCTCCTTTATTCCCTTTGGACTCAAACAGTCAGGATGGAAAAGTTAAACGGAGAAAATAGAGATTAATCGCAGTAATTCTGCAGAATAGCTGATTATCAGGAGTCCAACTTGCTGACAGCAAAGAATCTGGACTCCTCCACAACCGAGCACAACTTCTGACTGAAAATATAAAGAAAAATCTTTAGCATGATCTCTGTATTTATAGTCAGCTTTAACTGTTGGTGAAAGATGTTTTCATACTTGGGAGTTTTGGCACTTCTTTATATATCGTTAGGAAGCAACAGATATTTTAAATTTGAACGAGTGAGCTCAATATGCAAAGCTAGAGCTATGAAAGGATTCTGTACTTTCTATTTCTTTTAGGCTCGGACTGGTAATCTGTGATATCAGGTGGGCAGATGCCCAACACTTCCTCTCCGGCCGAAGCTTCTACATGTGACCGTAAATAACTCAAGGAGCTGAAGAAGTAATCCAATGTTAACTCCCTAAATGATGCATCCAGTACATATAGCCCTTCCTTGTCATGCACATCACTTGTGGCAGGTTGGCATATGGTTAATTTTTCTATTTCTTCAAACTGTAAAAACTACCTTGCAACAAACTGAATTAGCATGAAACTAAAATGTTTTTCTAACTAAACTAAACTACGATGGTACACTAATTTATTTGGCGATTTTATGTTTGAATATTTTGCAAAAATATTTTGCGTTGCATACTACTATAGGTTTTGCATCTAAAGGCTAACGTTTTGCGTCTTACATGCATTGTTGCCAGGTCTAGATGTTTCCCAAACTGGCTGTTTAGGATGGCCGTCTATGGGTAAAACATTTTTTTCTTTAGGTTTATGGCATAAGAGTGAGTGGCAAAGATGCATCTTTATTGGTCTGTAGGAGGCAAAAGCTCTACGAACCAGTAGGGTTTGAGGTCCAATCAGGAAAGCATGTTGATAAAAATCAGCATAGAAGCAACTGCTGCTGCCCATCAACCTCAGAAAATATCATAAGTTTGTCCCCAAACCACCAGAAGTCTGTCATCCTGCAGGGATTCAACCATCTTAGACTGCAGCTAAACTTCCCAGGAAAAAAAAAGTCTGGGCAAGATCAGCCCAGGATCAGAGCGAGAAGCTCAAATAAATTATCAGAAACCCAAGAGCTCTACATTAGACTCTACAAGCTGTCCTTAGCAGGTTAAAGGTCAAAGGTTATGACTCTTGAACCATTGTGGCTGGGGTGGAAGGAGAAAGCTCCTTCTCTCTAAAAACAAGATGGCAGCAGGACTGAGGTTAGCAAAGCTGCACTTCTGGGACAGATGAGACCAGAGCAGTAAGCTAGGCATGGTGGTGGAGGGTGGATGATGGGGAGGATTTTCCTACAGCCAGCCATGTACCAACAATAAGTCTGTGCAAAAAATCTGTTTAAACTTTCTGCTCCAAAGTCAGAACCAATGAAATATATTTATGGTCCAGAGAGCAGCAGAATGTTCCTGTTTGATTAGTTCCACAAACCGTTCACAGCTTTGGTTAAGGTAAAAACAGAGGTCAAAATAAAACGGCCTCCACTTGCTTTCAGACCGTCTCCTTTGTCTTTCCATCTAAACTCCGGGGGCGAAGCTGTGGATACGGAAGCAGCTTGTTTGGAGGTTCTGGAGCTGCTGGTTCTGTCTGCGGTTTGGGCTCAGAAACAAGCTGAGAGTGAAAACGCTGCCGGACTCCTTCATATTTCACATCTAACCTAAACACCAGCCTGCACTCTCTGACACCCTCGCTGAGCCTGACGGCGGCTGTGTGGGTTTCTGCCCACTGTTCTAAACACATCCTAACAATACGTGGGCCGGGCCACCTTGTGTGGTCTCAGAACCAGGACCGGGCTTTCAGACCCACGCTGCTGTTCTTCTGTTTGCTTTCTCTTCATATGCATGTTCTGGGGCATTCTGATGCCTCCAGAACCTTGAACCTTCTCTGCTCTTTACCTATGAGCATACTGACGATGAGTCTGCAAACACACCAGCTTTGCGTGTTTTATTCATAGAGTCGTCTGGCAGGCAGGAAGTGGGCTGATGTTTTTACTGAAGGTTATCGAGGGGTGAGAACCTCGTACTGGTCCATACCTGCTGCACAGTAACACACCAGCACACCCAGTCAGACCTTGTTTTCCTCCCAAAGATGACGTCTGATCCTTGCATACGAGCAGCAACCATAAAACTACGGAGTAAATTTTGTTCCATAATTGTTTAAAACAAAGAACACGTTTTGTAAATGGTTGTTTAAAAAATTGTAATCCAGAAAATAAATCTTAAGTCAACAACTTTTCTGTTTTATCAGATTTTTTTTTTTATGTTTTTTTTTTAAACATTTTTCCAAAATGTACAAATGATTTTTAAATTTCTCTTTTTTGGATAAAATTTTACAGATTGAGTTCTTGTAATACTGTGTTTTGCAGATCATATAGTATTCACTTCCAGGCATTGATCAATAAAAACGTCCAGCAGACCAATAGAACTGCGTCTTTGAGAGGTTCTGTAAGACGCTGCTTGAAAGGAATGCAATTCGTAAAATTCAATCTGAAAATCCTCTGCATTTGAAAAAATCTATTTTTTTTTTATACAATAATATAAAAAACATGAAAAAAATATTGAAAATAAATCCTGGGCAAAACTAAAACAAATCTCCTTTCTGACTAATAAGCTTTTTTAAACTTTCAGTGTTTGATTTCATTCTTTTCAAATTTTCGAAATGAGCTGGTGAGGAGGGCCACTTCTATCCTGGGTGCACTGCACACTCGCTGGAGGAAGTGGCAGCAAGGAGGGTGCTTTGCAACCTCACATCCATGGTGAGGAACACCTTCTGCACCAGACTGTAGAGGAGCTGAGCAGCTCCTTTAGTAACAGACTCATACACCCCATGTGTAAAAAGGAGTGCTTGTTCTGTTCTGTTCTGTTCTTCATTCATCCATTTAAAATGCCACTGCACTATAACCTAGTGTAATTTCAACACTGTAACAACTTATACTATGTATCTATTTAACAAACCAGAAACTGCACTTTACCTGCCACCGCTTTACTGAACATAAGAGACTGTATATATATGTAAGTCACCTTCAGCCCTCCCTTTATTTTTTACCATCCACTGTATATATGCTGCGGTACAGTAAGGGAGTGGCGGCCTAGTGGTTAGGGCACTGTGCCTGGAACCGTTCTGAGTTCAAGCCCCACTCCCACGGACTGCCATTCTGGGTCCCTGAGCAAGACCCTTAACCACACACTGCTCCCCGAGTGCCGCGCAATGGCAGCCCACTGCTCCCCAAGGGCATGGGTTAAATGAGAGTCAGTTGTGCAAAAAGTTGGTATGCATAGTATGCGTTACATACACTGCATACCCACTAGAGGGGGCGTCAAAACCCCCTCTTCAAAAAATATTTTTCTAGTTGGCATCTTCCATATTTAACAGCATAAAATGATCAATAACAGAGTGAAGGCACTGATACTGCGGCCCGCTGATCCTTCACCTCCCCTCCTATTGCTCTCCCTTCCACACAGATGGCTTAGTCACACGCCCCTAAGGGAACGCACTCAGGCGCATTTATTTTTATTTTTTTTAATTTTTTTTATTATTTTAGACTATGGCTGTGTTCCAATTTATGGGCTGCGTCTCACTAGACTGGATCCTTCCAAGTGCGTGAAAAGTAAGGAGACAGGAAGAATTTTCGCTGTGAATTCAAACAGGTCTAGCCTTTCGAATGGATTTCTCCACTGTATGCTCTGTTGCTTAGCAACCATGAGCATCCGTTGACGCACAAAGCAGAAAAAGAATGAATACCGAAATTATCAAAACTGTTTCTTTTTAAAAAAAAAAAATTTTTTATTGAAAAGTGAACAAAGACTACACTAATGAGAATACAGAGTGGAATAAAGGTGACAACCACCGGGGGCATGAACAAGGCGCAGATGATTCGCATCCACCTCCAAAACATGTAGATGCGCCCCTGCAGAGAGTGAATTTAGTTGCTCTGTACTTGTGACAGTAAAATGGCAATAAAAAAATTAAAAAGCTGGTAAAATGTCTGGATGCTCAGTATATACTCCGTGCACATTTTCTCCTTTGTGCACCTCCTGTTGTCTATAAGAGCCGATGTCACAAGTATATTCTCCATTGTGAGATCATTCAAGTTCTATTCTTTTTTATTCTTAACCCATTTTTTATTAACTTACATTTTCGAAACCTTCTCTTTCCTTGCAACAATAAAGGAATAAAATTCACTTATAAGAAACCAGCTGGCAAGTTCTTTAAAACCTGAAAAAAATCCTTAAGGTTCTGTTTCTGTTTTCTTTTAGCAAAGAGATTCTTTCATTCTGACCTCGATTCTTTACTTTTCTTCTCAGCAGCTGAAACAGTCCTAAACTAGACTTTAGTTTAAAGTAAAAAGCATAAAGTCCTTCAGATCTGAGCTCCTCTACCTGGAGAACAATGACTCAGAAACTCTGTTGTGAAACGTCCCTCTGAGGGGAAACATAAAGCCTGACCTCAACCTCCCTCTGCTGACACTGGACAGCTCCTCAGAGGACTTTTTTGTTTTCACTTCTTTCCAGATTCTGGATTGTTCTGTTTGACGCGTAAAAACAGGATGGAAACTGAATTTATAACCCTGATCTGTGAACTCTTTGACCGAGCGAAGGTCACTGAGGCTCAGAGACATGAAACCGTCGGAGCTCGGCCCAAAGTGAGGAATCCAGAGTTGGAGGAAGGTCAGATCAGACGGGGTGAGCTTTCTGTTAATGCTTATTTTGATCATTAAGGAGGGCGTTTCAAAGATTCTGGAGCAACCAGAGAACACCCACAGGTCTTAGACAAAACCTTTTGGCCATGAAGCTACAAAGCTATTCACACCGGAGCTGATGGATGGAACAAAAACCTAACTCCTGGAATACTAAAGGTGACACTCCTTTAAATCTAATGGCCATAGCTGCAGCTGGAGAAAAGAGAAAAGAAGTTCCTTAAAACACAGAGAGGGATGAAGAGGAAGGAGAAGCCAGGTCTGAGCTGCATCTCAAAGGTCTCCATAGCAACCATGGGACAAACAAATCAGTGGAAAAGCATTCCTATTACTTGAGTGGGGCCTGGAAGAGCTGTGATGCTGTGGGATTGTTTCTCTTCTAAATGCAAATTGGGACTTAAAAGTGGAAGGTTCTTCTTCTATAATTCATATTCGCCATTGAGACACAGCAGAATATCGCAGCAGAGATGAAGCATCTGGTTCAACACAACGTGATCATTAGCAGCAGAAGCTGGCAAATAATCTCGAAAGTCACTTCATCATAAAGGTCTAATCATTTGTGTCAGTTCACCTGCAAAAAGCCTGATTTTACGCTTTTCTGGTCTAGCTTCTAACCGAAGGCTACCAAAATCTTTGTGCAGACTTCTGACAAGGACTGGTTGTCGCAGGCTGCCCCGTCATAGGGGAGAGGGCGCAGGCTTGACGCGGTTCGCAAAAGGCGAGGCCGCTGAAACACAACACTTTACACAAGGAGAGACCTTAGGAACACAAGGTCTGGCTGGTTAACGGAGAACAAGTTTCACAGAGGCTCAGTGTCCAAGCACATTAATAGAGAGGCGAGAAGGAAGGAAGGAAAAAGATGTGAGATTGAAAGGAAAGGTTGGCTGGCAGGGGCCAGCCTGCCCACACCCTGGAGAGGATGCATGAAACAAAACCCATTCAAAAATGTGGGGGAGATTCACAAGGAGTGGACTGCAGCTGGAGTGAGTGCTTCAAGAACCACCACACACACAGACGTATAGCAGAAAGACATGGGTTTCTGCTGTGGCATTCGCTTGTGTCAAGCCACTCTTGAACCACAGACAGCGGCGTCAGCGTGGTGGCCTGGGCTAAAGAGAAAGAGGACTGGACTGCTGGTGGAGTGGTTCAAAGTCATGTTTCTCTGATAGAAGTTGCATTTGCATTTCCGCAAATCAAGGTCCCAAGGGATCTGGAGGAAAAGAAGGGCACTTCATCCGCGCGTTGCTTGAAGTCCAGTGTAAAAAGTTTCTACAGTCAGTGATGGTTTGGGGTGCCGTCATCTGCTGGTGTTGGTCCCGTGTGTTTTCTGAGGTCAACGTCAACGCAGCCACATACCAGGAAGTTTAAGAGCACTTCATGCTTCCTGCAGCTGACCCAACTTTTGGAGATGCAGATTTCATTTTCCCAACAGGACTTGGCACCTGCACACAGTGCCAAAGCTACCAGTAGCCTGGTTGAGGGACCATGGTATCCCTGTTCTTAATTGGCCAGCAAACTCTCCTGTGAGCCTTAACCACATAGAAAATCTATGGGGTATGAATTGTGATGAAATACAGCCCGCAGGGCCAACAATTCAGAAGAGCTAAAAGCCACTATTAAGAGTAACCTGGGCTATCATAACACCTGAGCAGTGCCACAGACTGATGGACTCCATGCCACGGCGCATTGCTGCAGTAATACAGGCCAAAGGAGGCCCAACTAAATACTGAGTGCTGTACATGCTCATACTTTTCATGTTCATACTTTTCAGTTGGCCAACATTTCTATAAATCGCTTTGTTTTATATTGTTCTTCAGTAATATTCTAATTTTCTGAGATATATGATGAATTTGAGATTTTCATTTGTTATTCATTTGTAATCATCAAAATTAAACAAAATAAACATCTGAAATATATGAGTTTTGTAAAAATAATATGAATATAATATACAAGTTTCACTTTTTAAATCGAATTACTGAAATATCAACCATGAGACAAACAAATAAGTGGAAAAGCATTCCTATTGTTGAGTACGGTGGAAGAGCTGTGATGCTGTGGGCCTGTTTCTCTTCTAAAGGGTCTGGGAATGCCAGTGGAAGGTTCTTCTTCTATAAATCATATTCCCTATGAGATGAGCAGAAGAGAGCAGCAGAGAAGAAGCATCTGGTTCAACACAACGGATCATTAGCAGCAGAATCTGGACCCTTCAGTCAGAGTCATCAGGCAGATCTGTGACATCTAGAACTTTCTTTAGCGCAAGATGGGATGGAAAATTTTAACCAACCAATCAAAAGCAGTTTAAAAAATTGTTTTGATATTTATGGAGTAAAAACAGAGAACTTCAACACAATCAGAGATAAAAATAGACCCAGCAGCATTCAGCCTGCTTTGCTTCTGTTTACTTTGACTCTATTGTCCTGCAATGAATTCTTGGAAACAAGAGTTTGTCTCAGCGGACAGTTGGACATCAGGATGAGACTTCATGAATGTGTCAGCAGGCTGGAAAAGCTGCTCACACTCAATGCGTGACTGAGGAAATTCCCTCATCTCCATGACTGGGAGGGTAATACACAGAGTGACACATACACAGCTGTTTTTTTTCCTTTTTTTCAACCACAGCACGATGCACACATCACAGCATCGGTGTGATTTCTCTCATCATTTTAGATCACACTAGCAAGTAAGAGCCTGTTTTTGGGGTGAGGCCCTCATAAATTTTTTTCTACATGTATTGATACCGCTGTGGCTGCAGGGACTGAAACATAAATCTTCGAAGTGACTGTTTCAGCCTGAAGCTGCTCATTTCACTCCTGTTAGGTTGTTAATACAAGTGGGTGAGCTCAGATTCTCTCAGGTTCTTCTGGTTATCTGCTTGATCTTTACAGAAGTTTCCTACAGATGTTTCTAAGATTTATAGAACCATAAATCAAAATGGATATAGTCATGTCCTCCATCTTCACTGGGAGCATTTACATCTAAAATTCTACGTCTCCTCTAAGGCTTCCTTCCAGTATAGCTTCTTTCCCAGTGAAAATAGCGGGTTAAAGGTTTTTCAAATACGGATCGACCCGCTAACAATCCGCATTTGGCTCCCTTCCAATTGGCCAAAAAAAAAATCTGGGTCTAACCCCTTGCTGACAAGCTGTGTGGCCTTTGTTTGGTGACATCATCACGCTTGGTTAGCGTTGATGATGTCACCAGTGCGACAGAAATTAGGGCCAGGGCTAGTAAGTGTGCTTTATTGTTTTGTCGCATGTAATGTTTTGTCTTAATCCCTCACACCAGAGCTGTTTCTGCTAGTTAGATTAGACGCGACATCTTGTCCTATATCATGTAAATTAGCGGGTCAACCCGGGTCTGGTTTTCCTACAGCATGCCGATCAGAGCCGAGGAGTTTTTAACGTGAGTCGTTAGACACGTGTCAGTAAGGTGTTCGCACTTCCAATAACAGCCGATTGTTCCCGGGTTTAAACGGGTTTTTCGGCTAGTGGAGAAGGGGTATATGAGAACTGTCCTAGGAAAGCATCAATAAGGCATGCAGGCCAAAACCCCACAAAATGGCTCCTGTTTGTAATTTTAATCCATACCATCTATATACACTGCTCAAAAAATTTAAAGGAACACTTTGAAACACATCAGATCTCAATGGGAAAAAATAATGCCGTTTATTTATACTGATATGGACTGGGTGAAGTGTTAGGAACAAAATGATGCCACATCATTTGATGGAAAAGAAAATTATCAACCTACAGAGGGGCTGAATTCAAAGGCACTCCAAAAAATTACAGAGAAAAAATGATGCGGCAGGCTAGTCCATTTTGCTGAAATTTCATTGCATCAACTCAAGATAGCATCACTGAGCTCCTGGACAGTCTGAGGTGCAGCCTGGCAGCGTCGGATAGATCAAAACACAATGTCCCAGAGGTGTTCTATTGGATTTAGGTAAGGCGAGCGAGGGGGCCAATCAATGGTATCAATTCCTTTGTCCTCCAGGAACTGCCTGCATACTCTCACCACATGAGGCGGGCATTGTGCGTGCACCAGGAGGAACCCAAGACCCACTGCACCAGCAGCACAGGGTCTGACAATGGGTGCAAGGATTTCATCCCCGATGGATATGCCTCCCCAGACCATCACTGACCCACCACCAAACCCGATCATACTGAACGATGTTACATGACAGCGATGTGACAGACATGTTTCATGTCTGTCACATGTGCTCAGGGTGAACCTGCTCTCATCTGTGAAAAGCACAGGGCACCAGTGGCGGACTTGCCAATTTTGGTGTTCTGTGGCAAATGCCCATCAACCTCCACAGTGCCGGGCAGTGAACACAGGGCCCACCCTAGAGAGCGGCTGGCCCTGATTGTTTGGTCAGAGACATTCACACCAGTGGCCTGCTGGAGGTCATTTTGTAGGGCTCTGGCAGTGCTCCTCCTGCTCCTCCTTGCACAACGGGTTGTAGACCTTCTACTGGCCCTGTCCAGCTCTCCTGGAGTAACTGCCTGTCTCCTGGAATCTCCTCCATGCTCTGGAGATTGTGCTGGGAGACACAGCAAACCGTCTGGCAATGGCACGTATTGAGTCACACACACACACTCACACACTGATGGTGGTAAGCTACATTATAGCCACAGCTGCCCTGGGGCTCACTGACAGAAGGGGCTGCCGTACACTGGCGCCACCTGGGCCCCACCCTGACCACCATCAGTAGACAATGCAGGTGAAGTGTCTTGCCCAAGGACACAGCGACACTGAAAGTCGGAGTCGGGCTTGAACTGCGCCAACCCCTTCGATTTCAGGGCAAACTCCTACACCAGCGCCATTTTGATGGTATACTCTGATTAAAAAGTGTTCCTTTAATTTCTTTGAGTAGTGTCAGACAAAAAGAACCCATACAGAACATGGGATTGGCTATAGATTAACCAAAAGCTAATGAAAATAAAACTGTGAGTCTGTCTTCTTTTGAAGTGAACAGAGGGTTATCCACTTTATTTCATTTAGGCAAGCTAAGCTAAACTACAAAAAAGCTAGGTACATTGAGCCATGGTAAAGTAAAGCAACCATAACAAAGCCTTATTAAAGTAATTTAAGATTAGCTAAGGCAAAAGCGATTGCTAAATTAAGCTAAGATAGAACAAGCTAGTAAATACTGAGCTATGCTAACAAGGCTGATCAATAAAAAAGCAAAGTACAGTTAGCTAAGGTAGAGCAACGATAGGACAGAGAGAATACACCTAAAGATAGACTAAACTCTTTTACCTACATGAAGTTTTGACGCCCCCTCTAAGTACCCCCCCACTCCCCTTTGAAAAAAGATGATTTTATTGTTTGACAAAATTACATTTTAATAAAATACACATTGAAATGGTTTATTTTCTTTATTAATTTCCACTTGCCCCACCTCATAATTACACTGGGCCTACACTAGGGGGCGTGTGCCCCTCTTTGAAAACTTCTGGGCTAAGCTAGAGCAAAAATAATTGCTAACCGCTATTTGGGAACAAGCTAAGAAATTCTGAGTTAAGCTAATTAAATGTTGATAAGCTAAAATAATAATACAAGTTCTTTTTATTCTGTATCTGGTTTTTGTTTGAAAGTTGTTCATCCTTATCTCACAAATATCATCTTCAATCACCGTTTTGCATCTTTTTGATAATAAAAAAGAGCACTAACTTTCACTTGCTAATCCACTATATAGCATATATTTAGCTTACTGCAGGGCCATTCCAAACCTGTATGGGGCCCTAATAAATGTGATTTTGGGGCCCTCTATTGCTGCCAAAAATATAAATTACTAAAAGTAACAATTAAACTAGAAAAAAAAAGTCGAATCGTTTTTTTTTTTTATAAAATAGTACATTAAACTCTGCCAAAAAAGACAAATGAGATAAACACAAAAATATCAAAATGCTTTTTGTTCTTCAGTGATGTTTGTTTACTCATGTCCTGTCTGTCAAAAGCAATACGTAATTTTGTCATGAAATTGTGTGTTGTTCCAAATCGTCTTAAAAAAATCTGACACAGTCATGTTATTGTTGGGCCCCCTTAGGCCGACCCTGGTGGGAATTAATAGTGTCTTTGTAGCATACCACTGCTAACATGTAATCATAGATCAAGTTGTCACCTGTTTCATGTCAACACACCACATTATCCCCTCAGTTCAGAGCCTTTTTAGTCTGAATAGTTAAATAGTCAGAAAAGGAGCATAAAAGACATTCCTCTGAACAGAAATATGAGGAGAAAACTAAAAATCATCAGGTTTCTATTTCAGTAAAGCTGTCAACCTTCTGACCTCCATGCAGGTCAAACACTCACACACGAGTTCAAAACAAACGTTTCTTTGTCTCTAAACAAGTTTTTTTTTTCAGTTGGTGTGTAACAACCACATATGTTTACTGCATGTTTCTGTGCATTCATGCTATTCCGTGTTGTGTATGTTTTTTTATGTTGTTTACTGATCTGCTCTGGGGCCAGAAACACTGTGGTATCCAACTGTCGCCGAACTCACACACACTAACACACTGTGCGTCACAGCAGAGCCTGTGTCTAACCTCAGAGGATGCTAAATTGTTGGACTAATTATCACAAACGCCAAACAGTGGTTACCCAGGAAACTATCCTCCCACATCCCATAATTACAGGCTAAATATTAAAAGAGCTTCCAAATAGTTGAGATGGTTGGGGTGTGTTCGGGTTCGGCTCGGCTCCTCCGGTCTGGGTCAAGACTCAGAAAAAACCTGAAATACAGTACTGAAGCTGAATTCAAAGCATCTGAAGCTAAACTCCATGTTTCTGAGACATTGTTTCCAAAAGCTTCTGCTTAATAAAACATACCAGGAGCAAACGACCGATGCCGATACAGATTATTTTGCCCTAAATCTAACTGAGCTCCGATATGTGCTGACGATTTTTTGGGGCCGATAGCTCCGGCCGATAATAATTTCTCTTCCTCCATTTATATGATAAAAAATGACAAGGATAGCAAATTTTACAGGAGACTTAATCTGAACAAAAAAGAAACAGATGGAGCAGAGCTGTGAGGCTGGTTTAAATTATCTCAAGGCTGGGTTGCTGAATGTGCTAATACATCGCACAATGCATCTGCACATATCAAACACATAACAATGCAAGACAACAAAACACACACACATCGGCTTTTTCCAAAAACATAACTGAATATGTTTCTTCAACAGAATCACAGAGACTAAATATATAAACCAAATATAATGAATCTTTTTGACTATTGAGCCGATGTAACGAGTTAATTTCTCTACTGTACAATACAATCAATCCGTCAATCAATTGATCAATCAGTCAATATAACACAATCTGATCATATTTTAAGGTTGTCTGTAGGGCTGAAACAATTAATCAGATTAATCAATTATTGAATTATTGAATTAACTAATTTAGTAATTGATTAATGCTTAAATGGAGTATAGAGAACCTAAAACATGCCTTTAGCTGACAGAGCGACCCACTTAGAGCAGTAATTATACCAAGATTGTAAAAAAATATATAAATATTTTGCATATAAGATGAAAAAAAACGAAAAAGTTTGCGTTTATTACTTGGGTTTCACTTTATACAAAGTCTTCTTTAAAGGAAGCTTTTGTCTTTCCGATTATTAATTGATTAATCAAAGAATAATCCAGATTAATCTATTTGCAAAATAATGTCGTTTGTTGCAGCACTAATTGTCTGAGGTATTACTTTTTAAAGGCACACTATGCAACATTTTTTCAGTTAATTAATGTAAGTTCCATAACGTTTTGGATGATTTAAATGAGTCATTTCAGGTTGAAAAAGGTATTCTCTGCCGCCCTGGTGGTCTGTGGGGAAATACTGCACTTGCAATTGCAGAGCACCGACCCGCACCCACAGGCTCAGAAGTCTCTCGCGAGAGTCAGTCTTGCTGCGGCGAGAACTGCTACACCCCCAGTTAAAAGCATTCGTTGCTAGCACAGTGGCGATCTTTGTGCAGTGCTGCTTTCACACTGGACGCAGCAAAAAGCAGCACAAATCAGCGTCTGCTGCTTCATTTTACTGCTTGTACCAGTTAGTTCTGGCCAGCGCGCAGCTGAAGCAGCAGCTTTGCTGCTCTGGCGGCTGCTGGTCTTGTGATGTGTGTCTGGCTTGCTGCGTTGGGAGCTTCACTATCAGTTGGAATAAAGTAGTTTTAATATGTTTTAAGTGAGAAAATACACCTAAAAAAACGTAATCAGTGCAGTCAGTTCATTCAGATTATCATCCTGCCTTACTCATCCGCTCCAGACCCCCACATACCAGCGGTGCCGACGACAGTAGGAATCCCTTCATCAGCAGCCTCTGGCGCGGGTAAAGCCTCCTCGCGCGGTTCACAGCGGCAGCTGGTAGGTGTTTTTCATCTAAATAATCCAAACTGCAGGCAGCAGGATAATGCATTTTAAGTTAATTTAGGAACGTCAATAAACTGTTTAAGAGGAGTGATCATAGCGCTCTGATCATCAGCGCTGTGTCTCTCTCCTTCCAGCTCCCAGATCAGCTTCTCTGATTGGTTGGCGCGCGTCGAGCAGCAAAATTCAATTTTCCACCTCGAGCAGCAGCGGCGTTGGCGTTCTGCACGTCACGCTGGCGTCAGATGCTTAGTCATTAGTTATGCGTTAAGCCTGTCTGCTAAGCTCAAAACAACCGCACCTGGCTTGACGGAGAAACCAGGAGAACAGCTGTGCATATTTATGACAGTGCACTTTTACTTTCGCTCTCTGGGGAGCCTCGCTGGAAAAATCAACACCGGTTGCATAGTGTACCTTTAACTTGCAAATAATCAATCAATCTAAAATGTATTACAATCTTGGAAGGTACAATATATTGGGGACTGGCAGCCTAGTGATTAGGGCATAGAAACGCGGAATCCTGAGGTTCTGAGTTTGAGCCCCACTCCCACAGGCTTCCACTCTGGGTCCCTGAGCAAAGACCCTTAACCACACTGCTCCCTGGGCGCCGACGCAATGGCAGCCCACTGCTCCCCAAGGGGATGGGTTAAATGCAGAGGTAAATTTCTCCAATGTGAAATCAATACATTTTAATTACTATTATATTGGTATTGACATCAATATTGGTCATTTTTAAACATATTATAGTATCAACCCACTAGTTAAGACTGGGCAGATATTAACCAAACAATGTTAATTTCCATCAGTTTAATTATTGGCCCAGAAAAAAAACACTTTTTTCCAATATCGACACCATGCTGAATAGGGCTGTCAAAAATATTGCTATTCTGAAAAGCATCAATACTTAATCGCTGCATGTAGAAACAATACTAATTTATTATCTATACTAAGGATATGGCTCCTTTTTCATTGTTTTTGAACTTCTGGATCAATTGTATTTGGGATATTTATTTAGCATTTATTTGCAAGTTGAAAAAACATGTTAAGATTGAAACATTTTTCTTACTATGTCAATATTAATTTCAGATATCGGTCCATATCAGCCAGAAATCTAACATCAGAATACATCAGCCTGCGTCTAAGAGCTCAGATATTAGCATGTTGATGGAAAACTCCCCTTTACTTTAAAGTTTGTGTAACCCATTGGGTGGGTTGTTTTATTACACATTGTTTGTTTGAGTAATATCACTCGATCAAGCTGTTTGTCACCTTTTACTCTACAAAATAAGTAATAAAAGTCAGCATTGTTGGGCTGATATCACATTGGGTCAATATTGGAAAGGGTAACTACTCAAAGCTGCAATATCAGTATTTATCGTAAATGAAAAGGTTGTATCGGAACACCCCTGGTATTTTCTATGTCTTATTTAATGTATTTTTTTAAATACCCAATTTGTCTAAAATGTTATTAAGTAATAGATATTTTCCTTGGTATCAATATTGGGGTTAGGGTTTTCAGAGTATCATATTTTTGACAACCCTATTTTCTGAAAGATAATCTTAAACCCTAACAAGGAAAAAAGAAACAGTTAAAATAGCTGCAAAATAAATAACATTTAATGGATATATATAACAGTCTGGCTGTTTGGCTGTGACTGCATCCTGGAGAGAAATATTAGTTGTGCTGCTGCCATCAACACCCTTGTTTATAGGTGTTGGAGATCTGCCTGTTTTTCCAGTGTAGTCCTGTTTCTCTGACTGTGACTGGCTGGATGTGATCTCTTCATCCTCTAGCATGGAAGCTGGCTCAGCTGCGTCTGCCTGGCTGTGTGTTTCCAGGACTGTGCAGCTGTTTACAGTTGCTTTTTGTATCTCTGCTTCTGTCTCCTTGAACCCCAGTCCTAGAGGCCTCAGCAGATGGCGGCTCACACTGAGCACCTGGTTATGCTGGAGGTTTCTTCTTGTTAAAGGGAGCTTTTTTCTCTCCACTGTCCCTACAAGCATGCTTAGTTTGAGGGATTGCCTTGGAGTCAATGAGTTGATGCAATCTAAAGCTGGTTTCTTTACATAGAAAACTTTGAATCAATTTGACTGGATGATCTGGTGAACTGTATAAAGGTGTTCGTATGTGTCACCTGGGTCCGATAAACCTTAAGGCTTTTACTTTGGAGGGATCAAACATCAATCATCCTTCTTCCTTCAAAGCATCGACAATCAAAATAATCACTTTTTAACTGACCCAATGAGAGTTCATATGATATCAAGGTACAAAAGTTTATAAAACAGTTTCCTTCAGAATCTTTTAAATTGGTATGCACATATAAAGCCTTAAATAACAAGTCCAGCAACAATGACCACTCCAAACAATGAGGCTGGGGAGGTTATTTTTCCTAAAAATGGAAGAACTATATGTTTGAGGCATGAAGCCTTTCACCATTTCCAGTTCTAGAATAACATGATTCTAACCAGCTGGGACTAAATCTAAACCTGTAAGCTCTGGGTGTCTCAGATACATGATAATGTATTTGAGCAGCTTGTTTGGACTGATGAGATCTGCTTCCTGTTTGTCATCGTAAAAGTTCTCCACACATTCTTTATTATTTGCCCTCTTAAGTCCTCAGCTTGGTTTTAACTCCGCTAACCAAGAAATGTTGGTCAAAGTTTCTCATGTTTGTTCTGGGAAAGCTTGGTTGCTTCCAGGGAAGTCAGCCCTGAGAGATGAGGGAGGGTGATAAGGAACCCAGAGATTGTAAAGATCGAGCCTTTTTAGGAGAAATGGGAAAAGAAAACCAAACATCCCATTACACTGACAGCTTAGCATCATCATCGTTTGATATTTCACTTTCTTTTTGTATGCAGACTGTTTAATAGAGCAAAACAGAGACACACAGCAGATCAGCGAGGGCTCATCATGGTTTCTGTTGGTTCTAATCCAAGCGTCTCATTGGCTGGAACCCAGGAGGCAGTGGGACACAAACATGCAGCTTCAGCCAACACAAACAGGACTCTTCCCATTTCTTTGGTTGTATTTATGAAAAATACCAACATTTATGCAGTCTGAAAGCCAGAAAATTCCCCAAAAGCTGTGAGCTGATCAACTGAGGAATGATCTCCATGTCTGACAGACCATCCCTGCCTGATCCACTGTCCTCTACCATGATAACCACTTAAAAACTAAATCACATTTCTGGCTTTATTCAATGATAAACTGAGTGAAAACAGCCAGACCTTGTTCTAAAATAGATCTATAATCTGTCTTAACATAGAAGCAGGCAGAAGGTTCAGTGGTGCATTGATCAGATACTAGATTAGTATTAGCTGCGACATATGAATCAAGATGCTATGACCAAAAGATTTGATTGACAGATGACCATTTCTATATGATTGGCCGAATTTAGCTGAACAAGCTGACGTATAACTAACTGGCCTGCATAAGATAATGAGAAAAGAAAACACTGATTTCAAGAACCTGATTTTTTTTTTCAAATAGAAAGTTTCTAACAAAATGGGACAATATGATCTGATTAAAGAGTAGCATTAACATACATGTTTAAGGCAGAATGATTTGACATTTAAATATGACTTCCCTATGACTTTAATACTGTATGCAGATTTAGATCAAAATCTATTATTAATTCAGTTCATATCATTCTCTTCTGCAATCCCACAGAGAAACCCCTGGTGGGTGTTCCTTCCACATTTGGAACCACTGCTTTATAGAAGGGCTGAAGCTGAAAGTTACAATTATTTTAGCTTTGATTACAGCATTACTGTAGAATTGATGACAAAATCAGAGCGAATATCTGATATCTCCACAATCTCAGTCAGGAAGAACAATCACTGGAGGCAATCAGACGAAAACTTTTTACCGGCCTGACTGGATGGTCTGCTTAAAGCTATAGAGGATGATCTTTTATTTCATATAAATAAGTGGTGTTCCTTATCATTGGGGTGACATGTTTCTGCGTACGACCATCCTACATGCTGGCGTCCCGTTAGCTATCTTTTTCTCTTATGCACTTTCAATACCGTTTGTCTGTGGTGACCCTACGGTTTCAGCTCACACCTTTCTCCACCCATGGGTTACTTTGAAAATGATAGGGGACATAAGAAAATTTCACGAGGTGTATGAAGAAGAAAAGAAAGGCCTCCAGATAGGGGCAGATATATCCCAATGAGGGAGAGCTCTCACCAAAGAAAAGCGTTTCTGGGATTTGCT
This sequence comes from Cyprinodon brontotheroides, assembly GCA_018398635.1. Taxonomy (NCBI): domain Eukaryota; kingdom Metazoa; phylum Chordata; class Actinopteri; order Cyprinodontiformes; family Cyprinodontidae; genus Cyprinodon; species Cyprinodon brontotheroides. The sequence continues at coordinate 1,372,354 of JAGKQL010000024.1, forward strand.
GTCTTAGCTGACCAGCTATGGCCATAGGCTGACACTACTTATGACGGTAAGTTGACTGAGTTCACTATACTTAGTTCCGGCTTTTATAGTACTGATTTGAGAACTTGGGGTTAGAGATTGGATGTTGGGGCCGCGGTAATCTTGTATGAGCTATGAGGAACAGCAACTTTTTTAAATAGGGCGTGCGACGGAGATCGCCCAGTTATTTAATTTTTAAAGCTACAGTGTGTGTAACTTTTAGCGACATCTAGCCGGTCAGACTGCAGACTGCAGCTTAACATGAACATCTCCCCACGCTTCTCCCCCAACAGTGCGAGGCGGCGTTACAGGACAAAATGTCTTCCATGGCGTCCGCATCTTCCTTCTCTCTACTCAAGTGATGAGGTTTGTTTACATAGATAATTTTAGAGATAGTATTTCATTAGATGCTGTAGTAGGGGTATAGATTTGTAGCCAGGAACTTAAGATAATAAATATACCCGTTATTTTTTTCCACCACATCGAACATGGCTTGTTTTGGCGATCTACTTGTCTATGGATTTTGTTGGCTCTGCTGCCGTGGCATAAAAGATATCACTGCCTCCTTGGCTGTGAGACCCGCTCTATGTAATTATAAATAGCAGAATTCTAAGGCAACGCCAAATATTAGGTTAAGAGGCTGAGCTGCGTAGATGATGATAAATAACATAGTTATGTATAATATATTACATTTCTGACTGTATTTCCCTGTTATTTACATTACACACTGGCAGCTTTTAAGTGGGGAAGGTGGGTCTTTCAAATATTTTGAGAAAAGTCACTCCTACAACTTGCCACACACAGCACCAACTCCAGCAGCAGTGTGTGCGCAGTGGAGCTTGTTGCAGATATTTTTGACTTATGCCCAATTTTGAAGCGTGGTCTGCACTATGTTATTCCAGCGCCTCAACACAGGGAAGGGACAATCAGGAACTATCTGTGGAGATTTGTAGATGCAGGCCAAGGCGGTGAGGAAGTTGGGGGCAAGTTTGTGTGTCAATGGTGTCACATGTGGAGGGACATGAGCGGGGATCCAGGTGGAAAAATGGTCCCAGCGTTCTCTCACACCCCAAGCTCTTCTAGCTGGTCCATCTTCACTGAGTGGTTTTACCACAATGGTGGTCAATCAAACAAACAAAACAAGCCGGTAAGGTACCAAACAGCAAATGTATGCATAGTGTAGAAACAGATTTGGAGATGTAGATAGAGGCCTCCTGGCTGCAGCACTGTCTGTGGTCACCTACAATTTTGGAGAGGTGCAGCAGAGTGTCTGCTGCAGAGAGCGGAGGGGCATTTGCATTCCAATGCCGACACACGCGCGAACACCTGCTTTCTGATTATAAATCAGCCTTAACTCCTCTCTGCAGTTGGTTTAGATGATGTGTTCTGAATTGGGGCTCTATAAATAAACTGAATTTATTTATGCAGCATAGTTTATTTTATACAAAGATCAATCCTTCAAACTGTAAATCTATAAGTATGAGACTGAGGATCTTTTTTTATGGATAAACAGAAGCAGGATTCTTTGCTATAAACTAACAGGCGGTTATTTTATCCACTGCTTCTGGAAATCAGTTCCACTCTGGTGACCTTGGACTTGTTTGATTTTATCTTAGAGGATTTAGTTCCTGAAACTTCCTTGTTTTACTGAGCAATGTTTCCTTGTTGTTTTTTTAAGCAGCCTGATATGTTGTTTTGTTATCTTTGTAGCTGTTACTGTAAGAAAGAAGAATTTTGTTTTATTATTTCATCCTAAAGCAGGAAGAGAGCATTGCTTTGTCCCATGCTTCTCTCTGGCCTCCTCTCTCTCTCTCTCTCTGACCTTCTGACATTACTGACTTTTTTTTCTGTGTGGGAACTCTTTTTGTTTTTTTTAATTATGTTTAAAAGAAGAGCCTGAAATGCCAAACAGGATGACGGTCAGATGCATACTCACTGGAAAAAATTTAAATCTAAAAAAGTCAGTCATTTTTTTATTAAAATAAGTGCTTTTGTTCTTGGATTGAGGAGTGTAAGTAAGAGACATATTTTGCCAATGGAACAAGACAATTTACATTTAAAAATAAGAAAACACAATTGCATTGTCTTATTTTAACTGCATTTTATCTTATTATCTTATTTTAAGAATAAAAATATCTAATTTACCTACTCAAATTAAATAAGTAAGTAAATACATGAACAATTTTCACTCCCAGTGCTCAAGTTCTCTCCCAAATGAAAAGTGAAAACTGTCTGAAACTATCAAAGCTGGTGCTTAAACTCAGACATAAACCAAAGAAAGGTAACATCCATCCACCTGAAGTAAACCTCTACATCTCAGTCAGGTTTCAAACAGCAGAAAGCGCATAACCGCGCCCCCTTCAGGCGCTGATGCGCATTACAGGCGCCGGTAATGCGCGGCTGATTTATTTTATTAAATTAAATATGAGGTGATCAAACTTTTTAAATGTGCAAGAAGCTTCGCGTGAGGTTCCAGTGATCACCTGAAGACTGACTTTAACTATTGTTTTATCATTAAGAACACATTTTAATATCAAATTTGAATTTTAAATCAGGAGAACAAAAGGATTAGATTGGAAAAGTTCATTTTCATAGAGTCAGCTTCATTTTTCAGCGTGAACAGAGCGCATCAGAACCAGAGCAGATGTGAGTGTGATCTTTGCGCAGACATGGAACACTCCCTGCGGCTCCCAGTTCACCCACACTGATCCCACACGGAGTTCGCTCCTGTCGCATCACAATAAAAACAATCCTGAAGCGCTCAGATCCCAGTCCGTCCGATCCCGGCTGGGAACCTGTAACTTCTACCCAGCAAAGGAGGAATCGTAATCCAGCTCCAGCAACCCCGGATCCAAAAGTCAGGAAAAAAAATATTACTAACGGAGCAGGAGCTTGGATCTGACAGAAGGCCTGCAGCGGTTCGGAGGGGAGTTAGGAGCAGGAGGGGAGGAAAGAGGGAGAGGAGGAGAGGGAGGGAAGGAGGAGCTGAGGGAGGGAAGGAGGAGGAGAGGGAGGTCCAAACTTTGACAGAAAGAGAGGAGAGAGAGTTTAACATTGATCCAGAGAGAGTCTGAGTTAGAGAGAGTTTACACACTGGAAAAAAATCAAAATCTAGAATGCAGTAGTTTTTCTTAAAATAGAGATTGCATCTGTTTATTGAATTGAAGGGGAGCATTTTGTCAATGGAATAAGACAATTTTACACTTACATAAAATGAGAAAACACAATTACAAGAACTTTATTCAAGTGCATTTTATCTCAGTATCTTATTTTAAGAGTAAAAATACTCATTCCATTGGTAAACTATCTCTCTTACCTATTCAAATTAAGAGTAAATTCACTTACCCTAAGACTTTTTTACTTGTCTCTAGATTATTGTTTTTCCAGTGCATGTTCAGGGTACTAAATTGATTTAGGAGCTGCAGACAAACAAACAGATCTGGATTTAAAAGGTGAAACTACAGAGAAAGTTTGTCAATAACTCAAAGAGACACAAATCGATCATAAAGAGGGAAAATTAGGACAAGAACCTAAATTGTAAAGAGTCATTCAAACTGGAGAAAAAAGACAGAGACGGTAAACTTTACTTGCCCTCGCTGCTTCTTCCAGTTCTATGAGTTTTTCCTCTGAGTCACAGCTGCTGCAGGATGCATCAGACCCAACCAGTGCATAAATAAGTGTAAACAGAATGGGCTGCTTCTGGGCAACCAGGTGTGCGTCAAAAAGAGCAGGTGATGAGGGAGAGAGGGGCTGTCTAGTCTCAATTGAGTTTTATTTCTTATTAACTTCAATTCACATGTCATCTCAAGTACACTTTTACAGTTCACCAAGACTCATCCAGTCAAATTGATTCAAAGTTTTCTATCTAAGGGGAAAACCAGTTGATTTCATTGACTCAAACTACAAGCATGCTTGTAGCGACAGTGGAGAGGAAAAACTCCCTTTAACAGGAAGAAACCTCCAAGCATAACCAGGTTTCAGTGTGGAGATGCCATCTGCCGAGGCCGACTGCATCAGTTCAAGGAGACAGAAGCAGAGATACAAAAATAGAACTGTCAACCAGTTCCACGAAGCGGCCCCATCCAGGAAACACACAGGCAGGCACGAACGTTCGAACCAGCTCCCATGTCAGAGGATGAAGAGAGCACATTCCAGCTCAGTCTGCAGTCAGAGAAACAGGACTACACTGAAAAACGGCTCGATCTCCAACATCTATAAACAAAGGTGATGATGGCAGCAGCACGGCTGATGCTTCTCTTCAGGATGGAGTCACAGCCAAACAAGAACAGACGAAGGCGAAAGCTACTGCTTGAGAAAGCAGAGAGAGCATAACGTCAGAGATTGAACTAACAGATTCTGCAGAGTGGGGAGAATAGAGAGAGAATGAAGTAGAATGATGAATGAGTGGTCCCTATGTCCTCCAGCAGTCTAAGCTTCTAAAGCAGCATATTTAACTATAGAGATAGCTGAGGATAATCTGAGCCACTCTTAACTATAAGCTTTATCAATCAAAAAGGAAGGAGTTTAAACCCTAGTCTTAAAAGTAGACAGGGTGTCTTGCCTCACGGACTAAAAACTGGTAGTTGGTTCCACAGGACAGGAGCCTGATAACTAAAAAGATCTCTTCAATTTTACTTTCAGAAAGTTTAGGAGCCTATATCAGCCTGGATAAAGCCCCCAAAAACCTGAGTTCCTGTTCTGACATCTTTCTTCAAGTATGGGATCCATCCAGCATCTTGCTAATAATTAGAGTCCCTCTGGAAGGAGTCTTTCACTGCAACCAAGCTCTGAATGCTTTGCCATTGCAGGGGTGCCCCTCATTTTCCTACCATATCTACACAGGCCTGATCTGATTTAAAAAGCTGCATGCATTTAGGCTACCTTAAAGGTTTATTTGCAAGCTTGATTTTTATTTTTTAATTGCTCGATCATGTTAATCTAAGTCTGGAGTGATGAGTGAGGAGGAGGTTGCATCAAAACACAAAAGTATTTCAGTCTGAAATCAGTTTGAAATGCAAAGGGGGAAAAAAAAAAACATCCAAATAGCTGCATTCTTCTGCACATCTGTTGTAAACCAGTTTACCCATGTGACCCAGTCTGAGATTTATACTGGACAAACACAACCTGAGTGGAAAACACACAAAGAGATGGAGAAAGTGCAGCGTAAAAAGCAGCGCGGGTCAACAGAGCCGGCTGGCACCATCCGCTCCTTGTTATTCCAAACTCAGACATTCCTTAAGTTTCTTTCCTCCTAACAATCACCCTCCAGACTGTCGGGGTGTGTTTGTGTTGCCTCTTCAGCAGAGGTCAAAAGGTCATCCTGGAAACAAAAGGACAACTATAGCAGCTTTAGACTCTGACATTCTGCATACAAACAGCCTGGATTCTTCAGACCCTTCCAAAGTCTTCCCAAGCTTTAACTACATCAGGGAAGCAGTTCCTCCTAAAGCTAACTGAACCAGAGGGGTTCTGATAACTACATGGATTCCTGGTCAGCATGAAGTCAGCAGCGTTCCCCGTTGATATTCCATCTCCTGCCGGCAACCACATTTCCACTGCTAATGACACGGCAGCGGCCATGTTGGCTCCGGGAGCCGTCTCATTAAAGGATATCTGAGAAAGTGGCGGCGGCTCGGCGGACCTGAGCGTCTCGGCGTTCATGTGTTTAGGTTCATGTGGGAAGAAGTGAGGAAAAAAGTGTGAGATGGTGTCCTCTTTAGACCCATCATGAAAAAAGGCTGCAGATGGCTCCTGATGGATCCTAGAGAACTTCTTGGTCTAGAAGAAAAGTATCAAAGTTCATCCTGAATGTTGTGGGTTCTTAACAACCTATGTGGATGATTGAAGAAAAAGGCTTGAGTGCATCTGCTCTAGGTGTGGGAGTGGGACTGAAGATAGAATTTTTTATGATGATACACTCTGGCAAATCAACCTTAATTGACTGGTTGCTTCAACAAATTTCATTTCTTACCTTTGTAGTTGTACTTTTACTCAGGCTACTTTCACACAGCAGCCTGAAGTGACCCAAATCTGATTTTTTTGCCCTGTAGCTGATCTTTTGATGGCAGTCTGAACAACACAGATCAGATTTTCTCCAATGTGACTCTTGGCTATATGCTCCTGAATCAGATGCAAATCTGACCTTTTCAAATGCGACCTGTGTCTGAACGGCCAGACACAATTCAGTTCAGTTTATTTATATAGCAACACGTCATCTCAAGGCACTTTACAGTACACCAAATCATACGGTCAAACTGATTCAAAGTTTTCTATCTAAGGAAAACCACTTAATTGCATCGACTCATTGACTCTTCAGCAATCCACTACACTAAGCATGCTTGCCGGCTGACAGTGGAAGGAAAAACTCGCGCGCAACAGGGAAACCTCCAGCGGGAACCAGTTTCAGTGTGGTGACCATCTGCCGAAGGCTGACTGGAGTTCCAAAGAGACTTCGAAGCAGAGATACAAAAGCGCTGTTAGAGGCGGCCCCATCCAGGAAACACAGCCAGACAGACGAGCTCCGAGCCAACTCCTGCTCACTATTCTGTATCTTGCTAAGCAGAAGCAGGAAGAAAAACAACAGCCATGGCCGGGCCGATCTGCAGAGAGCAGGCTTTTTTCAACTATCTTGCTTGAAAAGATTGAGTTTTAAGGTTGGGAAGATTGCTAGATGAGCTCCAGCACTACCATCCAGGTTTACCTCCGTAAACATCAAGCAGCGCTTGCTTGTGACATCATTGAGTCCTCTACCACACATGCGGGACACTTAAGCTTTATGAATACAGTTCATACAGGAGATCACCATACAAGTTGCATATATTTGGAAATTTGAATGCTTAGCACGCCAAAAAAAAATCGGATTTCACAAAAATTTGGAATTGATCATTAAAGCGTGCAGTGTGAACGTAGCTAAAGATTAGAAATGAAGCTAGACTCACAGGTCAATCTTCTAGATCAGGGGTTTGCACTCTGCAGCTCCAAACTCTCAAGAGATAAATTGCTTCATGGCTTATTTAAATATAATTAAAGGTAATAACTGCAAGTCTAACTCGTCCCAGTCAGTAAGTGGCTCACTTTTCTGCTCTAGTCCTATGCTGCTTGCCAGGCAGCGGCCTGGTCTGCCAATGCTAACTTGTTCAGAAGGAAAGCAACAAGCGCTGCATGGCTTCTGAGCCCCTTTACCTCCTTAAGTCGACATCAAGGATCTAGAGGTAAATGTTAACCATTTTTCTGTTACTTTGTTCTGCTATTTTGGCTTGCATTTGAGAAATGTAACACAGAGCTACTAGGATCTGGAAATGCCTGAGCTCCATAACTAATAGCTATGACCCTTAAAATGGAGAAATATTGCCCTTTTTTGTTTCTTTATGTTCTGTGGACCGGGGGCCTTCCACCAAAGTCTTGGCTACCAATTACCTGTAACCAGGCCCTCAAGGTTTCAGTTTGATGATGTCCACCCCCTCCACCTGGTGGTGTGGACATGGATGGACATCTCTGAGGTCCAAACATTCACACCAGAAAGCCTTTATTGACCTCCAGATAGCCCAGAACCATCTTCTTTTATTCCAACATGTTCTACATTATAAGTATATCCTTATTTTCATTCACTTTAACTTCAGATTTCATCGTTGCTTTCATAATTACTCCATTTTGGACCACCATCATTCTACTGCAGGCCCACACGGCGCCACCTACAACTTATCTCAGTATTTACTGGGTCATATTTTGTAATCAAAATTGTTTTATATTACTAATTTATAAAGGAATTAAGATCAAACTTGAGATAAAAGTGGAATTTTGCCATAGCTTTGTTTTTCTGGATCTGCTGCCGCTATTCAGTTCAACCAGTTCTTTCTCTGTGAGTTTAGAAGCTGCTGGTGAGGCTGCAGAAATCAGACCAACAGGAGTATCTGAAACAGCTCACCTGTTTCTCTCAGCTAGATGTTTGCAGCTGGGAATTGCGGTATTTACGGAGCGTTTGGCTCGGTTGTGTTGGAAAAGCACAGGCTTTCTTCATTAAAATCTGAATTCTGCTCCGATCATTTTATGGTCTTTAATTAGCGGAGCGGAGCCGAGCTCTCAGGCCCTGTTGCTTATTACAGACTCACGCTACACCAGTGTGTGTTCGAGTCTGGCCTAATCTCTCCACATCTCTGCCAATAAGCACTTACAGCTGTGGTATGTGGTGTGTGTGTGTGTTTGTGTGTGGACTTTTGAGGACTCCTTCAGGACCTCCAGGATGAGGACACTGGGTCTGGTCCTTGCTGTGGGATCACATGTCCTCTGTGCTCTTTGTGGCCTCAGAACCGGTTCTACGGTTCGTCTCGGACTCTGGTTCACAGTGAGCGTCCTCACAAAAGTGTGGGGCCTGACTCGTGTGTGTGTTTGTGACCCAATTGTTGGTTTCATTGTGGTTTCTGGACCTCGACCAGACGAGCGAGCCTCAGAACCACAAACATCACGTCGGCCAAGAGAGAGAGAGAGAAGGAGATGCTTCTGAGCGGTTCATGATGGAGAGGAATTCAGGCAGGGAAACAAGGGGGGAAAGGGGACAAAGGAACTAAAAAAAAAATACAAAATGAAATAGAGAAAAATATAAAACAAGCTGCAAGGACCTAAAACAGAAAAGCTGCTGAGGTAAAAATGATCTACTGTAGATGGCGCTATAAAGCTGGTCTCATTCCAGAAAAAAACAAAAACAAAGTGCATAAATATGGAGCAGACCAAAATTATTCTGGATTTCTTTTCTGAGTCCGAACTCTGAACTTGCCATTATCTCAGCACGGATGCTGGTCTGATTCCTCAAAAGACACACCTGCTAAGCTCCGCCCCATTCTCATTACTACTCATCTGATCCACCTGCACCTATCAGTATATAGTTCGTCCTCCTGTTCCTCCTGCCTGCTGTTGTCTTCACGGTTCTGACCTTCTGCCTGACCGCGGTTTATCTAACTCGGCTGGAGTTATTCTCTGGGACTTCCTGACAAGTGACAGCAACATCAGCACTACTGTCAACCGGCTTGAACCTAACCTTGTGGTTTTTCCCAGACTGAGGACTAAGAGAAGGATAGTGACCATTACGTTTGTGATTGATGCAGATCGTAAAGCTAACCTGGTCACTAATATTCTGTCTCCATTTCCAGAGATTCCTGCCCATAATCAGGCCAGAGAGGTTTTTCGCCTGTACGGTCTCCGTACATTAGGTCAGACAGGGTCCCCAGTTCGTGGCTCAATGTTAGAAGGAGTTCTGTGCCATGCTGGCGATCTCTGTTGGGTTTCCACCCACAGACCGATGGAAAGATGGAGAGGGACAACCAGGAAGTAGAGACTGAACTGTGTATCTTATGTGAGCATCCAGCACCGATGGTCTCCATTTTACATTGTGTATGGGTTTCAGCCACATTCGCAACTTTCTGAAGGACTGGTGTGGACATGTCCTCACCAACATTGGCCTGGTGGGGACATGTTCACCCATTATTTCTGCTTTTTTTTCCCCTTTCCCATTTACTTTAGCCAAAAGTAACAGAGGTTGGGTGCAGCTATCTCTGTTCAGAGCGTTTTGAGTCTGTGTTTTTTTTTTTCCTTTCTCCCACTTCTTCCGTGTCCCGCCTCTCGGTGTGACATCATCGGATCTGTCGCTTTGAGACATCAGATTTGCGGTCGCATTTCACTGCCTACGGAGTAGCTATGTGGTTGGAGGAGAGACACACAGCAGCACTCAATTAGAAGATGGGCTGATCACATCATGCTACCAAAAATCAATTCGTTAGACATATGGAGATTTTTCCATTTAAAAAATGGCAACAGATTTTAAATTTAGAAGCTTGAGAAAACATAGTTTGTTCTTCTTTACTACTTAAAAAAGAGGACCATATCTTGAAATTTTGTTTCTGGCATCATTATATTAGTAAAGAGTTTCATATATCTTTTTAAACAGAGCACAGAGAGAATCAGGGAGAGCTGCAGATTTAAAGGTGAAACAGATTATTTGGGATATGCAACATGCAATAAAATATATCTCAAAGTTTACCAGAAAGTTTACAAGAAAAAATATGCTATGCTATATTTAAAATGCAGCATAGCCATATTTTTCTGGATGGATGGAATTGAAATTGTATTTGTAGGGATGCATGATTTATCGATTTTGGCATCAGAATCGCTTGTTTTTGGTTATGAATTTGTTTTGGTTGAGTAACTGTAGGTCCATCATGCACCACCCAAGTGTCCCGACCAACTTTCATCACAAACTTACACCCTTGGTTTCAGCCGTTGGAGTTCACCATCCAGGAGAGGGATTCTAAGGTGCCATCTGCACCGATTATCTGCCATGAGGGGCCAGTGAGTTCAGGGCTCGCTGACATTATCTCAGCACTGATGCTGGTCTGATTCTTCACAAGACACACCTGCTCAGCCCTACCGTATTCTCATCACTACTCACCTGATCCACCTGCATCTATAAGTAACAGTATATAACCAGCCTTCAGACCAATCATCAGTGCCATATGATCTATTCCAGCCTGCCTGTCACCTCACCTGGAACTGTTTCTTGACCGTTTCCACAGGTTCCTGCTCTAGTCGCTGACAATACCTGCAGCAGTTTCCTTTCAATGAACTGTTAAGCTTTCACACTGGTTGTCTGGTTTGAATTCTGGCTCCATCTGTTTGTGCTGTCTTGGGAAGGGAGTAGTACGCACATTAAAGTCGTACCCCGCCATTTTATTTTAATATCTAAGAACACGTTCTGTTGATAGACTACAGTTAAAATCTGAGGAATTAGTTAAAGTTTGAGTTTCGCCAGCAAACGGGTTAGGAGAGCATCCGTTTTTGTTTGCTTTAAACCAGTTGGGATGAATATAAAAATTAACTGTGATAGTAATTCACAGCGTATAAAATGTTTTACTTACTGCATTGTGTTCTAAGAAATATGCCCATAAGCCACAAATTACTGGCTGGTGTTTGCTTTTTCTATGTATAATTGTGTTTGTTATTAGCTTTGTTTCATGCTGTTCATTCCAAAGCTGATGGTACCAGAAGACCATTTCACAATTGTTTTTTTATATACACCTGATTTTTAAGATAGATGTTTTTCAAAACTATACCCCACATCTAAGTCAATGTACTCTGCTGTATTTTCTATTATTGTAGCAACATGTTATATATTTAAGTGAATTATAAAAGAATGGACTAAAAAGCATTATTATAAACGAAACATGGACATTAGTGAATAATATTAATAGTTCATTTCTGTGCATTTTGTGTAGACAGTTTTTTCATAAATGTTCCTTTTGGATTTGGATTTTTGGAGGTTGTTTCTTCAGCTCAGCGCATTTGGTCGCCCGGGTGCCTGGCCAGGCGACCAAATGCGAACGAAGTACAATTTACCTCAGAGGTAAATTGTACTTCGTTCATTTCCCTGTTCCTTTTGCAATTGATGTTTTTGATATTCATCACTCTAATACAAATTCCAATTTTAACTTGTGTGGTGTTTTATTGGGGTGGAAGCTATAATTGTCATGGGATTTAGCTTTAATCAACCTCTTCTCTTGACTCTTAGTGCTTTTATTAGCAGTGCAACCATTGTAGAGGGTTACATTTGTATCCCCCATATTGTTATTTTTGGGCTAAAGACGTAGAGACCTAGACAGTCTTTATTTCTCATTTTGTACACACAGAGTAAATCCCAAAAGAAATTTCGTTCAGTACAGCTCTCAAGACATTTAAAATGCAGCCGTGATAAAGGTAAACATACAACTGTATAACAGTTACAGTTCCAACATTCAGGGATTTTGTTTTTTTTGTTTTTTTGTTTTTTATAACCCCAATTTATACAACATTCAAAGCAGTCTAATCGCAGTGGGGATGAAACTGTTGTGGAATCTGCTGGACCTGCATCAGAGGCTTCAAAGTCTTTTCCCAGAGGGCAGCAGAACATGGTTGGGGGGTGAGGGGTCATTGATGATGTTACGAACTCGTGACAGAAAGCGCTGGGATGAAATGTCTTTATGGAAGGAAGAGGAGCCCCAATGATCTTCTCTGCCTGTTCTCTCACTCTCCTCACCTTCTTCCAACCTGAGGAGCTGCAGCCCCACCACCACACAGTGAGACAGCTGGTCGGAACGGGCTTCTTCTATGGTGCTTCTGTAGAAGGTGGTGGGGAGGATGGTGAAAGGGCAGGAGGGCTGTCCTCATCCTCTGCAAGAAGTACATGCACAGGATGTACTTGTAATGGATGTAAGTAAGTAAAGGGTGTAAATAAAGCTGTAATATATCTTCTGTAAATATTTTCTGATTAGCAGAGGATATAAAATATATGTTCTTTTGATTTCATTAAGCTGATATAATAACAATATTTTTAAAATAATTCATTTAAAAATTGATTTAATTTCAAACACATTTCAATTTCAGCTGATTTAAAAGGGTAAAGAACTGTTAAAAGTACTATGAAACAGCAATCAGCATTCATGATGGTATCAGTTCATGTAATAAAATACATTTTTGTAAACTTAGTTAATGAAAGTGATGTATGTGGGATAAAATTACAGAAATGTATAGACTGTAAGCTAAGTGGTTATGCTAAGAACTGTTTCACTAGGGTGACTTTTATGGTAAAAATGTATTGTACTGCTGAAACTGTGCAGAAGAAGTTGGATGAAGCAGCTTAGAGAGGACAGCAGAGAGGAGCTCCATAACCTGCATTATTTTTCTGTTTTGTAGTTTCTACAAAATTGAATATTGCGCACTGGAGATGATTTGCACCATCATTTTCAAAGTGTAACATTAAACATCAGTTTCCTTCCATAGATCCTCAGTTAAGCCTCTTTCCCTCTGATATTAGCAGGTTAATAACAGTTTTTCAGACTTGGGTTGACCCACTAGCAATAAACACTTGTCTCTTGTCCCATTTGAGTCTTAACCCCACTAGTAAGCTGTGTGAACTGAGTCCTACCGCTACTGCATGTCTGGTGACCCAACTGCAATGGGTTAACTTTGGGTCATTCAGGAGCCGTGGAATAGTAAGACCGGAATCCCAAACCAGCCACTAAGCACTAACCCTTAACTATCAAGTGGCACTCCCAATGAAGTGGAGGGGGGGGTTAACCAAGAATGGGATGGCTTCTTCCCTCCAATGGAAAAGGAAAGCAGTTGTGATGCTGCGTTCACACTGGACACAGCAGGAGCAGCAAGTTTACATGCAAAGTCAAAGGTTGACGCGCGTCAAGGTGCAGCAAAAGGTCCCGCAGTGTGTTTTGAGTAGCAGGCGCAGCGTGTCTGAGCAGCTGAAGCAGCGCGTCGGGAGCGTTCAAGCATCTGACGCGAGCATCTGCTGCTCGAGATGGAAGAATTTAACTTTTGCTGCTCGACGCGCCGCATCAACCAATCAGAGAAGCTGATCTGGGAGCTGGCAGGGAGAGAGACACAGCGCTGATGATACGGAGCGCTGTGATCACTTCTCTGAAACAGTTTATTAACGCCTAAATTAATTTAAATTGCTGAAATCTGCCTGCAGAATATGTTCGCTTTTATTATCCTGGTGCCTGCAGATTGGATTATGTACATGAAAACCGCTTTCAAGCCGTCGCGGCGAACCGCGAGGAGGCGACCGGGCCATAGGCTGCTGTTGAATGGGATTCCTACTGACAGCTCACCGCTAGTATGTGGGGGTCGGTATGTGGGGGTCTGAGCGGCTCCGACAGAAATGATATTGGAAGGCAGGATGGTAATCTGGATGAACTGACTGCACTGATTAAGTTTTCAGGTGGACTTTCTCACTTAAAAACATAATAAAACTACTTTATTCCCACTGATCACAGCAAATATAGCTGCAAGGCAGAGAAAGGATAGAGTAGCTCCGCCCAACGTGCGTCAGAGCCACTTTTCAACCACGCAGCCAGAGCAGCAAAGATGCTTCAGCCGCGCGTCAGAACTAAACTGGTACAAACAGCAAAAATGAAGCAGCAGAGCGATTTTGCTGCTCCTGCTGCGTCCGGTGTGAACGTAGCATGACTGTGGCAACATAGTGATGCCCCCTGCTCATGGCTGTAGCTCTGTGGCACAGCTTAGCATAACATTAAACATTTACCCCTTTCTCAAAACAAATACGAAACTTGTGATTTTTTCTGTCAGTGTGACGAAAATGCAGCAAACCAGCGGAATTAACATTTGGCGGAACATGTTCCCTCTGCCACCAAGTCACTGTTACACTTGCTGCTGAATTCCAGTGAGCCTACAACTGATGCAGACTCGCTATTTAAGGGCTGAACGTTCCACTGGCCCTACCCACTACCTGGTTTGGGATGGTACTTAACTGGGCGGACCCTCCGAGGGAACGACCAAAAGGAGAGTTAATGCTCAGGGTTAATGTTTATGGGCCGGTTTGGGATTGGGCCTAAATGTGCTTTATTGTTTAACCCATTGTCCGAAGCTCCTCCTGTTAGTGCTGTGTCGTGTTTATCAGATGCAAGCAAGAGTTGTTTTTCTTGTTATTTCAGATGCAACTAAAGCAAGGCGATGCTGTGACGGCCTACACTCTAAAAATGGTTTGGTTGCAATACAAACCAATCTAGTTCATTAAAACAATATTGGGTAATATTGGTCAGAAAATCAGCAAACTATTGGTTTTTGGTTCAACCAATAAAAGATGTAACTGATCGTTTATTGATCTGTTTGGCTGTAGTTAAGTGCAGTGTGTAAAAGTTTTGGATATACACAACAATAACAATACTGTGTATGCGACCCATGGATTCAATGGTTGATTTAAAAAAAATGCTAGAATAGCCTACAGCCTAGCTGTTTTTCTTTTATTGTTGTGGGTGTGTTTTTGTCACAACAGTTGATTCACCCAATATCAGGAAAAGTGTATTACTTTACTCCAATAGGGAGCGCCAGTTAGGCATAACAGTAGACAGCTACAAACTCTACTGATACAGTTTTCTTGTCATTACCGGAAAGATCCATACTCTGACACCAATATATTTTTACGATGTTTAGGTTAATCTGTCGTTGCAGTTGTTCACATATATTTAGTTTGATGTGTAATTAATGTATTCAGAAAAACAACTTTAAGATGCTTTAAGGTGCTACCGTTAGCATGTTGGCTCTGCACACTAGCAGAAGCTAAATCTTATCTGCCAGACAAAATGTTATTATTGTTATGTTGCTTCTAATAGATTTTTGTGGAAAACTGTACTGAACATCAACTAGGAGCTGTGAAATGAGTGTAATGACCAGAAAATGGAAGAGTCAACAGTTAACAGTTTATTGGAATGTGGAACTGCTGCAGGTCGGGAGTCAGCAACCGAAACTTCTTGAAGGAGATTAACCAGATGAGAGACCGGACAGAAACACAGGAAAATTCCAAAAAAGTTAAATAAATGAAATAAAAAGTTAAAAGCAATCCATCCAGGAAGCTTTTTCGTTAAAATCCATGAAGTTTTTGTTAAAAATGTCAGAGTTAGCATTGAGTTCAAGCTTTATAGAGTAGGAGGAATCTTTTGGCTTAGAAACATGCAAATTGAACTTCAGAAGAATGGGCCCACCCCTTAGGAAATGAGTAGTCGCTTGTTCTTGTTAGGCCTGCAATACCTATACTAGTCTCTGTGCTCTGAAAGGATGGTCTAGTACCTGCTGGTCTGGATGACCAGGGGAGATGATTTTGTCACTTACATGGAGGTGGGGGTTGAGATGATCATCTTGCGAAACATCTTCAAACTTGGAAAAAAATTCTAGTGGATTGTTTTTTACTTTTTTGGAATGATTACGATCTGGATGACTGAGAATCTTCACCGGCATACCGGTATACCGGTGTTGGATTATTGTTCACTGACCTTCAATGTGTTTTGGGACAAACTTTGGGAGTTTCTGAAGATGCCGATTGCTCTGTGACACCATTGGTGAGACTCAGAGGATTCCTAAATCCATTCAGGCTGGTTTGGAGGAATCCTTTGTTGACAGTTAATCGTTTGTCCATCGTTGGAACACAAGGTCAGATCCGTGAGAGCAGAGGCAGGCAGAATGATCAAGGGGACAAACCAGAGTACGGAATCTGAGAGCCGGTACAGAGTTAGAAACAGATGATCCAGATTCCAGAGATAAATCAGGTGAGAATCCCAGGGTGAGGTCAGGGCAGAGGAAAGAAGTGAGATCCAACAACACACTACGACAGGTCTGATAGAGGTCAGGCAAGCTCAGAGAATCAGGAGGCAGAATCGGGTCAGAATCGGACCGACATGTAAACCGGAATGCTGGATGAAACTCACTGATGGCTCATAAAAATCTGGCGCTTCTGACTGGTCTGAGAGCCGGTAGTTAGGTATGCTGGTGAATCTGATGGAGGCTGATTGGAAACAAGGCGGAGATGACAGGTGCATTGAATCCACAATTAAGCCAGCATTAGGGCCAGGAATAATGACGATGACAAAGCAAACAACAACTTTCTTTTATCTTCTCCTAAAATGAAAGACAAACATCGAACTTGGATCCCAAAAGGGTTACCGGTTCGACTCGACCACGCCAGGTTGATGAGGGGAAGTAATTAACAGCGCTCTCCCCATCCTCCTCCATGACTTAGGTACCCTGAAGCATGGTACGATCCGCCACACTGCTCCCTTGGATATGTGCATATTTTTAAAGTGTGCAGTGTTCACTTTTGTGTGCTGTGTCACAATGACAATGGGAGTTGGAGGAGTTTCCCAAAGGGCTTTCACTTCAAACAGTATGACTTCTGTATAAGAATATAATTTATTCCACACAATGAAAAACACTCCACATGAACTCCAGAGATGTCACATGATATACACCCATTGTCTACATTACGTGTTCTGATACAAAAATAGTCTATAGTATGTACACCATAAGCTTATAACAAATATGGATGAGAACCCTGCTGTGTAGAATGGCTCCTTTGAGGACCAAAAACAATGAAGGCTGGAAGTGATTAGGTGTGAAGTGATATGGCATAATTTTGACTGGTCAAACAGAAAATCAGTGTTTTTATTGCATATTACAAAATTTATGAAAAATCTGCATAAATTATTAACTAGATGAAGACAGTGTATTTATTTTTATATGTTTATATTATTTTTAGGTGGCTACTTCAAAGAACTTAGAATATAAGACATATTTTCAGTTGTGTCACACTTTTTTGTTAAGTATATAATTCCACATGTGTTAATTCATAGTTTTGATACCTTCAGTGTGAATCTTCTATTTTCTAGCCATGAAAATAAAGAAAACACTTTTGTGTGTCCTGTTGTTTGGCAATTTGGCAATAACAATAGTGTCTTGATGCCAAAAAGGCCCAACAGATATATTTCAGATTAATGCATTGAGTATTTCAGATTATATGGACACTGCAATGGGAAAGTAGAACAGGAAAGGAAAGACAAGAAAAAGGAGAAAAGAGGAAAGAAAGAGGACGTAAAAGGGAGACAAGGATAAAACAACACAAAACTGTCTGCTTCATCACCTGGAAAGAGATTTAACAAAAACAGCACAACCAACGGATATAGTATAACAGATAAAATCATTTTTAATGAAAGATGTTGACAAACAGAATATGCCTTCATTTTGTTTTTTGATAATTTACAGCAAATCTGTTAACAAGGTTTATAAGTTTAAATCAGTCATCAATATGCTGAGCAATCAGCATACTGAACAGTTTTCTACCCCTGCCATGGACTGTTCTCCCTGCTGCTCTTTGGGAAGAGGCTTTGCAGCATCCGATGCAGGGCCAGCAGGTTCTGTAACACTTTCCCCCCCACTGCCATCAGACTGCTGAACTTTTGAAAATAACTCTAGATCAAGTCATTTTGCATCCCACTGATAACACCATACCAAATACAACTCAACTTAAAAAAAAATTTCTACTTCATTTGTGCACCATATATATATTTGTTTGTTTGTGCACAGCTCTGTTCTTCCACATCAATAAGTGGAGCCTAATTTAAAATGAAGACTTATTTAATTATTTCTTTTTCTTTAAAAAAAGAGGGGAAATAAAATATAAGTTTTTAATCACAAGAAAACAAACTGAAAACAAACTGTAAATGCAATAAAATAGTCTCCATGGACCTATGAGGGGTACAGAGTTTCATCGTAATGCTTTCTCTAAATTTTCCCCTTCGGCTCCTACTCTCTTCTGTTTCCATCACCTCCTTATCTTCTCCAGGAAGCCAACTTCTTCACTTACTTTCTCTTCATCCACTCCTCTCGTCCCGGGGGCCATCCAACCTTCAGCTCTGACCTTCGCTGCGACATGTCAATGACCAGGAAGACAACAGGAAATGACCTCAGCCTCCATCGGCTGCAGCGCAGAGTTTACTGCAGGAGCTTTGAAGGTTTCCCCACGACCAGAAAAAAACTCCATCAGAAATAAGGTCATAAAACCAGACAATAGACCATCCATAAAACTGCTTCAGTCTAACAAAGGTTTATGAAGAAAAGTCACTCAAAATCAGATGATAATGGGGGATATTTCCTCAATAATAATTTATCAGTGAAGTTGGGTGGTGGCAGCATCATGATTTGGACCTCCTTTGCTGTTTTTTTTTATTTTTTAGCATTTTTCTTTTCTGGCTTCTACGAGAGGAAAATAAAATAGAGATTTCTCTCCAAACAGTGGAGACTTTTTGAATGAACTGAAGCTTTTCAAACATCCATCCATGTTTGCTCTAAGAGTTGAAGTCCAGTTGATTTAAAGCTTTCACTTTAACTTTGCAGTAGCACTGAAGTAATGTGTAGTCAGCATTTCAATTAAAGCCAAGAGGTATGAAATCAATCAGCTCCAGGGTGAGGCATGGTGGTGGCAGCATCATGGTTTGGATCCTTTTCAAAAGAAACTTTTAAAAGGAAAATATGAAGATTTTGCCTGAACAGCTGGTATTATCCCAGCAGAATTATACTTTCAACCAGTTTTAAATCTTTTATAAAGTTTCCATTGAATAAAAATCTGAATGATTCAAAGGATTCAAAATTGAAATTATATTTTGACCTTGAATGGTATCTGCAGCTCTCTCTCTGAGTTTGGATTAAAGCAGAAATGTCTTCACAGCTGGAAGAGCAATAATTAATGGTATGGTGGGTAATAATTAAAGGGATTTACTGATGTAAATATAATATATATTATATGTTATTTATTACCACCTATGAACCAAAAGTCTTTATGTTTGCTGGGCCTTAGAAACTATTTATAATTACATAGGAGTCGGTTCCCATTTGTGGAGCTGACAAACTAGTGACTATAGAGATCGCCATTACGCTTAATTGGGACTGTGGCAAGTTAGGCCTAAATACAATTCAACACAGAGCAATAAAATACTAATAAAATGATCTATGTATACTAGCCTTACACGGCCTCGACTGGCAACTGGCCAGTTTTTATGAGCGATTTCAAACTGCAGGTTTTTTTTATGTGTTTTATTCATTTATTTATTTTCTGAGCGAAATTGCATCTTTCTCCTGCCCCCAGTCCATGTTGGTCTTATTCAGATTGCCCAAAAACAGGGGGACAAATCACCTGGACAATAGAGGTAAAGGGGGGACAGGGTTCCTGAGCTCAGGCAGGAGCAGCAGGAAATCAGTGTGAGAAGAGCGGCTGAGAGAGCTCCAGATTTGCGGTGAGCCAGCCAGCTATGCTGCCCTCTGGAGCTAAGGAACCGTAGGGTAATCTAATCTAAATCTAATCTAAGGACCACAGCGGTAGTTTGGAGAAGCCTGTTGGGAGACAGCTCTGAAGGCCTGGAAGAGGCCATCGGTGCACCTTTGACCTTTAACCGTGACTTGTCATAACTTGGGCCAAAAAAAACAACAGAAAAAACGTTTTTTATTTAATATACAACAAAAAATGTGGAACAACAACAACAGTACTTGCAATAGAAACATGTAAAATATCCATCAGTATTAGTGGCATATGTAGAGGACAAAGGCTGTATTGAGAATAGAGCTAGAATGATCCAGATTCTCAAAAATCGTCCAACATGGATAAAACACCTCTGTAGATCTTTAGTCTTTAGAACTAAACAGATTCTGGCCCTCAATCCAAATAAAAGTGTTTTTAACCTCCAAATCCTCTTCTTTCACCTTTTCCTGGGTCAACAGCAAGAACACTATATTAGCCTAGTGGTTAGGGCATAGAGCTCGGAATCCAGGACGTTCTGGGTTCAAGCCCCACTCCCACGGACTGCCACTCTGGGTCCCTGAGCAAGACCCTTAACCCAAAATCCCTCATCCTCCGTCACCGCTCCACCCCGCTGAGCTCCAGACCATCTGAGCAAAGCAAAGCCTAAAGCCTCCGCTGCTCCTCCCGTCCTGCTCCACTCTGATTCCCTCGGTATGAGGAGAGCATGCGCGATATCATTAAATTGAAAGCAGCAAAACATGCAGAAATGAACACTTAATTTAATACGACATATTAAAAAAGTCCCTGTCAGCATCCAGCAAATCTTCAGTTTCTGCCCAAATATTTTCTCTTTGTTGTGGATTTTTGTAAAAGGGATAACTAGGATCATACATGTTTTGTGTGAACCGTTTATTCTCTGCTTCCAAACTCAGCATCTCTTCATCCAGGCCTGCAATAAGAAGTTTCTTTTGAAGTTATCAGAGGTGCTCTTAGAAGTTTTGAATGGATTCGATTAGACTTTTAAGCTTCTCGGGATAAAATAAATAGATATAGATGAGATTTCTGCTTCCTGGTATGAGGAAGCACCAATAGTCTGAGTCCATTCATTTAATTAGACGCTCTTAGTGTTGGAGAATATATAAGAATTATTCTCTAATGTTTAGTCAATGATCTGTCATTACCATTTTTTAATCTGACAAACCGGATCTTCTAGCTGTTTTTCTTTACCTTTTGGGGTATGTGATTGCAATTGTGGATCTTGACCTGGCCGGACTGGAGCGGAGCAAAAAATAGCCTGGCTCCGTATTTTTACGCCGATGGACGGAGAAGACGTATGTGGGCGGTGACATGCGGAGGAGTATATGTGGATGTGGAACAGCTCTCATTGATTAACACGACAAACAAGTCCTCCGCACTGATGGAGTATGTAGAATCTGGGGGTTAACCCCACATTGTTTCCCGGGCTCCACAGAATGGCAGTAAATTTCTCCAGTGTGAGATCCATAAAGGTCAATTATTATTATAATCACTGACAGGAAAGGATCTCTGGGCTGCCATGGCGAATGCAGAAAACCTTGAGCCTTATAGGCGTAATGCTAATCAAACCAGGAGTACAGTCTTCCAAAAGACAACTAGAAAAATAAAAGTTACCCAAATGCTGAGAACAAATAAAGATCTCTGTTATACAACCCAAAACAAATGTTCTACATTAGCGAGTCACACAGATTAAACGTGGAGAAATAATGTATTTTATTCAAAGCCTGTGAGGTGGGCCATGCCATTTACGTCCTGTCATGCAAAAAGGTAGCTGAAACCCATATAGCTCCGAAGCGAGAACCTCAGGATATTTGCCTTAGCCAGCCAATTAGCATAACACTTAACATAGCATGTGACCATCTCGCTTGACTTAGAATCCCTTCTGATATGACCTATTACTTCTTGGTCCCTTTTCTTTAGGCTTTTACCACGAGCCCCGTCACCGCGAAATCAAAACGAACAGCGCTGTATTTTCCCAGAGCGTTTAGCGGCGAAACTGAGCGTAAAATAAATGTGATGGAACACAAATTGCAGAAAACACTGCAAAATGTATGCCAGGCCTGTAGGTGGAGCTGTGGTGCCAAAGCAAAAATAAGCGACAGGCAGAATGTTGGGCATGCGCTTTAATATTTATACAACAACCAACCGGAAGAGCCGGAAAATGACTCTGCAGGTCCCATTTACGTCGGTTTCGGAAGTCAAATTCAGGTGCTGAACATGTGGCGTCGATATTGCTCTGTTCTTCCTGGAGATATCTCCAGAAGAAGAAGATTCTGTTGTAAGCCCGACAGCAGGGTGAGTAGCATGAGCAGCAACCATTTTGTTCAACACGGCGCCATTGTTGTTGTGATACTGTGTCAGCGCATCGCGTGTTTAGAGGCGACGCTATGACGCTTGCGTGTAAAAAATGGAATTGCAGTTAGAGCTTTAAAGATGGAAACGCGAAAACAGCGTTTCAAAATCTTCCCCTCTGAAGGCAATAAAAAAGATGGGGCTGCGGGCGGCGCCCGGCTTGGCATAGGTGAGAGGCTGGTCTGTTGAAAAATTTGTGCGTTTGAGACAGGGTTTGACTTGGTGTGGACGGGGCCTCAATCTTTCCGTCTGTAGCACCACCTACAGCAATGCAGTAAAGCAGTCTACAGACTCTGACTCAGGCATTAGAAAAGAGTCTTATGTTTATTTGAATGTTGCAGTCATTGAGATGAAGCTCATGGGAGACTGGATGATGATAGAGACGTCTAAAATCCAAAACACACAGATTAACCAATAAAGGAAAGGCTGAAAAGGTAACAAACGGATTCCAAGAGATGGCTGTGGCATGAAATCATCTGGGAGGATAAAATCAGAGCATCAGAAAAAAACGTTTAAGACTTTGAAATAAAAAAGAATAGATCAAATCAATGCTTTTGTTTTTGGAAAAGATAGGATTTATCTGGGATATGGAAAGGATAAACTTCCTCTTTCATCAGACACGTCTTCAAACATTTATCTGCGATAATCACTCTGCAGACAGATCAGTAACAGATTTCTGGAGTTTAAACCAAGTGTTGAGTGTGTGTGAGAGTCGACATTCCTTCCAGACATGTCAGCACAGTTTCTGCTTCCTGGCAATGCTCTTATAACCCAGGCATGTTAACTGCTACAGAGTGACTCCATGGATCAGGTTCTGTTGAGTCAGCCGGTTCGGTGTAGCGTCCCCCAGGACAGAGGTGCGTGGATGTCTTTTATTTTTGTTGCACTGACACGTAAACCATTTGAAGATAACGGGACAAGGAGTTAGTCCTCATGATGTAAACAGTTTTAGGACACAGATTTGATGAAAGGTCTGTCAGTGGGGGATTTAGTTGTGCAGTGAATGGGTTTGGGTCAACAGGAAATGAAAAGGATAATTCAGAGGCTGAGGAGTCATGATGTCACGTTTTATAAGTACGTCTGTTCACTTCAGGCCAGACACTCACACTTAAGCACATGCAGAAGTTCTCATCAGGGTTAACTTTGATGGATTCAGCTCCATATTTTGCTCTGTGGCCTTGATGATTTCCTAGTTAATTGGTTTCTATTACGACAAGTTACCATGGCAACCACATGGGGTTATTAAGATAACATCAGGAGAAAAACCCAGAAATTCCTCTTCCAACCATGACTGGCTGGACAGATGAATGGATGGATGGATGGATGGATGGATGCATGGATGGATGGATGGATGGATGGATGGATGGATGCATGGATGGATGGATGGATGGATGGATGAACGGATGGATGGATGGATGGAT
>JAGKQL010000024.1:1400795-1432069 GCA_018398635.1 Cyprinodon brontotheroides
GGATGGATGAACAGATGGATGGACGGATGGATGGATGGATGGATGAACAGATGGATGGACGGATGGATGGATGGATGGATGAACAGATGGATGGACGGATGGATAACCGGATGGATGAACGGATGGACGGATGGATGAACGGATGGATGAACAGATGGATGGATGAACGGATGGATGGAAGTTCATCTCTTTTGTTGAACATCTCTTTGAGGCCCATCTTGATGAGATCCTGCTGCCACCATACACTGAAATTCCAGGCAAAAAACAGCTGTTCTTTATATGGGAACTCTGCTCTGACATCTTCAATCTGCCCATTAGACTCCCTCCATCCATGCCAGAGAGTTTTTTTTTTATCTGAAACTGCTCTTAGTCAATAACTGCCAGTCAGGTTTGGAACATTAGATCATAAGAGTTTCAGCTCCACACTGTTGCACGGTGGTGAATAATGCCCGCATCATTGCTGATGTCTCTCCATTGATCATCAGTCCCTCTTTACTCCCACAGCTGGAAAAGCTCTGGGAAGGTGGATGAGGCTTCAGCAGGAGGGGGAGGCCCTGGTTGCCTCATCGCAGACAGCTAAAAATAAATTCATGACCAACACTGCTATTTTTACAAATCATATTAAGTGTACTAATATTATGAAAACAAAAAGCTTGGGAAACAGGAATGCACTGGAGTGTTTAATAGTTATTGCAAAAAAAGTAAGTGGAGAAAAAGATGTCTACAGAGCAATAAGGGACCATCTAAATGCTGCCTTTACAGTGAGAGTGGTCAGATTATAAGAGGCTGAACCTGTCTTCCAGAGGATCATCCTGGACATTGAAGCTCCAGAGAGCTAATTTAGCCAAAGAGGCACAAAGTTGCACTGAGGAGAAAACCAGCGTGTTTAGACTGAGATGTGAGTGAAAGCTGCTCTGTTTGTGCGTGTTTGTGATGTTATGGGGACGTCTGTAGAGCTTTTTTAGCCAGTGTTCCCACGACACCAAACAAACGACCTCTCCAGGCTCCAGCTCTCTCTGCCTATAAATGGTTCGTCTGGTGGCGTTTTGGTGACCAGTAAGACTTTAAAAGGGCAGGGAGAGAGAAAAATAGACTAGAGGAGATGGAAAATTGACAAAAAAAAAAAGGAAAGAAGTTTAAAACAAAACCGTAATATATCAATAACTCCCAGCAGAGGTTTCTCTGTCAGTCTTTATCAGTAACTCCAATCATTCCAGAGACATTTAGGTCTTGTCTTTTCATTGTTGCCTTAGTGGCCTTAGGTCTTACCATGTCCTTTTGACGAGGTTTAGGTTTAGACCTTGACTAGGCAATTCTAAAGACAAACAGAATCACGTGAGACTTCTGTGGACAGAAAATCTACTCAAAGAATATCATTGGTTATAGCAACAACTACAGATACTGTGTTTATATAAGAAACAAAACAAATTGGGCCCTCTAGTCCCTCAGCAGTAGCCTTTACCTCATCTATTGGATTTAACATACACATGAAACATTACAGTACATCACATATGATCGACAATGTCCTGTAGTTCAAATATAATAATAGCACATTACTGCTACTGTTATTAAATTGTACATGTGACAGTCTTTCTGTGTTATATTGCTGTATAAATTCAAATTAAAACCATTTTGTTATTCAGGACTGTTTAAAAGAAGCTAGAAAGTTGGAACAAAGAGCCTTTATGTTTAAGTATATATTTTTATATAAATTTGTTTCTGCATTATTTTGTCAAATGTATAACTTTTGTATATGTTTTCAATTGAAATGTTTAAAATATAATAATACTAAAATGATTAAAAAATGTTTTGAACAGGATATCAATGGGAAAAAAAAAAAGTAAACGCCATTAGTAACGCCGGTAACTTTCAACGCTGTTACTCCCCATCACTGCCTGTGCATTAACTTTCATGCGAAAGAACGCGGACATAAAGTGCCGTGGGGTGCCCAGAGTTGTGGCTCTGGTGCTACCCTGAAATCGAGCAAGCAGAATCGGAGCGTTTAGCCGCCAAAAAACGTGCGTTGGCCATGGAATTGAAACGCACTGAACCATTTTAGAGACCCTTAACCCATTATGCAGGAAACGTACCCACTGGAAGCATGCAAAAAGCCGCAACAGAGTTTATTTCACAAAGGTTTTCTACATAGAGAGAACATGAACTGGTTCAGTGCATTGCGGTCCGGGGTGTTGAATCACTGATGCCTGCAGAGACGGATAAGGTTTGATTAGCCAGGCAGTCAGATGGTTTGTTGTGTTTAGATTATTCAGAATATACCTTGAAGAGGTCCAGACTGATCTTTGGTGAGAGAGGGAACCGGCTGGGTCCAGAGACTGTTGGTTCAGCAGCGGTGGCGCTCGCGCAGCAGCAGCGCCCAGCTTTTGACTTGCAGAGCGGCAGACCTCTCTCCTTGAGAGCAGTGCGGAGGAGTCCAGATTGAAATCTTCAGGTTTGGCTTCCTTGGGCAGGCAGGTGTTTACATGCAAAGCTCATCCAGAGCTTTTAGGATCTGGGCGACGGATTTTCCTGTGAGCAAAAGACAGAGGCAGGTTAGAATCAGGTTTCTCTCTCTGGAGAAAACTAAGATTCTTTCCAAGATAACAGAGACTCAGGCCTAAGTTAACCAAACTTGGTCAACACCGGCTGCGCTGAAGGAAGGTCTGGCTGCCAAGCTTATGTAGGAAGGCGAAAGTCTCTCTGATGGGCTTGATGAGCCTTCAGGTGTAAAAGCTGGAGGCTCCAGCCCAGGAGACCCACACGCACTCTCTGCTGGAGAAAGGTGGTAAATCTCCAGATCCCAACGAGGAACACATGGAACCCGTTCTGAACAGGAACCGGTTTTCAATTCTCCATGCTGATCATGCCCCTTTAGACTTTGACCAACATAACCTTGAACTAAAGGGTGCTATTGATCCACTTTTAAGGGTCAAATAGTTAATTTCAGAGTGTTGCAAAGTTTCCATTACCTCCCCTGTAACACTACTACCCTCAGCGTAATGCTTGGGCCTGTGACCCTGACACCTGCCTGGCTTGTTAACCAACTTCCTGATTTTCTGGGTTATTTGGCACCTAACCAAGGTAAGAGTGAATGTGTTATTGCTCACACAGTCAAATCAGTAAAAGATGGCCTGACCGCACCCTATGTGTTGAATCTAACTGATCATAAGGTTCTGCTACAACCAGGCATGTGCCTAGGTGTTGTGCAATTTTACCATAAGATTATAATTATATTAAATAACTAGAAGTGGAAATTATGGCGAATGAATTAGTCATTGAAATCAAGGATACAACCAATTAAAGATTCATATTTGAATGATTATAACTGTCATTTGTTATTCACCAGGGTTCTGTTGGGATCCAAGGGCTTGCCCTCCAGAGGGCTGTGTGGATCCCTTCCTGTGGCTTCTGTTTCCACGGCCGGCCACCTGAGACTTTTCCTGCCCTCGCCCACCCCGGGTGGGTTGTTTTGATTTCTGGACCCTGTTCTGTTTTTTGTGAGTGATAAGTCATTTACTGCAAAAATAACCACAAATGACAACAAGTTAAAATACACAGGTACCTTTTTTTTCTAATAATCACACAGTATTATTGTATCTAATAACTATGCAGACACTAAACACTACTGAAAATAAGCACAGGTTGAAGAAAACAAAAATGGGAAAGATAGTTTAAGAGTCAATTGAGAGGTGTTTGTCTTGTCTCCTGATCGTCTAACTGTTCCTCCCCCAAGGAGTCCTCTGGGGTTTTTGGCTCATTATGGGGGAGGTTCATTTTATCAAAGTAAGCATGGCTCCAGGGTGGGAGACCAGTTTAAAAGTCTGCTTGAAGTTCTGATTCCTACGCCCTGTCTCGGCTACCCCCTCTTCCACTGTGCCTGCTTTCTGTCTGCACCTGATCCTGTCTGCTCCTGTAAGGCGTGACCCATTGGTCATGCTTCTGGTCCCAGTAAGACTCTCTGAACCCTCCTGGAAGCTTCCGTGGATGCATGGAAGTCTGGATCCTGCCACCTGTCTCTGTTCCCTGCCTGATCTGGATCCTGCCTGTTCCTGTCTGTTCTGGATCCCTCACCAGGATCAGCTTCCAGCATCACCACTGGGACTGCAGCTCCTGGGGACACTCTTGGTCTGGACTGGTAAACCAGGTAAGTGACCAACCCAGATAATCATACATCAGTTTATCGTGGTCACTTACCTGTGTTTTTCCTCCCTACGAGTGTTTGAGATTGGGCGTGTGCCCCCTCGCTTCTGCAGTGTCATGCAGCCAGCCACAGCTCCGCTTTTGTTTTGTTTTTATTTTTAGGAAACCTTTTGAACTTTCCTACCTGACTGTCTCTCCCTGAATACTGGGTCCATCTGTCCTCAATTCATGACAGTTAGCCTGTCCAACTGTAGTAGCTGTTCAGTCCAACTTTGACTAAGGAAGGGAGGAAGTCTGGCTCGATTTCACACAGGGGAACACAGTCCACTCATACAACAGGAGGCTTTTGGAGAGACTTAAATTATTCTGATATAAACATTGCTTTGTAGCAGTGGCTTAGACTGGCAGCAGCACAGCTCCAAACAGCAGCCGGATCAATCAGTTACGGTCAGTGGCCGAACCAGTGTGGCACAGGTCAGCGGCTTGTAGCAACCCTCCTCGGTGGCAGCAATGTAGGCTTTTCCTTAGGTGGCGTTGGCGACTGGGGAGACCCAAACTGTACAGCTTTCTCATCTGCTTCAGCAGGTGGGA
This sequence comes from Cyprinodon brontotheroides, assembly GCA_018398635.1. Taxonomy (NCBI): domain Eukaryota; kingdom Metazoa; phylum Chordata; class Actinopteri; order Cyprinodontiformes; family Cyprinodontidae; genus Cyprinodon; species Cyprinodon brontotheroides. The sequence continues at coordinate 1,405,524 of JAGKQL010000024.1, forward strand.
ACACAAAAAAAACTGGGTTGATCTAGGTTTGAAAAACAGGAAAACAAGACACTACTTTAAGCTCTTTCTGAATCATAGGCAGTTTGCGTCTGGCTCAGTCCAGCGAGCACAGACTGTTCTCCGCAGGGAATTTGGTGCCTTCGTACATAGCCTCAGCTGAAAGTCAGTGTATTTGTCCTTTATCAAGGCCCAGAAGCCACAGGCAAAAGGAAATAGGAGTCGGCTTTTGTCATGAAACGCGGACAGATGGACCCAGTATTCAAGGAGAGACAGTCAGTAGGAAAGTTCAAAACGTTTATTAAATAAAACACTACAAAACAAAGCGGAGCTGTGGCTGCGCGGGCTTGTTGCAGGATGGGGAGTGGGGCACCGCCCCAATCACAGACACTCTGGTTTAAGAGTCCAGTCCTAGAATGTCCCTCAAGTGCTGCAGTTCCAGAGGACATGCTGATCCTGGTCAGGGATCCAGAACAGACAGGAACAGAGAGAGGGATATGATCCAGATCAGGCGGAACAGAAACAGGTGGCAGGATCCAGGCATCCACACAGCAGGCCCTGGTGAGGGTTCCCGTGAGTCTGACAGGGAGTCCCAAGCATGACCCAGGTGGTCACGCGACAGGAGCAGAGACAGGATCAGGTGCAGATGAGCATGCTCAGTGGAAGAGGGTAGCCGTTTGGAGACAGGACGCGGAACCAGAACTCTGATGCAGGACCTTTAAACTGGTCTCCCTCCCTCCCTTACTTTGATAAAACTGAACCTCCCCACATATAGAGCCAAAAACCCAGAGGACACCGCGGGGGAGGAACAGTGGACAATCAGGAGACGGGACAAACACAAAAACCCTCTTTCCACTGGCTGCCAGGATCCAGGACATGAACCATGGCAAAAACTGAATGGACAGACTAACGCAGAAAGACAAGTAATGATCTGGCACTGAATGCTCAGGCTGAACTGAATATAACCAAAGAGTGGTGTTCAGGCGAGAGGAATAAATGTATATTGCACTTGAGGCAGGGGAGGGGAAAAAAAAAAGGTGAGAGGAATTACTAATTAAAGGAGAGCACTCCACTATGGGGTGGCCAGGGATTCACCAGGGGGTGGATCCCACTGGCCATCTCACCCGCCAGAATAAATTGTAGTACCATCAGTTTAGTATTTCAACCCATTATGCACAGCCAGGGATGTAACATTAAAAATTACACAATAAACCAAGATATGAGTCAATGTTTACTTAAGTCTTTACGATTTCTACAGGCAGGTTTACCACAATAGTACATTCAAACCCTGAAATTATGGCTTTTAGTTTCAGTGTGCCAGCCCAAGTTTTTTCATGGCCCCATCTGGCCACCCCTAAGAAACATTTGTGGAGGTGCCACTGATGTGATGTCAGGAGGGAGTCACTCCTGTTACATCATTGATATTTGATCTTCAACACTGTTGTGCTACCTCCTACTAGCCAAAAGAAAAATGAACCAAACCTTTTCAATTTGAACTGAGGTGTGCTGGAACCTCCTGAGGGCATTGTCCTGGGGGACATCCATCAAAGATGTCCGAGCAACCACAGCTGACTCCTCTTGATGTGGAGAATACGCAGCTCTACTGTGAGATTCTCCTGGAAGACCAAGTACATCAGCCTATCTCTTTGCCCAGAGAGTGGAGTGCCAAGCCACCCTGCAGAGGAAGCTAATTTCAGCCATGTGGACCTCGATCTTTCAGTCATGAGCCAAAGTTCATGACCATACTGTAGGTGAGAGTAGAAACCTAGACCATCTGGTAACTCAAGAGGTTTGCTTTTTTTTCTTAGCTCTTTCTCCACCACAACAGACCTTTTCAGAGCCCATATTATAGCAGTGGACGCAATTTGTTTATCTCCCGCTGCCTTTTTCCCTCATTCGTGAACAGTACCCATGATGTTTGAAAGTCCTCCACTTGCCGAAGGGACTCTGCTCCAGCCTGAAAGGTACACGGCACATTTCTTTTCCAGTCAAAGGGAATCCCGCTGACTCTCGAACTTGTAGCAGCTGATTCTCATCCTGGTCGCTGGGCACTGGGCAGCGAAATTGAACTTCCATATCAATGGTTTTTTGCACCCTGTTTTTTCTCCCACACTGTTTACATTTGATCACTGTTGCACTTTAAGAAATGAAGATGTCACGAAAGCTGTACAAAACAAAATTTGTTGGAATCTCCCTGGATTTGGTCAGACCCAAAATCATCTATTTGTGATATGATTTCATCCATTGATTTGATGAAGTTTCAATACTTGTGATCATCACTAATTTTCTAGAGGGAGTACTGTTCCTGGCCCAGAGCCTCCTCCCAGTTGATTACTCAGGATGATCCTGATCAGCTGCATCCTTTCGATGCGGAGGAGCAGCAGCTCTGCACTCGATGATGGACTGACTCTCCTTTTCTTATTGGCAGAGCCAGGTTGCCCTGCAGCAGAGCTCAATTCAGTTGGTTCTGGTTCTTTTATTTATGATCCATAAACCAAGACGTTGATGGCTGAAATAGTTATAAAAAAAAAATGAAAGTTAAAATGTTCTATGGGGTCACTGAACCACAGACACCAGTAGTCAGTAATAACCAGCCGCCACATGCAGGAACCAAAGCTCAGTAATCCATAAATAAAGTTTTGTGTTCATTTTATAAGAAAATCTATAATCTTAGTGAAACTGCGGAACAAATGTTTTCTCAAGAAAACTGAACTGTTCTGAGCCTCCATTGAGATCTGACCACCAGCTGTCAGAATATATCCCTATCCATCCTCACATACCTCCTTGCCAAGCCTTTAAACAGCTGTCCCCCTCCCCTTCCCAGTATGACCCCCAAATCTAAAGCCATGAAGTGTTTTACATTCTGGTGCAGGGAGGAGAGGGGCACAGACTCTGCAACATACCACAACAAGCCTTCCTGATGCTGCATGTAGAAATGCAGTAGGTAGAATCACTGAGAAGTGCTTATTTGAAATTTGAGGTTGTAAAAGACCTCTGGTTGCTAACATTGGTAAGTGTGCCTTATAGTTCAGAACTGTGGAGGACTTTAATTAGCCTGACAGAGCCAGTTATATTATACAGCATAAGCAGCTCAAGTTTTTTGCGTAGCTGACAGCTACATGATCAATTGTTTTGTATTTTGCCGCTGTAGCTACATGATCTTTAACTTAAGTTTGACACAATTAGTAGGCTGTTCTGTACTGTTTGAGGCTTTTTGATGGTTGGAGCTAGTGATGGTGAGATGAGTGCCTCATGAGGCATTGAACCATTTGGCCAAATTGCCTTCAGCAATCCCCATAGTTCATGAAGCGGCATCATGGTACATGTCGACACCTACTGGTGGAAAGTACAGAACTTACAGTTTGTAATAAAAATCTGTGATTTTTTGTTATTTTTTTTCTTTTTCCCCTTTTTAAGTTCCCTTTGTTAATGATTGGTGTGTCTAATAAAATCTTTTGTAAGTTTTTTTTTTTAAGTTGTAAAAATATCTATGAAGAGAACAATCATTTAAGACTCACATTTTTCTGCCATTTTTTAGTGAATTAAACTCAAAGTGTTAAGTGAAATTCCGTGAAAATTGTGCGCAATGCCGGAGCAAAAATTAAAGTTGTTAGTCATTCTTATCTAAACATAATAGTTTTTCCTCGGTTTTTGTTTTTACTGGTGTTGGAAGTTATGTGTTTCAACGAAATCAATCTTCTAAACCAAACTATCTATTTTGGCAGTGTTTTTACCCAATCTATATTTTTACTATGGCAAACCAATACAAATTAGTCACATTAGCCAAAATACTTCGCGTATAATTTGCACCTTTTAAAAAGAAAAGAAGAAGATTGGGTCTTGGAACCATAAACCTCAAGAGTGGATCACGTCAGTTTCTTACAGATGATGCCCCTAACATCGTTAGCTGTTCCATGGAAAGAGCAATACTAATTAACACTAAAGTCTAGCAAACTGTGTCCAGTGGCTTTTGCTCAGATTTTTGACCATTACATTGTTTATCTAACCAAAATAGTTTTAGCCAACTAGATTGATGTTATTCCAACCAATCTATTCTTAGAATCTATCCAAACTCTATTCAACTGACAGCAACTCTCCTATAAACTCACACATCTTTGACTGAGTAGTGAGGCTGTTTAAATGCCTGTCGAAATTCTTGCACTTTCTGAACCAGTTCACGAAGCGGTCATGTGGTATCACGATAGCGAGGCTCGGACGGGCATCAATTTTGGGCCCCTCCCTGTAAAATGAAATCACGCCTCGACACATCCTTCCCGGGAAACGCTTCCCTCCATTACTACTCGACACAAGTCTCGAAGCCCTCGGCTCATCTCATAACATCACTAGTATGGAGCTACATGCTAATGCTAACCAAGTCTGGTGGTAATGTCATGCTGTCTAAACTGTGTTAAGACTGTGTTATATAAGTTGTGTGTGTTTAAAATTTGGTTATGATAAGTTAGTTATTCTAAGTAGTTAAATAAGGAAAGCATACATTTCTGATTAGTTTATTTATTTCTTTTATTGATCACACCCCATTACAGCTATGCTCAGGTGTATCAATATAAGCAAATTGAAGGGCTTCTGTATATCACCTGTTCAAATTCAAAGACCCAGAAGATCTTAAGCATCAAGCGAATATCAGTGCTAGAGTCTTATCTATACAGTGTAAATCTCAAATCTAGATTAGTAGATTATCTTTCCGGTGCACCTGAAAGTCGGACGGTTCACAGCCCTTCACCGCAAACACAAAGGCTGCATCCTGAAAGTGTCAGTCAGAGATTTAGCAGCGCTTGGTACAGATTGACAGCAGGGGTATTATTGGCTGCCTGAGGCTGCATAGTTTCACTTTGGGTTGAGTGCTCTGATCTAAGGACCAGAGGTCAGAATACCCTGCAGCGTTGTTTGTTTTTAAGTTTGGGGGTGTTAGAGAGCAGAAAAAATCCAAAAATATTTAAATCAGACCACAAAATAAACTGGAAAAGATGCTAAAAAAATATCAAAAACATTATGAAAATTCTGTCAAGTACAGAAATGATCCCCTTGCTGCCGCATTGGTCTATAAGGAGAGCTACGTTTTTTTTAGAAGCCAAGATTATCTTCTCGTCTCCTTTTTTTGATGATTTACATGAATTCCTGTAAAACAGCTTTTGATCCCTTATATGTATGAAAAAAATGCTTGAAAAACAACTATCCCTTAATTGTTAAAGGAAATAGACAAATTTACAGAGTGACAGATGGAAAGCCTGGAGAAATAAAGCAGGTTAACGGGTCATTATTCTGGAATACACAGGTTTACCGGATGAGCTGGAAGGTTTTTGAAATTCTAGAGAAGTTTTGGACATTCTGAACATGGGCGATATTGTGTCTTCCAAAGTCTTCAAATGGATCTTGTTCAGTGTAAATGTGTCCACACCGTTGATCTAAGACATGTAGAAGGGTCCGATTTGGGTGTAGTCTGATCCACAATCAGACCACTACTAGGCATAAATGGTGGTATAAGTAGTGGAGATAAATCAGGCAAATTCTGGAGCATCCAGTAATGATTGAGATACCATATGATGACCGGCCTCCCCTTCCACTTCATCTCCTGTTTAGAGTTCCTGAGATGTAACCTACGCTGTCCTCTAGGTGCCAACGTAGACATAAGCATTTATTTCCAGCACCATTCACTAGTCTGCATGTGGACCAGTTTTAAAAGGAGACAGCCTACATGTTGCATTCGCGCTTGTTTCTAACTTCAATTGCAATGGCTCAAGCTGTATACCTCTAACTGTATCGTTGAAGCTTCTATCTCTTCACATATCATGGGGTCAATAGTGCGAACACTATCCAGGCTAGGAAGAGAGTTCCAGACTGTTGTACTGATTAACGGAGGCGAAAACACATTATGAATGACCCTTCTCAAATTGGATCTACAGCCATACAAAAAAGAGCTACTAAAAACGGCAAGGTCACATAAATGTATCAAACAACTTGAAGCCTCCCCATGGACCCTCAATACGTGTGAAGGCTTTCTAGCAGTGGATAGAGAACATCAGGATGTCCTTATGCTAACTGCATTGGGGCTAGGAAGCATACTGCTTCCTGGTCCTAGCTCCTTCCTAGCTCCCCTCTCTGACACCAAACTCTCCTCCTCTTACATGTTTCCGCTTTTGTCCATAGTGTTCTTTTGCCATTGTCGTTTCGGGAAGTCACCGACCAGAATCAAACTTGCCGCAAACCTTCGCTACAACAATCCCCCCATCTTGATAAGCGATCACATTCATTTTATTCAGTCATGTAAGGTCGTTGCACCACTCGGGATAATTCGAAAATGCAGCAGTTGGAACAGCCTCTTCCCTACGACTTTAAAGGGGCGCGTTTTGAGTTCTGAATGGATTTGTGACAGGCGGCCCGGCAACTGCAGTGCAGCTATGCTCTACCCCTTCTTTTCATTCCGGCTAGCTAACCTGAATGCGTTCAATTCCATCTCGAGAGAGTAAAACTAGCAACAGTTCAGCGGACAGGATGAATGAATGGTAGCCGGCTACCACCGAGTGACGACGTTACACGCGCCGCTTTGTTTTTAAAGATATAAATATAAAAAATATAACTGTTGATGTCTGGGGGGACAGTGATTGCCTATGTTATGAATGCTTTTGGCGTACCACTTATAAAGAATAAATTATGAACAGTTTAGTTTGTGCCTTCAAGTCATTGCCCATAGGAAGATGTTACCTGCTGACATATAATTCAATTTCAATTCACTTTATTTCTATGCGCCAATTCACAGCACAAGTCATCTGAAGGCACTTTTACAGTTCAACCAGATCATCCAGTCAAATTAATTCAGTTTTCTATCTAAGGAAAACCAGTTGATTTACATGCCTCGACTCATTGACTCAAATACAATCCCCTCACACCAAAGCACGCTTGTAGCGACAGTGGGGTAGGAAAACTCCCTTTAACATGAAGAAACCTCCGGCAGAACCAGGCTCAGTGTGAGCAGCCATCTGCTGAGGCCGACTGGGATTCAAGGAGACAGAAGCAGAGACACAAAAGCAACTGCAAAGGCGGCCCCGTCCAGGAGCTTCGGGCGCGGCCAGCCGTGCAGAGGGAGCACTAAGCTTCAGCTTCCCATGCCAGGTGATGAAGAAGAGAGCACATCCAGCCAGTCCGCGGTCAGAGAAACAGCGGAGGCTAAGCTACTATGAGAAAAAGCAGAAAGAGAACAGAACATTAGAGATTGAACTAACAAGGATTCTTGCAGAGTAGGAGAATTAGCTGATAGGAATGAAGCGTGAATGATGAAATATGAAGTCCCCTATGTCCTCCAGCAGTCTAAGCCTATAGCAGCATAACATAGATAGATAGCTCAGGATAACCTGAACCCCTCTAACTATAAGTTTTATCAAAAGGAAAGTTTTAAGCCTAGCCTTAAAAATAGACAGGGTGTCTGCCTCACGGACTAAAACTTGGTAGTTGGTTCTCACAGGAGAGTGAGCCCTGATAACTAAAAGCTATCTGCCTCCCATTCTACTTTTAGAAATTCTAGGAACCACTGTGTAAACCTGCAGATTGAGAAGTGAAGTGCTCTGTATTTAGGAACATATAACCTAACGGAATATCTTCAGAACAGCTCCAAATGACACAAAACTCATATGGGTGGAGTAGAACTGATGTAATAAGGAAAAATCAAGTGGGGCCCAATGTGAGAAAAACGGAATTCCCCTTTAAGCTGTTTCACTGTTTTAGTTCGTCAACTTCATGGACCATTTTTGCTGAACTTCCCTATTGTTAATGTTTGCAATGAAAGCTTCTGCGAGATGAATAAAAGCAACTCTGACTACAGATCAGTTTCTCATCTGAAATCTGCTCAGGGCATCAGAGCCATCTTCAGATGTTCCTCATTTAACTTGTTGTCTTTAAGCTGCTTTTAGCAAGCATGACACTAGTGTTTTGGATCATTACGCCATGCTGAGCTGTGTTACAGTCACCATAAACTTTGTTTATATCATTTATGTGGATTAAAAGTAATATTATCACCAGTTTAACCTTTGCTCTGGTTTCATGGTGTCTACACTGAGGCCATCCTCCCACAGCAGCTTCATTGTCTCCACGTGTCTCCTGTGGGATTTCCTGAAGTTATTTGTTTATGCCGATTTAATGTAATGCCAGACTTCATTTTAAAGTGACTTTAATCAGATTATCTTGTTAAGGTCATCTTTGTGTGCTCAGATGGGTATTTCAAATAAAAGCTGACTTTTAGGTTTATGGCACATTATTTAAAGGCTAGGGGTTTGTCCTTGGCCTCATGTGACCAGATGGAAACTAAATAAAACATTGCTGTCAGTTTATTTCAAGTGAGTATATATATGACAGTTTCAGTGAATTTCAGAACTAATGTCTTTTTCAATGATTAAATAAGTGTTATGCTACTTGTTTAAAATGATCGTGGGTTCGTAAATCCTAAAAAGTGCTGTCTAAATCTATTTGTTTCACCTTAAATTATTAATTGTATCTCAGAAAGACTTTATAAGTTCTCTAAAACTGCTGTTGAATAGAACAAAGGCTGCAACTTGAAATCCATCAAGAATTCAAAGATAATTCTTTCACAAAGAAATGAGCTTTAAGAAACATCCTAAACAACGCTGCCCTCTGCTGCCTGCCTCACCAAACAACAGGTTTCAGCTCTAAAAACCTAAAGACTGTTCCAGATGTTGATGATTTCCTTAATGCCAAAAATCACAATAAGAGAAAACCTTTAAACATTTGTTATGTTTTACAATAAGAGGTTTTAGCAGCACCATGGTTAGAGAGTCCAAACGACATTAAATGGGTGTGTTCCCTGAATCAACATAAGAGATGGCGTCAAAAAATCAAATAATGTTTATTAACAGTACATTCCTGATCTTATTTACATTTTGTAGCTAATTAAATCCGACTGTATCCAGTTCATTTGTCTGGAAACTGTGTAGATTAAGTCAATTCCTGTTCATATTTAGAGTTGTTGTACGCCGCATCCTGCTTTGCATCGCCATTCTGTGATATCTCCTCCTCCACAACCTGCTCCTCTGCGATGGCAGCCTGGTATCTGCTGCAGGGAAGTAGCCTTCTGACTCGTACTCTGAACGGAGCATCGAGATTGAAGAAGAGCAACGGGTCGAGGCAGACATGCAGCAGGCTCAGAAACAGCGTCGACTCCTTCCCCAGGAAAAGCTGCCTTCTGGTATTGCAGTTCTTGATGAAATCGTTCTGGGTCAGCGTATACGGGGTCCGCAACACGTGGTAAGGGACGAAGCTGAGCATGTAGGCCAGCGCCATGGTGGTCACGCTCAGCACCACACGCCTGGAGTCCTGCGAGAGTTTAGGGTCGCTGCGACTGCGCAGAAATCTCTTTAGGGCAAGGCCGCTGGAGAAGAGCACGGCTGCAGAGGTGTTGAGGAACAGGGTCGTGTTGAGGAAAACAGTCAGATTGTGCCAGTGGAGCCCAAGGTCCGTCTTCAATGATATACATTTGAGGTACTGCGACACCTGAACGGTTGAAGCACAAATAATCTGGTCATAAACACAACCTGGAAGGTTTTAACGCAAGTTTAAAGTCAGTGATTAAATCAGTTTCAGGAATGAGAAATGGCGGAGATAAGACAGAGAGCTCTGAAACCTTAAGAGGAACTGTAAGGGGGGAGGGAGCTGTTCAGTGGAGGCTGTTCGACTAAAGCGGAATTCAACTGTCAACATTAGAATGACCAAAATTACTTCAATAGAAAGTCAAACAAAAATAAACAGTGACTCCATACCAACGAGTTGAAACAAGAACCTTAATCCTTCTTTAAAAAATATGGCGGTACTATTTAATCCACGGTTTAAGGGTCATGACATCATAAAACCTAACGAAAGATCTGCTATCAAACTGCTAAAATCAGCAAAGAGAGTTTGTGGTTTTTTGTTAATGGCTGTTATGAGAAAATTCCCTCCAGAGTTTGGAAGAAAGGAAACAGCCTTTAGTCATCAATCTGAAACCTATGGAGTCAGAAAGGGGTCAAAATGTTTGTAAACTTTTAAATCTAAGTTGAAAATGAAAAAATAGAAAGTTGAGATCAAATGTCTAATTTTTTACCTTATAATGTGAGAAACTAAAAAACAACATAAAATAATGGAAATGAATTAATATTCAATTTAATATTTTATTTACGCTTTTTTATTTCTTTCCAGCACTGTTCCTGCAAGCTGTCAATCATGGTTCCCCGCCCACTCCTGTCAGATTGGGGTCAAAATCAGAATGTGACAAAAAACTGATTTGAAAGTGATAAAAAACAAAAAATCCTAAAACTTTGAAAAGGAATTTGAAACTAAAATAAAAAATAGAAACCGATAGATTTGAATCTGAAAATTATAATCTGCAATAAAGCAAAATAAATATGAAAAGACAAAAGTTTAATTTAAAAGGATAAACTGAATTATGAGTTTTTCAAGCTGAAAGGAAGAATTTAGATTTAATTCTTGTTATTTTATGTTTGCTTTTTTAGTTTCTCATTTTTTCTGTTTCATTTTTATTTTTTCAATTCCAACTAAGATTTATAGGTTTACAAACATTTTGACCCCTTTCTGACTCCATAGAAACTCCTATTCCCAGAGCACTACTGTATCTAAACTCCACTGTCGATCAGTATAGCACTGCAGAACAGGTGGAAAGAGTTTTTCTATCCACTTGGTCTGATAGTCCAAATACATTTCTCCCAACATCTGCTCAATGAAACTTTGCTAACCAATCTAATTCACTCCTGGAGGTGAAGGTTTGTCTTGGTGATCCAGAGCAGCAGTGATCAATCGGCTCTACCTCAACTTTTAGGTCAGTCAAGTAAAAAAAAAACTCCCTTTCATTGTCTAAGTTAAGGAGCTCTCTACTGAGTTACTGAAGCATTTCTATGAAGCTTTTCTAGTGTCACGTTTCTCTGAGAGTTCATGTCCGTTAACCCTTCTCACCCCTAGTTTCACTTCTCCCTTGGTCAGAATAGAAACTTTATGGTCTGCTGCTGTAAGCCGCCTCCAGCGCCAAATGTCCAAACTCACAAAACTGTACTGGTGGCGCAGGCAGTGAGACCACAAACGTTTAAAACCTAAAATAGAACTGTGCAATGGAGAAATACCTTTTTTTCCATCTATTTCTATAGCATCAGTGCTAGTTGTGGTGCTTTAGAAAATGTTTTTTTGAACCGATAGGATCATAGTACCTCGACCTCCTTTGTGGGAAGAGCCATGTTTGGCACCATGATGAGCAGCAGCAGCATCCAGACCACCAGCGAAAGCAGCCAAGCAAAGCCGGCCTCCTGCAGCCGCAGAGACTGCGCCGTGTGGCGGTCCTGCAACAGAACACAGTCCTAGTACCCCCATCACGGATGCACATAATCCTCAGATTCTGCTCTTAATCGTCAAAGATAGCGCTCTACCTTGAGGTAGTGGTCTACGATGATGAAGGCGAGGAAGGCGATGGATGCGTACAGGCTAATGTACATGGTGACGCTACTGGCTTGGCATTGGAACACCATGAGTTCCCATGGTGCTGCCTGAAGGTCCTTCAAAATCTTAAATGGGAGCACGAGGAGAAGCAGGATGTCGGCTAGAAGCAGGTTGATCAAGTAGACGGTGGTGCTTCGCATCTGCTGAGACACAACCAGTAATCACAAAGCGATCAACATCCAGAATGAAGAACATAAGATTCATAGCAGTGGATCTGGAAAACACACAACTTTAATTTTCAGTGTTTGTCCTTTTATTGTCTTCTTCTTATTTTTGGTCAGGGATAGACTAGCGAGCTGTCCAGGGTGTACCCTCCCTCTCGCCCATTAACAGCTGGAAATAGGCACCAACACCCCTCGCTACCCCATCTGGGATAAAGCGTGACGGAAAATGGTTGGATGGATGATTTTTGGTTTATTGTCACGAATAATAAAAGAACAATGTTTAAAAATGATGGTTTTATAAGAACATTTGCCCGAACCAATCTATACCTTGGTAATTGAGGACCTCTTTTGTGGGAAACCTTTATTTGTCAGGTTGAAAATGTTTCCTTTTGAACCAATTTATTTTTAGGTTTTTTTTTTTCCAAACACACACTTTTTTCAGGTTTATTTATTTTATTTTATTTTTTTTTTACAAGGTTTTTGGCCCCAATTTAGCTCCATATTGTGTTTGCGTAAAGTAAAGCTTTCTAAAGAGCGATGGCCAAGTGGTTAGGGCATAGAGCTTGGAATCCTAAGGTTCTGAGTTTGAGTCCCGCTCCTACAGACTGCCACTCTGGGTCCCTGAGCAAAGAACCTTAATCCCTGTACTGCTCCCCATGGGGATGGGTTAAATGCAGAGAGTTAATTTTGTTGCTCTGTACTTGTGACACTGTAATGTAATGTAATGTAAAAAAAAATAAATGTATGGGGAAACCTGCAGGTCAAAATGTGACCATCTCTATTTCTATGGAGGAATAAAACCTGCTGAACTGGACGATCATTCCTGCTCTGATTAGTGGACAAAGATAAAAAGGTACTAGAGGTCCTGCTGGTAAGATTATTCATGACATCATCTTTGCAGAGTCAGTATTTCTTGGCGCAATCCCTGAGATTTTGTTACAATTTGCTTAAAGCTTTAAAGCATCTGATGAGTTCTGCAGTCCAAACCTGAGGCCTGCAGCTTAGGATGAACCCCCACACTGACAGCAGGGTCCCAGGCAGACCTAAGCTGAGGATGAGACAGTAGAGGACAATAAAGGGGCCCATCTGGTTATTGAGGATGCATTCCTTCCCCTCTGAAGCATTTCCTGAGGTGATGTTAAAGGAGGGAGTCATCGTGATCAGCTCAGTCTGAATCTAGAACACACAGAGGTTCCTGTTTGCGTCAAAGACCTCAAAGGGGAAGCGAAAGTAGACGTGTTACAGGTGTGTTTGCTGCTTACTGTCAGCTAAATTCAGAGGCTGCTGCTGCTGCAGGCTGGTCTTCTGTTCAGTCGCATTCAGCTTCGCTGTCTGCTGAAAAAGATCTCATCTGTTATACATTTAAAAGCTGACACACGACACATTCAAAAACTCCATCAGTTCTTCTTCCACCAAACTTTATACAATCGTTAATCTAATGAGATGAGAAACTAATCATTATCATATAATAAAAGGTTTGTGTTGACATAATTCAAAGCTGATAAGAGAACAGAGATGACTCTGAAAAAAATCAGCTGCCCTTCAACGTTTAGATCATTGTTTCCGTCCTCATCATGCCTTGGTTTCTCCACCCGTTTTTCTGCCTTTATATGCTTCTCTCTGACTGACAAACATTGCCAGATTATCCAAGGTCATAGTGTAATATTGTAATATATTGGCAGATGCATTTGCTGCCCATTTTCCCAACTTTTTCAAGAAACATCTCAACAGATGCTGCTTTTTAAAAAATCTTTAAGCTCTTTTTAAACTCTTTATAACCCTAGTCTCATAATGTCATGCAGGGACATCAAGGGTTTGAGGCTGGAAGCAAAGTGAGGGAGAGACAGAAGCTGAGCAACAGACCAGAAAGAGTAACACCCAACAGAAGATAAGATCAGGCACTAAGCTTGTCAAAATTCAATAAATCTGCATTAACACATTTTTGAGCAATAAAGCATATAAAAAATATAATCTCAGATTAACTCTACTACAAAATCGGATAAATATTATTTCTCTCCATTACGGTGAATTACAAAAATAGAAAGGTTAGAAAATAGAAGTTGACCTTAATTTAAAGGGCAACAAAACTCAAACTGTGAAACCTGCTTGTAAAGGAATCAGGTTTCAGATTAAACTGGAATTATAACAGACTAAATGTTTGGAGTTGGTGGTTTTTCTAAAGTGAGCTTATTGTTTACTGTAACTGCTTTAACGCCACCTTTGCCCGTTGCTTATTCCTGCTTCCATGGCCCTGACTTAGTCTTTGTCCCGATTTCTACCATTGCTCAGGTCGACTTATCCCCGAATTTATCTTTTTTAGCCTGAAAGTTTAACCCCTTAAGCTAGGTAGGGTTTAGAAATACAACTAAAATAAATCAGAAAATTCCAAAGGTATCACTTCTAATCACTAACTTTTTGTAAGTGTGTAAAGGTGGCACCTAAAAGCTGTTTTTTTATTCTAAGTTAAACATTGCGGATTTTACTTTGCTTTATTTGTGTGTGATAAAACAAAGTAAATCTTTGGGCTGAATGATTTAAGCTCTGCCGGTGGTAAGAGGTTAAAAAATTCACAATCCCCCTGCAGTGCCTCTCTGACCCACTAGGATGCACTGACCTTTATTTTAGCATCAAATGTTACTCTATATATCCTAGAGCTGAAGTTTGGACCAAACGGGGTCATTAACAGGACAATGATCCGGAACACAGCAGCAGTTCCATAACAGAAGGGCTGGAAAAGGAAACCAAAACAGTTCTTATATGGTCTAGTCCAGTGACCGTCCTGCGAAATTTACACTCATAAAGCTCAGGTGTGGTGCAGGAAGGAGAGACCTAAAGCTAACATGATAGACTGAGATCCAATGGCTTACTCAAAATCTAGACCTGAACCTAAGAAAATTGCTGTAGTGGAACCTTCAGAGGTCATTGAAGCAACTTTGGAGTAACGAGTGGACCAGAACATCTCTTTAATCTTTAAAATAAAAAAGAGAAATCACATTAATCATATTTTAACTTTGTTTTAATGGCTTCCTGTTAAATCCAGAATATGATTTTAAATCCTGCTTTCAACATATAAGGCCTTAAATGGCCAAGCTCCATCTTATATCAGAGATCTGATTGTTCCTTACAGAGCGCTTTGCTGTCAATCTGCAAGTGTTCTAGTGGTTCTTAGAATTTGAAAAATAGAAGGCAGATCTTTTAGTTATCAGGCTCCTCTATGGTGGAACCAACTGCAAGTTTTAGTCCGTGAGGCAGAATTATCGACTGAAAGACATTGGCTGGAATTCCTCAGTAGCTCATTATTACATTGCACTGATTATATGTTCACAGAGTGGATTTAATTCTGGGCGACAGTGGCGTTGGATTTAGGAGCTTGCCCTGAAATCGAAGGGTTTACGGTTCAAGCCCCGACTCTGATTTTCAGTGTTGTTGTGTCCTTGGGCAAGACACTTCACCTGCATTGTCTGCTGATGGTGGTCAGAGGGCCTGGTGGTGCCAGTGTACGGCAGCCCTGCTTCTGCCAGTGAGCCCCAGGGCAGCAGTGGCTACAATGTAGCTTGCCACCATCAGTGTGTGTGTAAATGGGTGAAATGAATGTAGTGTAAAGTGCTTTGGTCAAGTCTCCTCACTTGAATAAAGGTGCTATATAAGTACATGCCATTTACCATAATCTTTTTTTTACGTTTCTGTGGGGTTAAATTTTCAGTTT
Organism: Cyprinodon brontotheroides; assembly: GCA_018398635.1. Taxonomy (NCBI): domain Eukaryota; kingdom Metazoa; phylum Chordata; class Actinopteri; order Cyprinodontiformes; family Cyprinodontidae; genus Cyprinodon; species Cyprinodon brontotheroides. The sequence continues at coordinate 1,420,893 of JAGKQL010000024.1, forward strand.
AGTCCAAATTCTTTAAGCCTCTGTATTCAGTTTTGGTGAACCTGGGCTTACTATAGTTTAATAACACCCCCTGTGCAAAGAGGAAACTGAAGCCTTTAAATTCATCTCAGTAACTTCCTGAAACATCCCATCTTTCTCCAGCAGAGTCCACCGTGGATCCTCTGAGGGAGCCTCCTGCACAGGTGCAGCTCATCAAGACCATCAGAGGATCCACTACATAAGCTGTCTTCAGACCTTACCTCAACGCCGCAGTGTTGTTCCAGTTGGTCAGCGCTAAAGCCTTGCTCCTTGTGAATCTCCATGACCTTGAATCCAGATAGGATTCTAACTTCTCTCTCTGTGTTCCCAGGAAACCCGAGTCTCTTCTGTGAAAGCTCTTGGAGAGCTAACCTGCCGAGCCGACCCTCTGAGCCAAACCCTGAAGACTTTCTGAGAAATCCCAAGCAGCTCAGGACTAGAGCTGGAAGAACCAAACTAAGGTCTGTCCAAGCTAGACGTGAGACGCTGAAGCAGCTACGGACTCTGCTGATAAACTCTTCTCCAGAACCAACAGAAACTCCCCCAAGGAGAATTACTCAAGAACCCTCAAGGTACTATCTGAGCTCACTTGAAAACCAAGCCCTGCCAGCAGTTCATAACAGCTCTGTCTCTCACGCAGACTCCAGTGAAACCAGGACCCAGGCCCGAACCAGATCCCAGTTCATATTGTGTTGTGCTTAATAAACTGTTGAACTTTTATCCTCGTGTCCGCCTTGTGGTGTTCTGCATAACTGGGTCTCCATTTGAGAACCCAGCCATGACATTCATCTCAGTAACTTCCTGAAACATTGTTCTTGGTTTTTCTCAGCTTGGTTTTTCTTGATTGATGGTCACACCTCTAATTAAGAACTCAGAGCTCTAATTATTTTCAGTGAACTTATTGCAAACTTTTTCAGGGTTACTGTATGTTTTATTTGCAATCATCAAGCAAAACCACATGAACAGTGGCTCAAAATAACAAGCTGAAGAGTAAAACATTGGTCAGAGCAAAATTAACAGATTTAGCATCTGAAGCGTTTGCGCCTTTACTGAACATCCTGTTCTCTGCGCTGCAAAAATTATCTACAAACAAGTCTACATTTCTTAAATTAAGTGTATATACCCTTAATATCAGTGGGCAAATAAGCTGGTTTGCCAATGGAATTAGTATTTTTACTCTTAAAATAAGATAATTAGATAAGAGGCGACAGTGGCATCGGGTGCAGGAGTTTGCCCTGCAATCAGAGGGTTGTCGGTTTGAGCACCAACTCCAGCTTTCATGTTTTTTTCTTAAAATAAGTGCATTTGTTCATGGATTGAGAAGGTAAAAGAGACATCTTGTTAGCCTGGGTGCCATTCGAACTTAGTCCCGCCCACAGCGTTTGAGGTCGGGAAGTTCGGTCTGGCATTGCTCAGTAGTAGCAGCAGTATGCTAGCACAATATCTGGCAGGCCAATCAAATTGTCAGAGGCGGGCTTTTATGCGCATGATGGACAGATGATCAACAGTAGCGTAATCAACCACATGACCAAAGCGCGCATTGGGTGACAACAACAATGGCTGCCACTGGAGAGTTGAGGTGAGTAGATTCTGCTATTAGGTCTGTTCTAGAAGATATCGACAGCAAATTAATTTTAAAGAGGAACAGAGAAACGCGATAAAGGCTCATCTTCTTATTCTAGGTGTGAAACTGCACGCTTTGGATTTTTGTTGACAACAACTATGCCTGGCTTAACATACGTCACGCACTCCGTTGCTCTTATTGGTTGTAGGTCTATCCAATTGAGTACAGAGGCATTTTTCCTGGTTCGATTCGAAACATGCCCCATAATCACAGCTCTATGGAGCAGTATCAGACTCATATTCTGACTAGAATTGAGTAGGACTTCACGTCAGGCTAACATCTTGGCAATGGAACAAGACAATTTTACACCTAAAGTAAGAAAACAAAAATGCATTGTCTTATCTCAAGTGCATATTATCTAATGATCTTATTTAAAAAAATACTCATTCCATTGGCAAAGTATTTCATTTACATACTCAAATTATGGGTAAATACACTTAATTTAGGGACATTTTTACTAATTTCTAGATTTCTAGTGTACAGCAGCCTCGCTTCTGTAAGTGAGTCCCAGGGAATGTGTGGCTACAACCGTAATTTGCCACCATCAGCGTGTGAATAGGTGAATGACTGAATGTGGTGTCATGTTACGTTGAGACTGCAAGCAGCAGAGTCAGCAAAAACATGTGTGCTTCTTCGTTTTTGATGCTTGTACTGTCACGATTTGGCTATGGTTAGTTGACCCAAAAGCAGAGGCAAGGAGGCAGAGGTGAATCTCTTGTGGATTTAATTATGAGTTAACAGAAAACAGAGGCAGGTTGTCCAAAAAGAAAACAAAGTCCAAACAAACATGAAACCAGGAGTCCAAAAATCAAAAAAGATGAAAACTAGTCTAAACGTACCAGAAACCATGGAGACATCAGGGGAATCACAATCATAAGGAGGAAGGCTCAGAAAGAAGGAGTTGGAGCATGTTTGACGGCGTTTGACGAGGACGCAGCAAAGGGGAACTGAAGAGAGAGGGCTTTTAAAGGAGATTGAGACAAAGGCTAATGAGGAAACTAGGAGCAGGTGTGCACAGAGCAAGAGTGGAAAAGAGCTAGGGAAAAAGGAGAACATTAGAGGGCAGCAGAAAGCAACAAAGAAACCTGGAAGACTGGAAATAACAACAAAATGATAAATTACTAGGACTATAAAACATGGAGAAAAGAAGACTAAACACTAGAAAACAAGGAGTAAAGTAAGAATGAATACTCAAAAGAAAACATAACAGAAACCTGACATGTACAAGTTTAGTTCTGACGCGCAGCTGAAGCATCTTTGTTGCTCTAGCTGTGCGGTGGAAAGTGGGTCTGGATGCGGGTTGGGGGAGCTACTTCCTTTCTTTGCCTGTAATAATGGCAGCTATATTTTCTGTTTTAAGTGGGAAAAAGTAATTTTTTAAATGTTTTAAGTGAGAAACTCTCACTGGGAATCCCGTTCAATAGCAGCCTCTGGCCTGGTCGCACTTTTTGTTTTCACGTGTAATCCAAACTGTAGGCACCAGAATAATAAAATCTAACTTATTTTGCTGGCAGGTTTCAACATTTTAAGTTCATTTAGGCATTAATGAACAGTTTCAGAGGAGCGATCATAGCGATCTGCATCATCTGTGTCTGTCTCCCTGCCAGCTCCTAGATCAGCTTCTCTGATTGGTCGATACGGTGCATCGAGCAGCAATAGTTAAATTTTTCCAACTCCAGCAGCTGATGCTTTTGCCGTTGCATGTGCCAGATGCTCAGAAGCTCATGACGTGCTGCTCCTGCTGTTCAAAGCGAAGCCTGCAGGAGCTTTTGTAGTGCCTTGATGCACGCCAGCCATTAACTTTTTCATGAAAACTAGCTGCTTCTGCTGCCTCTGCTGCTTCCTTTATGCTAACCCTAGCATAAAGGGCTTTGGTCAAGTCTCCTGACTTGAAAAAGCGCTATATAAGTAAACGGCAATATGCACTTGAAATAAGACAATGCAAATAGCTTTTTCTCATTGTAAATGTAAAATGTCTTATTCCATTTGCAAAGTACTTACCACCCAATTCAAGAAAAAATGCACTTATTTTAAGGAAAACTACTTTTTTTTTTTTTTTGCAGTGAGCTTAACAAAACCAGATCCTAATTGGCCTTTAGCACAGACAAACAACTGCTGGCAGATCAGGATGACTGGATGATTAGTTTAGATGCAGATTTCATAAAGGCTGTGATGAAATTTAACTTTCACTGCATGAAGCAATTAAGAGGAAAGAGAAAGGGACCAGGTACACAGCCTTGGGGTTCACCGGTGCTGATTTTAGGGTGCAGGAACATTGAAAACTGAATGCATTGAAGGTTTGTAGGTCCAGAGGTGTTGGAATATTAGTGATCTGTTACATTGGTGAGTAACTCTGAGTATGTTAAAAGTGCAACCGTTATATTACTTTTTACTGAGTGAGGAAGCTGAAGTGTGCCGAGTGTCTGTCAGGAAGTGAATCAAATCTATGTGGTAATATACGTGTCAGGGTTTGCAAAGAACCATTTTTTTTTTTATATGCAACAGTTGTCGTTCGTGTAACACTTATAAACATGTTCTAATTTTAATATTTTTAACGTCTTTTTTCCCCCGCTGCAGAACAGGGTGACGTGTTTTCACTGCTCTGTGTTCACAGCCTGGGGTTTCTCATCACTGTCCCACTCTTTCAGCTCAGAGAATTCACAGAAACTCCTCTCACACACGTGGGATCACATGGCCAGCTAACAGGTCCTTTTTAAGATAGAGGAAGTTGAATAAAGTGAGATGCATCATCAGAACTGCAGGTTTTATTTTAGCTCTCCCCAAAAAGCTTGACGCAATGGCTTCTATTTATGTTTTTCCTCCTGATGTGGGGCGATTTACTGGAAGAAGTAGAGCTTAGCTACAAAAGTTTCTTGGTAAGTGACGGAACAACAATATGCAGCAAATAGATTAAAAGGTTTATGCTGAAAAGCTCAGAAAAGAGCAAATAGAGCGAAAAGCTTCACTGTGCAGAGCATCCAGGCTGCAGACTGAGAAACACCATAAACCCACCAGAATGAGGTCTTGCTACGGCAAACCGAAACCAGAATGAGGCTGTGATGGATCCATGAATATACGAAAAACTCCTGATTTCACCACATAAACAGATGATTTAATGAGGACAGGGCAGCTGCTGCAGGTGGGACGACTAAATCTTCTAATGCCTTCACAAAAATTCACACAACATCTTCATCAGCCTTCATGAGAAAGATAAAACAACTACATTCAGTTTATTTATATAGTGCTCATTCACAACACGTCCCCTCAAGGCACTTTACAGAGACAATTCATCCAGATCATCCAGTCAGATTGGTTCAAAGTTTTCTATTTCTATTGACTCACACATCTAACAAGATTAAACCAGTAAACTTAAATATTACCTGCTTTACATCTCTGATTCGCTTACAGCCTTGATTGGTTGATTTCTACCTCCATTGGAAAAATCGTGACCCTCGATAAGTCATTTTTCTTAAAATAAGTACACATTTGTTCTTAGATTGAGGAGGTAAAAGAGACATTTGCCAATGGAACAAGATACTTTAATTTACTTAAAATAAGAAAACACAATTGCAATGTCTTATTTTATGTGAATATTATCTAATTATCTTATTTCAAGAGTAAAAATACCCATTCCAATGGCAAACTGTTTCACTTACATACTCAAATTAAGGGTAAATAACTTAATTTAAGAAATTTTTACTTATTTGTAGATTGTTATTCGGTATTTTTTCTTCCTTTCTTTTATACCTTGTATGTAATGGAGTCTTCCAATCCTCCAGCAGGTTTCTTATCAGGTCTAAAAACCTACAGAAATACCAAACTTCTAAAATAAACTCTGTTAAAATAAACTCCTCCTCCAACATTTTAATTTAAAAGCCCAACATAACCATCAGAATCTCTTTTGTTTACTGTCTCTATTTCATTTTCTCTATAGTGAATTTAGGAGTCTTGATTCCACCTTCTAAACAAGGCAGAACCAAGTTAAAAACTGACCTTTTTGGCTGGCTCTACCGTACAGTCATTGGGTCTCAGACCATGCGTTGGGCCCCTCGGAACGGGCCCTGGTTCCCAGTGGGCCTGGTAGATCTGCAGGGTGAGCTGGATTCAGTGTGCTGCAGTAGTTCATGTGCTCTGAGCTGAGGAAGCTTCAAACAGAAGGAAGACGTTTTCCTGTCTGCTCACAGCAAGCTGCTGTCGTCACTGTGACCGCAATCACTACCTCCTATCTCAATAACCCCCTACACCTCACACACACACCTCCAAAAACACACACTTACACACACCATTACTTTAGGTATTTCCATGATGATGAAATTAGTTTCAGGCTGATCTGAAATCTGTCATCTAAATGTCACTGGGGAGAAAAAGGAGATTTGTTACTCAGATGTCTGCGAATATATGATCAAATTCATCAGAAACCAAAAGTGCTGACTGGAAAACCTCCCTACACAAAGCTACTCCTCATCTAACACAAGAAAAGTTTTGAAAGTTTTACCAAAAGAGCACAAATATGTTGTCTTCACCTCCTCTTCTTCACTTCAACCATTTTTTGTCCCCTTGTTGTTGTCCCTCTTGAGGCCACTAGAGGTCCTCAGTGGGCTGGATTTTCTGCTCCTTATTCAGGCCTCCTGATCTACAATAGAAGACCTCAAAATTTCCCCACTTTCCTTGATGGACCCTTGGCTGGTCCCCATTCACTTCCTTTTTAAACATCAATATTTGTAATAAGATATTCTTTCTGCCGTCATTTGTGGACATTAAGAACAGAAGCTTCATCTCCTGGTTAGCCCCTGTAATGCAGTGAAAGGGTGGAGTCAGAGTAAAAAATATGTGAGAGTGGGTCACTGCAGTTGCTGGAAGCTGGAGGGGATTTCACTTGGAGTTGGAGGCAGTGGGCTGCCATTCGGCTGGAGTTTGACTGAGAAAGAAACATTTTGAACTGTCACTAATGTTCCTGGTTGTGTCTTTCCCAGCTGCTCCTGTTCTGTTCTTCATCAATTCCTTACCTTGAGATGACACATGTTGAGCATTTTAATTTCTTTGTTTTGTTTTACTTTAGCAGAGTAAAAGACTCTCTGCTGTATTAAAGGGTTTTGGTTCAGTCCTATCTGAATAATGTGTTCTTCTCACCTCTTAATGGTGTTATGAGTCCAGTTTGTGTGGGTTGTTTTTGTGTTTTCCTTCCACCACCAGCCGGGTGCCCTGTCCCTCGGCCTCCCCCTCAAGGTCACACCAGAGGAGTACTTGAGCAGCAGGCTGCCACCACCTCGACGCCACAGAGTGTTTGCCAGTATTGGGTAATCCTTTAGCCAAACTGAGATTAGCAGAGGCTAACTCATGCAGCATTGTTTCTCTGAGTCTGAACTTATTTTTTACCCCCGCCTCTCCCCCATCCTCCCTCCACGACTGAGGTGCCCCGAGTATAATGTTCCCTGCCACACTGCTTCCCTTCGGCTTTCATTGAGTGGCCGCCCTTGTAAATGGGTGAGGTATAAATGTAATTTCGTGGTGTGCAGTGTTCACTTGTGTGTGCTGTCTGACCAAGCTGAGATTAGCAGAGTCTAACCTTAGCATTGTTTCTCTGAGTCTGAACTTGTTTTTTGTCTTTGTTCTTATTACATTTTTTCAAATTTTTTTTTCAAATTGTCTAGAGCTGTTTTAAACTAAATGTGTTTTTGTATACACTCGTGTATACAAAAAGACAAAATAAATCTGTCTAAGTCCAAGTGTAGTCTAAGGTTGTTTGATACCACCATTACTGTCAACTGTGTTTTTTCCACTGTGGGGTTAAGCCTGAGCTGTTAATTAAAATAATATCTGTAGACTCTGAGCAGCTGCAGTGTAGCATCACTTCCACATAATCTTAGAGTGGTTAGAGTTTAAAAGTCAAGTAAAATGAACTAATGTCTTTTGTATACACTGTATACAAAAAAGACAAAATAAACTTGTCTAAGTCCAAGTGTAGTCTAATCTTGCTTGATACCACCATACTGTCAACTGTGTTTTTTCCACTGTGGGGTTAAGCCTGAGCTGTTAATTAAAATAATATCTGTAGACTCTGAGCAGCTGCAGTGTAGCATCACTTCCACATAATCTTAGAGTGGTTAGAGTTTAAAAGTCAAGTAAAATGACCCTAGAGTGGATTTGAAAGTAACCACACTGAATACCTACACATTGAAAAAGAAACTACAGTATACTAAATGATGCCATATCATTGCAGGTTTCACTTTCAAAGCGGTAAATATAACTTTAACATTAGTTCCTCTCTAAAACTGAATGAAAATTCATCAACAAACCTTAGAAAGCTAACAGATTTCCCACAAAGTCATCCCAGTATGTCCCTTAGAAACAGTAACTATGCACATTAAGACAATTCACCTGTCCAGATATGCAGTTATAATCTGTAAGATTACAATTTCTATCAAAATCTGTTGTCATGCCTCCTGGTTATTTAATACATGTAAGTTATTAAGTGTTATTTAAAGAGTTTGTGTCGAATGATCTCTTTTTAGGAAAAAGAACCAGAGAGAGAAAGCTTCAAAGTGTAGACACAGAGAGTCTATCTTTAACAACTTTATCCCAGGGATTTTATTGTTTTGATTCGTTTATTGGAATATAAATAATGTGAAACAAATATTACTTAAATTAGAACCTTTTATTTTATTTTCCTTATGTAATTTAATGGAATCGCTGTGAAAAAGGTGTGAGATTAGTCAAACTTAATCACCAAACACCCATAACAACCAACCAAATTCATCTGAAGGTTCACATGAGGCCATTTTTACAAACATAAATCTTTCTTTTTCTATAATAAAGGTTTCCCCAATTAAAGTTAAACTCACTCCATCTCTCTCTGAGTAGTTGTGGGTTTTTGGAGACCTTTAGCCTCCTGTGATCTGCTCTCAGGGTGAACTTTCTAGGAATACCAGACCTCAACATGTTGGAAGATGTTCTGAAGGTGCATTTCTATGCTTCTTTCCTAACAGTGGATTCATGGATTTCAGATCCTTCTGACCAGATTGAGAAGCTGCATCAAACCAAATGTTTTGTACTAGAAAAAAAAATAGAATAAATAAACATTTGATAAGCATCACAGTTTAAGATTTTATTAACATTAAAAATGATGCAAACAAGATGCAATGTGTAACAAACTAGCAACTGGGTGGAATCTTTCCTTTATTGATGTGTATTACTTCCATTCTGCTGAAACATCTCAGTAAAGTCCCCTTTAAATATTGCAGAGATACAAACATGTACAGAGGGTAAAAAAAATAACTTCATAGATTTCACACATATATACATATTTACAGACATTACAATGGTACAAAATGAATGAAATACTGGAACAAGTAAAAATCTATTTACACCTTATGGATATGCTTAGCCTGAAGGTCACTCAACCACATATGCAATAAAGATCATTTTTTAAATTAACTGAGTTAAATGGAGCTGTTCTGTTAGACTTTAAGTCTGCCTTTAATTTAGATCATAATTTGTTTTTAGAAAAAAACTTAAACACTAAAAACTCTCTTCAATGCTCTAACGTAAAACCACGTTAGAGCATTGAAGGGAGTTTTTCTTTCTCAGAGGAATCAATATCCTCCAAAGGGAGTTGTATATAAAGGTATTGTAGTGTGGAGTCCCGCAGGGCTGCTGTTTAGGACCTGTGTTATTTTTACACCAGTAACCTGCCTTTTCCTGCTGCATTCCAGGGTGGTGATATACTGTATGCTGATGACATCATGATATATATTTTGGTTCATACCATTAAATGAGCTTTAACAGCTAAAATCATTATTTGAATCAAGTTGAAAATTAATACCCCGGCCAATATTAGACGTGTCTGTGGAAAGTAAACTCATTAGACATGGAGAGGAAATTTGACAGCAGACCGGAGTGTTATAAACCATTGAGCTGCTGTTATAGTGATGGAAAGACATTAAGATATTATAAGAAGAAGTTTAAAATGAGGTCCTCAAAAATAATAACAATGTTAACGGCCCCCCAGGGCTTCAGAAAAACACCTAAAACTAAGGCCCCGGCCCACCACGAGAGTCAAAACTTAACACCTAAACGCTAATATTTTCCAGCAGAACGTTTGTCTTAAAGACAGAGAGCGTAAAAATAAAATGTGATCAAATCAACCACACTTAATGCATGAAAACGCTTCGCAAATTGTATACCAGGCCTGTAAAGTGGCGCTGTGGTGCTTGGCTGCAAAAATAGGCTTAAAAACAGGCAGCAGCTAAATGTTGGGCATCGCGCAGTAATATTTATACAACAACCAAAACCGGAAACCCTAGGAGAAGAGCCATTGATATTGCTCTGTTCTCCTGGAGATACCCCAGAAGAAGAAGATTCTGTTGTAAGCCCGAAGGCTAAGCAGGGTGGAGTAGCATTAGCAGTAAACCATTCAAACAGTGCGGGCGCCCATTGTTGTTGTGATACCAATGGCGCATCGCGTGTTTAAGAAAGCGGCGTATGGCATCGTGTAAGAAAAAATCGGTCAGAGCTTAAAGATGGAACCGCTGAAAACGGCGCTTCAAAATCTTCCCACTCTGAAGGCTTAATAAAAAGATGGATTTACAGACCAAACGCCTTGGCTTTGTATATGGATAAGAGGCTGGTTTTGGTGAAGGTACATTTGTGAATTTAGGCTGTAGGTTTGACTTCTCAGGTGGGCGGAGCCTAAATTGTTGGCCTAGTGGTTAGAGCAACAGTGCTTGTGCTCTGAGAATGCTGCAAGTACCCGGTTGATCTCCACAGCCCCCTCTCTGGGTCCCTGACCCTTAATCCCATACTGCTCCTCATGCTGCAAAGTGGCAGCTTACTGCTCCCCCAAGGGGATGGGTTAAATGTCAGAGCTGAATTTCTGTGAGAACAAAAAATTCAATTATTATCATTAGATATTTTCATTAACAATGCATTTAAAAGGATATTGGTGAAATATTAGGTTGGTATTTCACTGTTTTTATATATATATATATATATATATATATATATATATATATATATATATATATATATATATATATATATATATATATATATATATATATATATATATATATAAACACAAAACTTTAGTATTATTTGCAGGTTTAGCCATGGCATTTTAAAGGGCTTTTTAACTTTTCCATCCTCCAGTAGTAATAATGGACTTAAATCTGTTATTTTCAGGGGATAAAAAAAACAACTTTTTTTCTAAAAATATAACAAATATTAAAACTCATTGCATATGAACCAAGACGCTTTATTACTCATTTTATATAATGTTTGGATAATTATTTTGTAATAAATGAGTATGGTTTTTTATGACATACTACATTTGAGGAAGAGTAGAACTTAAAACAAAACAAAAAAATCCAGAAATGAATCTTTGAAATATTTTGGCTTACTCAAATGTTTTTTTGTTTCGATTTCTTTCACAATTTTTTTGGTTTTCAGATTAAGTTCCAAAAATTTCAAATTGTATTTTAAATATTAACAAAAACGAGGGAAATATAATTTGGAAAAAATAAAATAAGATAAAAAA
>JAGKQL010000024.1:1432469-1458559 GCA_018398635.1 Cyprinodon brontotheroides
TTATTGATTAAACAACAAAACACATTGATTAACAAGAAAACAGGAAAAGCCCTTTTTTTTATTTTCTACTTTCAATTCTGGATTACTTTTTTCAGATTTTATTTTACAAATGCTGTTTTTTTTTTTTTTAAACTCAATTTTCAAACAATGATGGAACAAAACTCACTCCATACACTATCAGGAGGAAGAAAGCTGCTGATGTGATTCTGTTATTATTTACCATAACTGTATTGAGCTTGCTAAAACATGAAGGATCTTAATATCCAAATTGATCTTTTTGAGTTTTTTTACAAGCTTTTTGTTGTCATTACACTGTCACAAGTACAGCGCAACAAATTTCCCTCTTTGCATTTAACCCATCCCCTTTGGAAGCAGTGGGCCATTTGCAGCGCCCAAGGAGCAGGTAGATTTAAAGTTATATCCTTGGTGAATTTCAAAAGGGCTTTAAAATGTAAAATGATAAAATCCTATGTTATGTAGATTTGAATATTTATATACTCAGTAAAGAACATGGTAGGTTGTAAAGGTTGTAAGTATAAAACAGGGTAGGCAATAATAAGCTTTGCTTCAGCCTATTCCTTTTTTTTTGGGTAAATTGTTGGTTTTGTTTTGTTTTGATATTGTTGTTTAATGTTGGATTGTTTGCTAAAAAATAAAGTGAAGTGAAGGGTTAAGGGTGTTTGCTCAGGGACCCAGAGTGGCAGTCTGTGGGAGTGGGTTTCAAACTCACAACCTCAGGATTCCAAGCTTCTAACCACTTGGCCACCACTCCCTCTGATCGGTATTCTGTAGATGGATGTCTGAGGCTATGTTTTAGGCCTTTCAGACATGTTTTAACTGCTGGAAATGGACTTGAAAATCAATATGAATACAGACAAAAAAATAAAAATAAAAGCCAAGTCTGGAAGATCTCCAGAAAATCATGAAACCATCGGTCATTCCTTATTTAAAACATGAACCAAAAACTCAGATGAGTTTGAAAGGAAAATGGCAGGAAACTGGGACTGGATCCGTGCTTTTAAACTGTAACATCTCTGTCTAAAAAGATGAATGCTTATGGACTGGAGGTGATGACGACAGCATCACCATGTTTGAGAAGAACCATGTATTCTTCCTGGAAATCAAATTCTGGAGTCATCCAGGAAAAGGTAAATGAACAATAAAGAATGACGATCTTCTGATGTTTTATCTTCTGTTGGTGACTCAGGCTCCTCCTCCAATGAAGACCATGCATCAAGTCTGTGTCTGACCTTAAAGTCTCCATCTCATGTTAGATGGAGATTAGTAACGTTCTTTATCTTCCAGTCTGGATTCAGTTCTGGATTTTTTTCACCTTTAATGGATGAGTCCTGAAGTCAGAAAGGTCTACAAAACGCTGGTTTGCCTGGTCACTGAGATGACCGACAGCCTTTTCAGGTTTCTGAGGGAGTTAAACCACCCATCGCTGCTCCTCGTGTCTGTTTGCTCTTCCTGCATTGAACTCTGTTGGGTGTGAACCCCCCTCCTCATGCTCATCTGAGCACGGAACGCCTTGCAGAAGATGAAGTAGATCAGAGGGTCCAGGCAGACGTTGAGGACCGACACCAGGACGGTCAGTTCCTTCACGTAGAAGAACCAACTCCATGAGCAAAACAAACTTTTCTTGAAGGCGTAGGGAAGGCGAACCAGGTGGTAGGGGACGAAGCAGACGCAGAAGACCGTGACCAGGACCAGCATGTTTCGCCGGGATTTAATAAGCTTTTTGGAGTTACTGGAAGTTGTTTGAGTTCTCTGAGCCAGAGACAGCCTGCGTGACGTGCTGTGGTAGAACAAGATGAGGGCCATGAGGACGATGAGGAAGAGGATGGCGGAGAAGCTGTGGATGATTTTGTAGAGCAGACTCAGCTGCTTACTGTGCAGGACGTCACAGCTCACCATACCGGGCAGCTCTTCCTTATTCCCTTTGGTGAGGAGGGAAAGGATGACATAGGAGCTCGTCATTGCCAGGAGCAAACCCCAGGTTGATATAGAGATGATGTAAGCAGCTCTAGCCTTCTGGAAGAAGTGGTTCCCCAAAGGATGGACGATCTTCATGTACCTTCAGAGAAAAAGAAGCATGTTAAGGTTAAACGGCCTGATGGAAAACATTCAGGCAGCACATAGGAGATAAGTTATCTCATTCAGGATTGTAACTTTATCTGAAACTTCAAGACCAAACAACAGAAAGCAACAAATTTAGACAAAAAGGAAAAGGCTCTTTAATGCTCTAGCAACTATCCTCCAATACCACCTAGAACCTTCTCCCCAGCTAGTGCATATCTACATCCCACTCAGACAAATGTGGTGGCATACACTACCTTACTAGCAAGGAGGTTAATAGTGTTCAAATGGAAGGAGACCTACCCTCCTCCTTATGCTCATTGGATTAAAGAGGTTATGCAGCCATTAAAAGTAGAATAGATTAGATGCATGATGAGAGGATCTATATATATATATATGAACTTTATTCAACTTGGGATTCATTTCAAAACTTCGAGAGAAATTAGATGCTCGATTAATTACTTGTTAAAATACATTAAACGCACAACATGCTATTGTGAACTGATCCCACTAGAGGGCAGTAGAGGTATTATAGCTCTGCAAAGCTGACTGTTTCTTTTAAAATTTGATTTACTCACACACATAACCTATATTGTTTGGGTAAAAAAAAGACCTGCTCAAATTACTGGAATAATCTGAAATACTCTACAGACTCTTCTGTGGCTCTTTTAGAACGCAGCAGCTTCATTAAATGACTGCTAAGACTGTTTAAAGGAACACATGATAATATTTGAGCATAAGAAAAAAAGGCTTAAAAAACTCAAGGTAGTTCTACAAAAAGTTTGAGGTTTTTTGTATAAGCTAGGGAAAGTATAATGACTCAAATAAAGTCACACAATTCTTTTTTCCTACATAAACCTTTGGTTTTGAGCTGAACATTATGTTTTAAAATGATAACCACAGACAGAGTTTCATTAGCAGTCACATCTGCTCTAATAAGGTCCGGAAACCCTGAGTTTCTAGCTGTGGTTTAAGTGGCATACATTTTAGAGTTTGCTTTTGACTTTCAGAACAAATAACAGGCAACATATATTTTGCTTTTGGCAACCTAATTTCTGACTGTTCATAAGCCAAATAAAACAAGGACCTATGGTATCAGAGACACAAACACATCCATTTTTAAATGAAAAACAAATAACACCAGTGTCAGCAACTCTACAACTTATTACAAAGTGTTCTGTCTCCCCTAAAACGACTTCTGCAATTGATGGTTCTGTAAGAACACGATGGCTTGTTGCACTTATTTGGGCTGTGCTAGTCTGGAGAAAATTGTTGAGCCTTTGCACTGGATTGGCTCCTACAGTAGATATGGCTCCAATATCCCCATCCCAGGGAAGGAAGCCTTACCGCCCCAAACTTTTAGCTTTGGTGGTGTCTGTAGGGCTGTGGCTCTATCTACTTTGGTTTACCAAATATGCAGACTAAAATTTACAATTCATTCATAAAAATTTTTAACTATTTTATTGAATTTATTGGGCTGTAGTCCATGGAAGACACACTGTCATTCATTGATTGGAGTGAAGATAAAATGCTCTAAACATGGATTGGCTCACAAAACGTTTATGACTGCTATTTCATTACCATTTTGGTTACCGCATTGAAGTGCAGTGAAATAAAAGAGTTTTTAGCACAATGCCGGCAAGACTTAAGGGACCTGTAGCTGCTGTCACTTCGCCAGAGTCTGACTGTGAATCTTGTAGAAAAAAAATAAGCTGTTATACCAGGCTGGTGGAAAGTTATATCAGAAACAGAATGTACCATTCCTCCTAAAATCAACAATGACCCAGAGAAGATTTAATTCGGTGTGTTCCTATAAACATATGAATATCTGTAGCCATGGTATCGACCTTGGGCTGTAAGCATAGATAGTGATCATTGGCTGTAGCCATGGCTATTGGTCATGGGCTGTAGCCATGGTATCGACCATGGGCTTTAAGCATAGATAGTGATCATTGGCTGTAGCCATGGCTATTGGTCATGGGCTGTAGCCATGGTATCGACCATGGGCTTTAAGCATAGATAGTGATCATTGGCTGTAGCCATGGCTATTGGTCATGGGCTGTAGCCATGGTATCGACCATGGGCTTTAAGCATAGATAGTGATCATTGGCTGTAGCCATGGCTATTGGTCATGGGCTGTAGCCATGGTATCGACCATGGGCTTTAAGCATAGATAGTGATCATTGGCTGTAGCCATGGCTATTGATCATGGGCTGTAGCCATGGTATCGACCATGGGCTTTAAGCATAGAGAGCGGTCACTGGCTACAGCCATGCGTAGCAACCATAGGGTGTAGCTATTGTAATGTCTATTAGCTGTAGCCATGGTAATGACTATGGGCTTTAACCATAGAGAGCTGTCACTGGCTACAGCCATGTGTAGCAACCATAGGGTGTAGCTATGGTAATGTCCATTAGCTGTAGCCATGGTAATGACAATGGGCTTTAACCATAGAGAGCGGTCATTGGCTACAGCCATGCGTAGCAACCACAGGCTGTAGCGATGGTAATGTCCATTAGCTGTAGCCATGGTAATGACTATGGGCTTTAACCATATAGGACAGTCATTGGCTACAGCCATAGGTTGCAATCATGTGATGGAGCCATGGGTAGTGTGTAAAGACCAAGCTTATTAAATTTAAAATACAAACAGCTGGGATCCTCTTTGGACTAACGGGGCTAATTCTAGACCCAGAGTATGAAGTTCGGACAAGACTCACTTTAACTTTGTATCAATAGAAGTTGTTTGAGATCAGGTCCGGTATGGATGTCATCTGGACTCTTTTCTGCTCCTGTCTTTAAAACATGCTGTGCTAATAAAAGGCCCCGTCCACTCATAGAATAAAGTTGGATCTCATGGTCTCTAAGCCTATGTTCACACTGCAGGCCTTGATGCTCAATTCCGATTTTCTTGTGAAATTCGATTTTTTTGCTTTGCTGTTCACATTTCCAAATATAAGCGACTTGTATGTGATCTCCTGTTTGAACTGCAGTCATACAACACAGGAGTCCCGCATGCGCAGTAGAGGCCGCAATAACATCACAGGCCAGCGTGCTCTGTGTTTACGGAAGTAAACATAGATGGTAGTGCCGGAGCGCATCTAGCCATCTCTCCCAACCATAAATACACAATCTTTTCAAGATGGTTAAACATTAATACTGTTCTCCGCATCATTGTCTGGTTGTTGCTTTTTTTGCCGCTTCTTCGTGAGCGGCTCAACCCCAGAATTTTGATCTTTTTGGGTATTATTAAAACGTTTCAGGTCGGATGAATGCTTAACTGCTGTTCAGACACAGGTTGCATTTTTAAAGATCAGATTTCGTATCGGATTCAGGCCAACAGAGCCAAGCAGCCTGGAGTCACATTGGAACAAAATCAGATCTCTGTGTTGTTCAGAAAGCCATGAAAAGATCAGATACAGGTCGCATATGTGCCAAAAATCGGATTTGGGTCACTTCAAGCTGCAGTGTGAACGTAGCCTAACTTCTGGTACCTTCATACCTCCCTATGAGAGACATTTTGTCTTTGATCACTATCAAAAATATACTAGTCAGCCTGGTGATTTGTCCGGATTGTGCAAGGCCAAATTTCAAACTACACTGTAACTTGAAAGGTTGGAGTGCTGACAGATAATTTTGTCTAAAGGGTTACATTCATACGGAGCTATTTTTTATACTAAACATCCCGCTTGCAAAATGTTTCAAGCCTAAAGCTCAAGTGCCACAGACTTCTGAGACATCAATCTACAGGAAGTTAGCAAGTCTTCATCTCTTTGATTAAACCACTTCCTTAAACCTTTAAGTGCTCTTTTACTGTGAGAATCTAATGCCACCACATTCACACAAATGTACCTCTTATCTCTTATCTAAGTGGGTGAGAATCTGACCAGACAGACACATGAAAAAATGTGCATATCTGACATAGAAAGGTAGAACGGGGCAAAGAATGAAGGCACCACCCACAGATCCAACAAGAAAAAAACAAAAATGCAGAAAGCGAATGGAAACCTCAAAACAACTGCAAATCAATTTCTGAAGCTGCATTTTCAAGTTAATCTGTTCAGACATGTCAGAGGTTCTGTTTTCATTTGTTCCTGTTATTCTCTGAATTCCTGTGATCGCGTTTCCTAAGAAGCTATCAGATGTCAGATCAACTTGTAAAAACAGAAACTAAAAATGTCCCTGGATCTCTGCCCTTTAAACCTTTAACTGCCTGGATGAAACTCTAAATGGAGGTTTGAAGTTAACCGGGCCGTTAAAGGGTTAATATCTGTTGAATGGCTAAGTCAATGACCTGTACTGTAGTTAATCAATAAGGTCTCTGTGGAACAACACATCCCAGGTCAGGTTGGGATCCTTCTAAATGATAATGGTGTCTGACCAGTTTAACTTGTTCAGAAACAACAAAGATGCTGTCTGAGCTCAGCACTGTATCCTCCATAAACCTCTGTACACTATTATTACTGTTTGCAGTAAGTTTTGACACATTTTTAGCTAAAGCACAGCTGCACCTCAGGTGGGCGGCAGGAAAGTTTTTAGCTAAAGGGCACCAGAATAGAGTAATACCCCAGCTGTTACTTTTTCCCTAAAACAAGAGTGGGGTTAGATTTTTCTTACAGTAACTAAACCCTTTATGCATCCACCTTTCCACTCAGGGTGTAACACAGTCTGTGTCACGCATCATAGCAACAAGCACTCACTCACTGAAACATTAAATTGTTGATATGGTAGGGTGACCAGACGTCCTCTTTACCTGAACATGTCCTACTTTTTATACCTAAAAAATGTCCGGGGGGGATTTCAAAATCGTCCTGTACAGTACGGGTCCGGTCCAGTCAGCAGCCCAGCACTTCATGCACTAGTCAGAATGAAACAGCATTGGATGTCACACTCATGACAACACTTTATGTTGCACAAAGTGTTTGTCCACTCAGTTCCTCATTGAAACAGAACCGAGGTACAGAAACCCACATTTGGGTTTTCTGCTGTTTTGGAGCAATCTAGCAGTAAAACTGGTTTAAAACTACAGATGAGGAGCCGTCACTCCTGGTTTCTAGAACCAGTTCTGCTAATTTCTGAACCATTTCAGGTTGACTGGTAGTGTGAGAGCTAAAAAAAGCGGGGGGCGTCCCTCAGCTGTAGACCGAGCTTACTGAAAACCCGAAGGGAGTTCAGGTTTTTAAATCTTTTTAAAAGTAAAGAGAGAACAACTCTGATCAGTCAGGCTTGAAGTTTTCTGTTTAAAAAGTGCTATGGTAGTTTATTATATACCATTTATTTAAAAATGTAAACAACTAATTTTAGTTATGTAGATTTAGACTGTCCTTGGACTCAATGCACGCTCTATCGAACTATAATGAGTTTACCATTTATGTGCATTGTTTCTCAGTATTCTGGATTTTATTATATATCTGTGTTCATGATCTTAGCTGTTTTATACCTTCTTTCTGTCATTTAATATGTCTGCTTGTACAATATCCATATGTACCCACTGTTTCCCAGTTATTTAACAGCTCCTTATGCTGTACAGTTAAAACTTTCCAACTGTTTATTTCCAATAAACATCTAGTTTGTCTGTTTTATTTAATTAATTATTTTATTCTCTCTACCTTACTGGTTAAATGTCTGTTTTCTTTTTATGTTTTTCACCTCCAGCAATACAGGTCAATTAGGTAAGGGGGTAATGTCAGTTTCAAATTATTTTGCTCATCAATAATGTCCAAACTGTTCAAATCATCATGTAAACGTATGTGTTAAACAGTAATTAAGATGAATATAATGAATGCTGTTATTTTTTTAATGCTAGTTCAGTGTTTTTATTTTATTTTGAATAAATAATACTTTTTATAGCAGCTCTATTTATATAGATGACCTACTGATGAGTGTACTCTGTATTGCATGTGTGTAAATACTACAGAAGATTATGGGAGATTACGCAGTTTCCACATTATGTTATGTGTCATAAATCTGTTTTCACAGATACCTGAGATAATTCAAGATGGATCTGTGAGACATTACTCATCTCAGAAAGGATATATATTTATATGGATTCTTGTTTTCTGCAATCCTGCATCATTACTGCATAATTATAATACTGACACAGTTCAAAATTTCACACAGGATAATACAGGTTGAACTAAAAGGAAGTCAAGCAAAAGCAGCTGAATTTCTAGAGCTTATCAGCATAGAGTTCTTGTAGAGTTTTACATTAACATGTACATCTAAAATGTAATAAAGGGGATGTATTGGGACATAAATCTGATTCCTCTGCCAATCCTCTGGTTCTGCCTGTCTGCCAGGTTCACGATGGGCTGGTGTCTATCTCTGGCAGTCTATAGGATGTGGAGTTTGGAAGCTGAGACAGAGGCATTTCTTGCAAGAAAAAAGGTTCAAATGTCATCATTACTGTGATAACATTCCCACATCTTGCAGTAAGAGTGAAACTATAAAACAGAGATGTTCTGAGGGAAAAAAGCAGAAGAGAAATGATCAATGAAAAAATGAAAACAGAGAGTGAGGGTGTGTCCTGCTAAATGAGAAGGGTTTCTCTGTCAGTGGAAATCCCGGAGATAAAGTGCACTTTGCTTTTAGGTTTTAGAGGTGGATTCGTCTTTATTGTCAGTTTCTGCATTACTACGAGGTGCCATCTATTCACTCATTAGCTCTTCCACATCAAAGTTTTTGAAATGTAAATGTTTTTAGCTTTGTATAAATGCATGGATTGTATTATTTTACAGCTTGGATGCAAATGGTTGATAAAACAACAAAATAAACAATCTGTTCCTTTCTGCAATCATTTGAAATGCTTCTTTCAGTTCCATTTGTTTTGTAATTTTGTTTCACTGGATCACATTGAAATCCTTTTATACTTTAGCATTTTAAGAGACAAAATCTGCTTCATGATTCATGGTTTTGTTGTTCTTTCAGAAAAGCAAGTTTGTTTTATGCATCTTTATTTTTCCCTAACAGACAGAAATACTTAACACACACCAAATAAACCATATTTGCAATGATCTTGGTGCTGATGTCTGGTCTGATTACTCCTTTCATTCACCTGCCTATCTCTGCCCATTTCTCATTACCTTCTCATCTCATTCTCCTTCTTCAGCCTCTATTTAACCAGCCTTCAGACATGTCATCAGGGTGTTTCTGATTGCCTGATCCTGATCTGTTCTGCCTTTGGACCTCTGAGCCTGCTTGTCCCCGTTCTGATCTGTTTGCCTGACCTATCCTCGGACTCGTGCTGGATTCTACCTGTTTACCAAACCTGGAACTGATTCCTGTCTCCGTCCTGGATTTCTCTCTGGTAACCCTTCGAATCTCTGATCTCCTGGCTCTGATTCCTGAGCACGTCCTCGACACCGGCTTTGGCTTCGCCCTCTGGATTATCCTACCTTCGTCTGCTCGGTTCTGATCTGCCTGTTCTCCGACCTCCAGGACTGCCATGTCTGGGACTCTCTAGGCGCCCATTGACAGCCAACCAGTTGGAACCAGCCTCATCCTCTGTACACAGACTTAACTTTAAGACCAAAAGTTCCTGCCTTAGACGGCCACGCTATTCACTGCAAATTCATTTCTAATTAACGTTTTGAGATGTCTGTCCGTCTGCCTCAAATTCTGGATCCTACTGATCCTAAAAAAGTTTAACTCCTATATAAAACAGTTTAACTCCTAAATACTGTCACTGATCGTGACAGTATTTAGGAGCTAAACTTTTTAAAATCTACAAAACATGATAAACATTTAACTTATGGGTTTTCTTAAATTATATAGGATATCAATGGTTTGCATTTAAAAATAAAACATTTGTTATTTATGGCTTGATGATCTTACTGAGTCCTCACCAACAACAAACATGGAAAATGAATGATGATGTTTCAAAGATAATTTCTTTTGACTACAAGGGAGACAAGCAGAGCAATTTATAAAAAGAAAATTGGAAAAATGATCAGAGTAGATCACAGGGTTGACTTTTGTTTTAGTATCAGGCAGTAAGAAGGACAGACAGGCAGGCAGGCAAACAGTACTCATTGAAATCACATGCAGACGAGGGCTTTTTTTCAGTCCCTTAATGTGCATCTCATGCATTTTGCCAGACTAAAAAAAGTTTTAAGATGTTTTTTTTTAGGTGACTATACCTTAAAACATCATCCATGCAGCTGTTCATCACAATTATGATCCTAGATTTAAATTTTCTTCAAAGACAGCTCCGTCCTACCTATTGGCAGCAATGAAGCCCATGAACAGGATGCTGGCGTACATGTTGAGATAGAAGGCAGCGGCTCCAAAGTTGCAGTAGACCTGCCGGATGAGGGTAGAGTTACTGGCGAAGTTCATGATCCGCAGCGGGAGGCAGAGGCTGATGAGGAAGTCTGAGGCTGCCAGGTTCTTCAGGTAGATGGTGACGCTGCTGGATGGACGATGCTGGGCTACACAGAAGTAAACCCTTAATGTGAAGCCGTTTAGGACTAAACCCACCTGAGGAGGACAATAACTGGGTCAGACTGGTTCAACAT
Source organism: Cyprinodon brontotheroides (assembly GCA_018398635.1). Taxonomy (NCBI): domain Eukaryota; kingdom Metazoa; phylum Chordata; class Actinopteri; order Cyprinodontiformes; family Cyprinodontidae; genus Cyprinodon; species Cyprinodon brontotheroides. The sequence goes on from JAGKQL010000024.1 coordinate 1,443,064, forward strand.
TTTTTCACGCCATAAAAATTAAGCTAACAAGTACTTACCAGAAACATCACACTGTAGAGTACTATAAAAAAGGTGTTAGCCAGATTGTTTACGGGTTCACAGGAATTAGTGCTGTTCATTAGTGCAGAATTAGTGCCGTTCATCATTTCTGGCAGGGTGGATGACCAGGTTGGGCTGGTTCCTTCAAAGTGGCTCGAAAAATGAAGTCTGTTAGAGAAATATGAGGAATTACTGCAAGGTTATTAACTTGATGCAATCGACTATCCACAATGACCACACGCTATTTCAAGAGGAAGCATTGCTTCAAAGTTATTGATGTCATGCAACTGACCAGAGGTGATACCCACGTATAAATGCTTGTGACACTACTTAAGTAGAGTTTTTGTTATCTTTACATATTATCACTACATTTAAAAGCAAATATCTGTATGTTTTACTGCTTACTTTCTCCAAACTGGCTTTTTACTTCTACATTTATACATGTATGATGGTAAACAGCTGCATTTATAGAGAGGGAAAATCAGCAGTTAAAACATAAACAGTCCATTTGGACCAAAGTTTGTTCAAAGAAACAGACTGATAATGACATGGATGAAAAACGGTGGCTAAAAATCCTTTCAGATTACAGGTCAGATTATCTGAATGATGACCACATCAGGGTGTACCCCACCTTTTGCCTTGCGGAGTAAAAAATGCTGAAATATGTCTGTTCTTAGCCTCACAGGGTCCAAATGAAGGTCATGAGAGATAAGAATGAGTCACACAGCCTCCTTCATTGCATGAAGAGGAGGGCTGTTGTTTTGAGGAGATCCATGTGGCCATTGAAAGATATATTAACCCAACAGTGAGCGTAATGAACTCCAGTTGTTTTTCCTCCAAATGTTCAAGTGTGAGAAAGTTCTTTATGCAGGGGGTGGGTTGGTTCCCCTGGGATGAGTGATTGTTGGGATTTTTTTAAGGTATAAAGTCAGAGCCCTATCTCTCCATCTGAGGATGTTAAATAAATGTGAACCTTTTTTCTTGGAAGAAATGCCTCTGTCTCAGTTTCCTAACTCCACAGCCTATAGACTGCCAGAGATAGACACCAGCGCATTGTGACAATGGTGGATAGGCACAACCAGAGGATTGGCAGAGGAATCAGATTATGAGACACAAAACCGTCTCAATACACCCCCTTTATTACATTTTACTTTACAACAACTCTATGCTCTACAAGAACTCTATGCTGATAAGCTCTAGAAATTCAGCTGCTTTTGCTTGACTTCCTTTTAGTTCAACCTGTATTATCCTGTGTGAAATTTTGAACCGTGTCGGTATATACTATATGATGATCTATGTCTCTATAAAGAAAGTGATCAACAACGGAAAAGTAAACAGCTTTCTGTGCACAGAACTTTTTTTAAGAACAGCAAGGCAAGTTTATTTGTAAAGCACAGTTCTGTACACATACATCTCAAAGTGCTTTGCATGAATTAGACATCAAAATAGAGGAAAAATAAAAGCAGAATAAAAGCAAATAGAGATAAAAAAATGACAAAAGCAGATAGTAAAACAAATAAACCTGTTGAACCACAACCTGCCCAGGGAGTTTGTTCCAAATAAGAGGAGCAGAGGAACTAAATGCTGCTTCTCCATGTTTGGTTCTAGTTCTGGGTGAACAGAGTAGACTGCAACTAGAAGAGCGGGGTGGTCTGGGAGGCTGATATTCAGTAATTGCAGTTTTAAAAGTCATTTTTTACTATTTGGGGTGAAAGCTTCATTTTCCTTTTGTACTTAAGTTGCCTACATATGTAGAACCTTTCTTTTTTACTTAACTAATGGAGTTTAATAAGTACTTTTACCAGTCATTTTATACACAGGTTCTGTACTTTTACACTGGGGTGACCAGTATGGGGCAAGATAACATCAATAAAACCAGATGCGTAGGTGTTTACATTTGTAATGTAACACAGTAATTAGAGAAATTTAAGATTTTTGTTTGCTTCTTGTTTTGATCTCCTATTTACATGTGACATCAGATTCTTTGTTTTATCTTTGAGATGACAAAATTAGAAATTAGAAATTAGAAATCACAAATACAACAGTTTCAACTTTCAAACAATGCGAATCTCAAATTTATGACAAGGAATCATAAGTTTATAAGAATAATGAATATGAACGAATGGTAAATTGCAGTTATCGTGTTTGTTATGTTTAATAAATTATTATAAAATTAAAATGTGTGCATATGGAAACATTGAAGAAATAAGATGCTACATTCTCTCGTCCTGTGATTCAATCAGGAGGGTCATTCTAGTTTATGACTTGCCTTCAGCCAGAAGGTATGAGGTCATTCTAGGTCATTCTAGGTCTGCTAAATGTGTCATGTTTTGTTAATACTCTGCTGTTCTGGTGGGGGGCAGAAAGGTGCTGAAATGTGAGCAGCACTCAGACTTTCTCCCTCCTGCAGGAAGCTGTGTTTGAAAATCCCTTTGGTGTATCAGATTCATTTTTTGTATCACAATTTTTTGAAGCTAACATATTTACATTTACAAATTCATACTATGTATACATTTTCATTGACAGTTATCCCATGGATCATACTTTCCTGTTTTGGACTACATGTCTACTGTATGCCAGACGGTTTCTGATTTTAGGGTCCAATCAATAAGAACTTTTTTTTTTTATTAACTGTTATTATGGCAGACAATTAGAAAAGTCAGTTATGCGCCTTTAAAAAACAAAAAGCTTATGTTAGTTTACTGTATGTTAGTTTTATGAAACATGTGGGGACATCTGAATATAGAGAGCAATTTACAAACAAGTAAGACCTTTTGTTTGTAAATCAGATCACAATCTGGTTTTTCTCTCCTTGGAGTATATGTGGCACCCGAGAGGTGCAATTATAAAACAACAACAAAAAACTAAATCTAACAAGAAAGTAAATAATTTCAAAATAAAGCAAATCCAAACTAGAAAAATAAAACATGCAGTTAACTTTAAGTAAAGGAAAAAAAGGCCACATTACCACATATGCGCCTCATTATAAGAGACAACCTGGATTAAAAAGAGCTGTAAGAAAGTAGTCACCAGAAGCTAAAAGAGCCCTGCTAAGTTGCTTTGAAATTACAGACTGGAAAGCACCGTGTCCGCCACATGAAGATGACATCAATTCAATCACTAAGTGTGTGACTGAATATATAATCTTCTGTGTAGATAACACCATCCCTACCAGAACAAAAATGAAATGCTTCTTAGCGATTCAGCCAACAGTCATCAGTGACAATAGTGCTGTTGACCTGACAACTCACATCATGAAGGTTCAAGAGAGACTTCTGTTGGTGAACCTCAACAAACAAACATGCAGCTATCAGGACCCCCTACAGTTTGCTTTTTGTCATGGAGTTGGTATTGATGATGCCATCATACACCTGCTTCAAAAAACCCACTGCTCTTTAGACAAGGCAGACAGGACGGTTAGAATGGTGTTCTTTGATTTCTCCAGTGCATTTAACACAATTCAGCCTGACTTACCATGTGAGAAACTGAAGAAGACTCAGGTGGAAGCATAAACAATCACCGGAATCAAAGACTAAATGACAAACAGACAACGGTTTGCTGGACTGAAGGGTCGATTGTTTAATCAAGTAGTCAGGAGCACCACAGGGGACGATACTCTCATCATTCCTTTTTACTCTGTACGTGTACCAGACAGAGTCCTGTTACCCACAGAAATACTCACATGACTCATTGGGTGAATCAAAAATGGAAAGGAAGCTGAATACAGAGAGCAATAGAACCGCTTTGTGGCATGGTGTGGAAACAATCATCTGATCCTGAATGTCAACAAAACAAGGGAGATTACTGAAGGTTTCAGAAGAAACAGCCTTCAAGTGTGAGAGTATATTTGATTCAAACCAAATGACCGAGGCGTAACCGCTTAACCTATGCGGCAGCCAGTATATGTCGCATTTGTCATAAAACAGTAGCAACTCAAGAGCAGAAATACAACCAACCTACACATGCACCTAAAGCACAACCACTCAGCAAAGTTTCTCCAGCTGGGGACAAAAAGTACAAAAGTACAAGCCCGATGGTCTGCGTCTTCAAAAGTTCCCCACAGTCCACCATCACTGAAGCAATTTATCGACAGGCAGCATATGAAAAGGACGGCGCAAAGTGGCGCGCGCTCACTGACAGCGCCGAGTTCATTTAATTGCTAAAAGAGATAATCTTATTTAATATTGTTGAAAAAGGCTGCATTTCAAAAAATGTTGCAGACATTTGATAGACAGGATGAATTCCCCAGAAAACATACAAATCCCCACTTGTATATATGTATATATGTTTTTATTTCCAATTGTTTTTATCTTGTATTTAGTTTTTATTCAAATGTATTTTTAGTTAACATACTCAGAGAATGTTGTTGATTTTTATTTCTGTTTTATTTGTTAAACCAACACCAAGTGACTTTTCAAACTAAAGTGCGTTTATTTTTATCTTTGGCAGGAAAAATGCATGCATTATTATGTCATTTCCATTAAATCAGTGTAAAAGGTCTTAAAACAATATTATCGTTTATCGCAATAATTTTTGAGACAATCTTTCAGCAAAAATTTGTTATCGTGGATCCAGCCTGGGGCTGCGCTTGGAGCAAAATTGGTGAAGGGAAGGGGCTATATATATTTCACATCTTATCCTTGTCAGATACAGCTTCTGAGAAGATATGTCAAAAAACCATGAGACAAGACATTTGAGCAGAGGGTTCATGACTGCAGAGATTTGTCACACATTAGTTGTGTGTGTATGGATGATGATGCTTTCAATATGTCCGCGGAACATTGGACTACAGTAAGTACTGTCCCTTGATGTGCAAATGGAAGTTTATCACCCAGATTCTGAGCGCCCACAGATGTTCAAGTAGGGAGGGAGAGCAGCTTATGGCAAGCCTTTTAACACAGATCTCTTTAAAAATACATTTTTTACTAGTATCAAAACCACACATTTGAACTATCTAGAATGGTAATTTAAGATATTGCATTTTTATCTCCTGATTAGAAAGAATAAATTTATATATCTTAAATTAGCATTTTGCCTAGTCAAAAATTTTCTCAAGATAATCTCAAATCACACCAGATTATTTACATCATCCTAAACTTTGTGATCGGATTTAACTTTTCCTCCTTTGGATTAAACTGTCATATAAGTGAATTTTTTAGGAACAATCCTCTTGGAATCCCAATAAAAGATCATGACAACATTTTGACTAGTCAAAATGTCAATTTAAGATATCTTTAATAGAAAGCTGAATAATTCGGATATGGCAAAAGCCTTTTAACATAAATTCGTATCGCCTGACAATTACTTACCGTGATATCTTAAAATATATTTTGACTACACACAACCACCATTTTGACTATCCGGGAATGGTAATTTAAGATATCTGTATTCACATTCTCTTTAGGAAGAATAATATCCAAGATATCTTAAATTAAATGTTGCCTAGTCAATCATTCCTTTCTCAAAGATATCTCAAATTACGACACCAGATTTGTCATTTAAAGCGTCACACACTGATTTAACTTTTCCTCCTTTGGATTAAACTGACAGTTAGGAAATTTTTTAGGAACGATCCTCCTGGAAGCCCATTAAAAAGATCATGACACATTTTGACTAGTCAGAATGTCAATTGAAGCATATCTTTAATGGAAAAGCTGAATAATTTAACATTCTTCATCTAGAGATATCCTACATGGAATTTCAGAATAGTCAAAATTACAATTCAAGATATCTTAAATTTGACTTTGTCTTGTCATTAAATGCTTCTAAGATATTAATCTTATCTCCTAGTGTTAAAATACATTCAAAATATCGTTGAATTATGGTGGTAGTTGAGATATCTTTAATTAGAATTATGACTAGTCAAAACTAAACTGGAGATATCTTGAAATTACTTTATGACTAGTGTGTAATTTAATCGTAGATATCTGAAATGTGTATTTCAGATAGTCAGTAATTCATTCTAGATATCTTAAATTGACGCTCTCCATACAAGTTAATGGTAAATCTAACGTCATTTCGACTAGTCCGAATGTAATTAGACATATACGAATAGGTATTTTGACTACTCAAAATATAATTAGAGATATCTTAAATCGCTAAAACGCCGCACCCTAAACAATTTCAATTTCCGATATCTTTTAATGTCAAAGGGCAGCACTTAATCGAGATTTATGTGGTAAATGAGGTATTTGCCATAGTGGTTCTTCTGTGCCTCTTTTCACCTAATCCAGCTGTGGGTCTAGATACAGCAGAGGCAAAATGAGGTGAGGCGGTGAGGAAGTAAATAAACAGAGCACAGGATCATGAGGCGGCAAGCGAGTGGGGATCCAGATGGAAAAGGGTCCCAGCATTCTCAAGCACACTGCCTTCTAGCTAACACCATCTTCAGCCTAGTCCTATTTCTACAAATGGCGCCTACAAAACGTAAACATGTCAGTAGGTTACTTCAAAACAGGGAAATATGCCTAGAGTAGAGCCGTGGGATGTAGATTTCTAAACCAATCAGAGGCATCCTTGTGGGTTCAAGTGTGCCTAGGTACAGTTTTGGGTGAGGTGCAACCAGAGTATCTGCAGAGGGGGCGGTAAAATCTGCATCTCACAGCTTAATACATGCAGACCCACCTGGCTCTGAGTATAAACCAGACTTTAGTTTAGCATGTTAATTTGACTCCAGTAAGCAAAGTTTAGCCTATAGTTTAGTTCAACTCTTCCTACAAAAACATTTTATCAGCTTTTTCAATTGCATTAGCTAACTTTGTATTTACGTAGCTCAGCATATCTCAGTTTAAGTTGGCCAAGTTATCTCTACTTTAGTTTGACTCGTCTTTCCAGACCACATCAACAATAAAAAAATATATTTCTATTTATCATTTATGGTAATCCTGCCACTAACCCATTTTAGATTGTAAAATTAGGTCATCAGATTGTAGATGGCATTGAAAACCACTGAGAAAAGACTGTGGTAACACGGCTGACAACAATAACCCTTCATTGTCCTGTAAGAGCGAGCACCCGCTTATCTTTTTATCTAACATCTGCAGTCATGTCAGAAAGAAAAAAAAACAGATATATGAGGGATAGTTTCAAACAAACATAAGGAAACAGTTCTGCTCAGGTTTTAAAACTGTCAAAAGAAAATGTCTACATGCGCGTCTCTGTGCATGAAAACAGGTTTGGTTAAAGCTTTATGTGGGAAAATGGATACATGCTTGGCAGTTTAATCTTCAGTTTTTGTTCTGGTTTCAAACAATAACTTTTTACATAATTAGTTCTTCAGAACAGCAGATAAAATAATCATTCAGCATATGCGCCATAGTGCTTTAAAAAATATATTATAGCATGTTATAATATCAGACAGAAGGGCCAAATATTTTTACTCAGTTGAAAAACCTTACAACAAGTAGACCATTACACTTGACTATATAAAAATAAAGAGGGATTTCTGGTAGGTTTTTGGCTAGCGTGAGAACTACCGCCTTTGGTTCTTATGCTCCACTGACGTCTGTAATGGGTTTTCCCCATCAGTGGGGCTTCTCAACGGATCCGACAAAGAAAATTGTCAATGATAGACTTTAAAACTGATGTTGCTCCACGACTGTCGGATTCTAACCTTGAACCAGGTCCAGCTACCTAACATTGATCAACATCTCCATCACAAGCTGGCAGGATCTTTAGAGAGCCCAACAGGGTTTGGCTTAGGTTTGGTGACTGGATATGAACAAGCTTTTCCACCCTTTCTAGAACTTTACAAAGGTACGTGCCAAAAGTGGATGACTAAAGCAGGGCCTACACTGTGGGATTTTTTCAATCGTTGCATGCAGCTACAGCTCACACTGTACGACGAAACCGCATTGTGAGCAATTCATGTGCACGATTGGTATTCTCACACTGTGCAGCACGAAGCTCTGATGCGATCTATCTGCTCACACTATATGTCAAAAAACCACGTCAGACTCAGGTCCGCAGTGAGACGGCGCTACTCAGAATCCTCTATCCAGAAGCCCAACCAGTAGAAGAGGAATATGAAGCTCACTAGAGTGAAATGCGTTGCCTTGGCAATTTGTTCAATTAAGTTTTGAAAGCCCTAAAAATAAAAGGCGACGACATTATTGGATCTGTCGCTTTGAGACATCAGATTTGCGGTCGCATTTTACTGCGTACAGAGTAGCTACATGGTTGGAGGAGAGACACACAGCAGCACTGAATGAATATTAACCTGCAGCTACTTTAATAGATGTTTAGGAAAGAGTTAGGAGATGGGTTGGTTAAAAAAATTAGAGACGCCACCAAAAAATCTGTTCGTTGAACATACAGAGCTTTTTCAGCTATAAATGGCAACAGATTGTGAGTTTATACAAATTAGAAATATAATCCAAGAAGCTTGAGAAAGAAGAGTTTGTTGTTCTTTACTACTTAAAAAACGCTTGGCTTCTCAGAGAACCATGACTCCCAGTTACAGTTTAAAATGAGCATGTTTTGTTATTGAACAGATAGAATCAGACTGCAGAGCTTCTACATATCTTGAAATTTGGTTTCTGGCATCATTATATTAGTAAAGAGGTTCATAGATCTTTTTTAACAGAGCACAGAGAGAAGTAGGGAGAGCTTCAGATTTAAAGGGGAAACAGCACATAGGATATGCAACACGCAATAAAATATATCTCCAAGTTTACCAGAAAAACTTACAAGAAAAAATTATGCTATGCTATATTTAAAATGCAGCATATCCATATCTTTCTGGATGGATGGAATTGAAAATGTAAATTCAAGGCATCGTGATTTATCAATTTTGGCATCGGAATCGGCTGTTATTGTCAGGACTCCTGTCTGTGTGTTTTGTGTTCTGTATTTGTCTCCCCTTCCTCCACCAGGCAGGGCCTGGTTCTGGTCTGCCTCCTCACACACCTGCTGATGGTTTCCTCGTTAACAGAGTGCTCTTAAGCTGCTGACTGCCACTACCTCGACACCAGAGTGTTTTGCCAATTTAGGGTACTCTAGCCAAGCTGAATTTTGCTGAGTCAAACTGAGTTTTTGTCAACCTGAGTTTGCTAACATTGTTTTTGTCTTTCCTCTCGGCGGAAGTCATCCTGCAAACTGGATTTATCTGACCTTCTCTCCCTGGAAGGATCAGCAGAGCTTCAAGCTGAGCTGGGGTTACAAACAGGAGGTTTGGACCCAGTTTCCCAGGGAGATGCGTTTGAGCTTCACACTGAAAAAGGGATTCATCTCCACTACGACCCGTTCAAGTACCGCAGGAAATCTGAGTCAGATTCTCCGTTCACCTACAAACAACCGCATTCTGGGTAAACCCTGTTCTACCCTCCACCCGAATCAGACAAACACTGGAACAACAGCATACAGACTGGAGTCAAAGATTCAACAACCTCCCTGGAAACATGAGGTCAGCAACCAGATCCTCCTCTCCAAGTTAACAAATCTATTTTCCCACTGAGCCTGAACTAACCTCCCTCATTTTCAGTTCCAGTTGAGGCAGTGTTCAGAGCAACACTTCTCTCTGCATTATCTCTTCAATAAAACATGTTAAACCTTTTCCCTGGTCTCCCTGTTTGGTCTTCTGCATTTTGGGTCTGAACTTAAGTAAAATCATGACAGTTATTCATAATTTTTTTATACATTAATGTTTTTGGGCCCAATATATAATGCACCAAAAGGCATCTCTCTAACTGTCTATAAATATGAATATCAGTGTATTACGATTCTCTTGTGTTATCAACAATAGGAAAGCATTCAATAAATAAATAAATGTTTCGGAGCTCATTTTTGGAAAATACTAAAAACCTAATGAAAGTGTTTGGGTGGAGTTACTGTAGGTCCATCAGCCCCACCCTTAAAGCGTCCCCCACCAACTTTCATCACAAAAGTTAGACCCTCTCAGCGCGGAAACAATTGCTTGAATTGTGGTTGAGGAATACATACCATATACAAATGGTAAAGTAAATATAAAACATATATTCCCTGAAAAACATATTTACACAAAAATTAAGCGAGTGTTTATAAACTTAAGTTTGCTTAATGCAAAGAGATGTATATCTATGTTTTGGAAAAAGACTCACAGATCGAGCATAAACCAATGGCTGCAGAGGATGTTATCTGTTCTGCGCTCTGGAAAAATCATGTATATGATTAAATGACAAACAGGACCTATTTAATCTATTTTGAACTCCATTAATTATGTTAAGACTCTGAATATCTCAAAAAAGTGCAAGTGATTGAAGAACAAGTGAACCGCAGTTCCCAAAGACAATTTATTGGGGGACATATACTGTCAAATTTAATTCTCAGTATAAGAGGCTAAGCATGAAATGTGATCAGTCGCATTGGAACAAATGTTGTGTGAGGCAATTTGTTGTCTGTATTTTATTTTGACTTGAACAGTAACGTAACTATTGCTGTGATTATATTCTGTATATTGTTCAAGATGTTTGTTTTAAATTGCTAAAATTTGAATAAATATATTTTGGGGGAAAAAAATATAAAACATAACACGCACATATGATACATCACAGCTGTTACTGCTTTGATTGGCTAAACCAACATGGGAGGAAGTGTCACTTCATTATTTACCCAATCATTTCCACAGGAGCCTTTGCAGATGAATAAATGTAGAATTGTTGAATATGTTTGAGCCCAGAGTTCCCTTCAACTGTTAGGTGTGGGTCCAGAAACCCTCTGAACCGTTCTATGGTTGTCCTTGAAGCCTTGTCCATCATGGCTTATAGGCCTTTACTTTGCTGAGCTTAAAAACGGATGTACGGAAAGTGACTTTTGTAAAACCACATACCTGACATGTTCATCAGGTGGTAATGTCACGGTAAGTGAAGCATGTTTCCTCTCTGATGCAACTATTTCCAGCTGCTTCCTCTGCAGCAATGCAAACTAAATGAGTCTTCGCCCACTTCAGTATTTATTCCCACTGATATGATATTTTACAGACAAACCCTATGAGTGTGGTTAGCATTGGAATCCGTATTTGCATGATATTGGAAAGTTACTAAGTCAACAAAGGGGTTGTTATCATGATATACAAATGTCCTGACCGATCAACATGATCAGTAACAATCAGACATTTTTTCATCTACATATGTAAGAAGAACTGGGAAGTTTTACCCATGTTTTTTTGGGAGAAGAGGAATCAGAATTTATAGTTCTACGCAAATTCCTTTGATATTTTAGAGGTGAAGGTTTGGTTGATGGTCTGTGACCCCCACAGCCAGCTGTTTGATTCTGCTAAAATGATGCTGTTCAATTGGTTTCTGATCGATCTGCAGAGGAGAGGGGCGGAGCTACAGGGGTTAAGGGTGCGACTCAGAGGCTTAGGTCCTTGATGTGGTTTTCACAGGTTCGAGTCCTGGCCTGGTGACCTTTGTCGCACATCTTCCCCTTTTTTCTACCCACATTTCCTGTCTACCTACTTACAGAAAATAAAGGCCAATAGGGCCTGAAAAAAAAAGAATTAGTTTTAAACATTGAAATTATCATTAATATCAAATGTCTGCATGAGTTGCAAAAATACAGTCTACATTACATAGTTTTAAGTTATTCTAAAATGGTCTCTAATGTCATCTACTAGGCTACAGTGGTCCTAGGCAGGGACCAACACGAGCCAGAGCCCTAAAGAACCGGTCCAAGTCCCGGTTATGCCCCCTCTGCGGAAGACCTAATACTAAATCAACTGTAATTTTTTGAACCTATTAAATATTTTGTACTTTTACTTCTACAGTGGTTTAAACATTTAGCCAACTTCGGCCATATTGAGACAGGATCACAGGTTTCATCTGCTTAGATCAGGGGTCTACAACCTGCAACCCAGAAATCAGAATCAGAAATACTTTAATAATCCCAGAGAGAAATTACTTTTGTTACACGCTCCAGATACAGTTTTATATATATGAACACACATCCAACTACACAATATAAAAAAGATATTTGGCTCACTAAATATACATGAAACTGAAATAGAATAGAAGAAGGCTTTATTGTCCCAAAATGGTGAAATTTAGGATCACTATCACACAGTTTTCTTCTTTTTCTTGTTCTTTCCCATTGTACGTACCAAAAAAAAACGTAACCCAATCCCCCTATCTTTTACAGACAATTCAATTTTATATTTTATTGTCTGTAAAATATTAACAAATTGCAGAAGAAAATCAATGCTTCATCTTTATGAATTGCTCAATATTTTATTTTTAAAGCTAAATATACAAAAATGTTGGTTGTTTATCATTGCAACAGACTCAATTTGCCAGATATTTAGCATAAATAATTTTTTTTATTTTTTTTTTTATTCATTTGCAGCTCTAAACGAAAGGACAAAATGCATCTCTGGATTTGAAAGGTTGCATTCGTCTCGTCTAGAACCATAACTGCTAGATCATATTTACTGTAAACCAGATATCTACATACCACACTGGTTAGTTCAGCTGGACCTAAATGTCGCTTTTGATGCTTTGGTAACTGGGTATTCAGTGCACCGCTCTGGATTAGTTTAGATCCTATCAGCTGATTGTTGTTTCTGTGTCAAAATCTTATCTTATTGTAATCCTCTGTATTGCATCTGGGCGTGATACTAAGAAAATATTTTTTCTAGAAAGAAGGATTGCTTAATGAATGCTTGGTTGACCAAACCAGCCTCTCATCCACCTGAAGCCGGCGTTTTGGGGGGTCTGTAGCGATCTTTTTTTTATTCAGCCTTCAGAGTGGGAAGGTTCTGAAACGCCGTTTTCGCGTTTTCCATCTTTACGCTCTAACCGCTATATTTTTACGCATGCGTCATAAGCTGGATAAGCCTCTAAGCAGGCATGCGCGACACATCCCACAACAACAATGGCCGTTGCTGCTCATGCTACTCACCCACCCCCTGCTGTCGGGCTTAAAAAAGAATCTACTTCTTCTGGAATATCTCCAGGAAGAACAAGAGCAATATCGGCGACATAGTTCAGCACCTGAATTGCGGCTTTAACCACGAAAATGGACGGCTAGATCATATTTACTGTAAACCAGATATCTACATACCACACTGGTTAGTTCAGCTGGACCTAAATGTCGCTTTTTGATGCTTTGGTAACTGGGTATTCAGTGCACCGCTCTGGATTAGTTTAGATCCTATCAGCTGATTGTTGTTTCTGTGTCAAAATCTTATCTTATTGTAATCCTCTGTATTGCATCTGGGCGTGATACTAAGAAAATATTTTTTCTAGAAAGAAGGATTGCTTAATGAATGCTTGGTTGGTTCAAAACCTCTTGAATATAATGATGTGAAAACAGAAGTATTGTTGTTTGAGCTAAGTGGGTCCTGTGAGTTAACAATGTGATTTGAGACCATTAGGATATATATATATATTTTTTAACAGCACTAGTGACTGGTCTTTCTGACAGTAGATTGACAGGAAAGTGGGTATGAAAGAGGGGGAGAGACATGCATCAAAGGACCACAGGTCAGACTCGAACCGGGTCGGGCGCATCGAGGACTGAGGCCTCCAGACATGGGTTGTGCGTGCTAACAACTGCGCCACCGAAGCACGCCCATGACAGTAATATAGGTTTTGAGTTAAATGGGGATTTTTCCTGTCCAATTCAATTTTCAATTCAATTTAAATTCAATTCAGTTTATTTGTATCGTGCCAATTCAAAACACAAGTCACCTCAAGGCACAGTTCACCAGATCGTACAGTCAAATTGTCCAGGCGACTGAAACCATAATCCATGCATTTATTACATCCATCTTAGATTTTTGTTATGTACTCCAAGGTGGTGTCTTTGCCGACTCGTCTGCAGAGGGTTTATAAGACTGTAGCTCAGCCACTCTAAAAACAGAGCACATCACCTCTGTGCCTGATTCTCATGCATTTTGAAGTTACTTTTAAACTTCATAGCTTTGTCTAAGTGTATAAATGACCTTGCTCTGCCGTACGTCTCTATTACTGTCCCCCTCTACCGAGGTCAGAGGAAGCTCAGAGGGAGCAGAGCTTTCTCTTCTCATTAGATAAACTGCTTTATTGACTAATTACTAAACTGTGCTTTAAACCTACTTTTCTGATTATCCTTTCAACATGAGAAAGACTTTGACTATATTTGTTATTGTAACTGGTTTTATTTAGTTTAACTTTTATTGTTTTTATGCCTCCATGCTTTCTATGTTTATTGCTAAAGTTAACGTTGTTTTGGTATGGAGCCTAGGCGGAAGTTCAACTGAAGAAACTCATTCCTTTCCTTCATCCACCTGCGACACAGCCAATCAGCTTTGAACCACGCCTCCATGAAAGCCAATTGGCATCCAACGTTCATCTTAAAAGGCCTCCAATCCACTCTAGTTCAGCTCCTGTGCGCAGGCGGGGCGGATGCGCTGTGACTTCATCTTACATGATATTCCTGTCTCAGTTCTCAACCGGGTTCGGCAGAAGCACCACCACATGTGGGAGCATGTTCTGCCCCAACGGGGAGTTTTTCCTTTCCACTGCCGCTCCACATGCTTGCTCATCATATGGTGGTTCTCTCAACCTGTGTTAAACTGGACTTCCAAGTTCCTTGGGGAAGCTCTAATATCAGCTCACGCCCAGTCAAAGATCTCTCCATAAAGCTCAGCATACCGTCTCTCTAGCCAGCAGTAGTACAGACTGACCAAATTCATCTATCTCACCTCCACCTCCAGTTTCAGGCCTGGGGGGAAACAACCCTATTCTTTGCTCCTGTTCATGCGCATATCTATCAAAATTAAGTTTATGTTTCCTGCCGAGGACTGAGCGCCAAAGACATAAAAATTGTGTCAATAAATTTCTCCCCACTTGTTTTTTCTCTTGGTGTGAGTTTTCAGATTGAAACCATGATTGGTACATTTTACAGAAAAGTAAATCTTGTTTTGTCACTGTTCAAAATTCAATATCCGTGTTCCTGCTTTAGGTTTGTGGCATTAGAGGGATTATTTCTATTTTTTTTAAATACCTAATAATTTTTTCTTATAATCCAAAGTTCATATTTTCTAATATTAACAGCATTTACACAATTTCTGAAGTCCCAGGATGTGTTTGAAGGCAACGCCTCAAACAACTTACTTCCCAAAATGAAAAAAAAAAAAAGAAGTAGCCAACATCTCATAGGGATATTTTCAAATGCTGAAGGTTTCACGTTTAGTTCCAACAATAAAACTGCAGAGCAATGACTCAAACTTCATGTTCTCTACCAGAAGCAAACATTTAAATGTTTTAAACTCATTCAAAAAGCTTAAATATCAATTCCACCGAACGCTGAAGCTGAAAACGTCTGAATTTGGAGGAAGTGAAAAATATCCTAAAAATTCCTCTCTGTTGTTTCTTTTGTCTAGTAGAAATTCAGAAAAAATCCCCAACTGACCCAAAACAGGAAAGGTTTAATCTGGTTTAATGTCAGACAGGATATAAATAATAGATAATGCATCATATTAAGCTTTTAAATGAATATA
>JAGKQL010000024.1:1459059-1486559 GCA_018398635.1 Cyprinodon brontotheroides
ACAACCATTCCCACACAACAAAGGGAGAATTGAGAGAAGCCATATAACCTAACAGTCATGTTTTTTGGACTGTGGGAGGAAGGTGGGAGTACCGGAGAGAACCCATGGATGCTCAGGGGAGAACATTAAAGTCCATCTTGAGACCCCAGCCTTAGGTCTTAATACTTTTATCACATTTTTAAGCAAGAATGTCTACCTCAAAACATCAACTCTGCAGCCAGTTAATCAGGATTATGATCCCACTAAAATATGTATCTCTTGTTTTTCAGTGTAGCCACACTAAGCATGCTTAGAAGTACAGTGGAGGAAAAACTCCCTTAACAGTAAGAAACCTCCAGCACAACCACAGACCTCAGTGTGAGTGGTCATCTGCTGAGGCCGCATCAGTTCAAGGAGACAGAAGCAGATACAGAAAGCAGCTTAAAAGGCTGCCCTATCCAGAAACACACAGCCAGGCAGACTAGCTCCGAGCCAACTCCCATGTCAGAGGATGAAGAGAGCACATCCAGCCAGTCACGGTCAGAGAAACAGGACTACACTGAAAAAACAGGCCAAGCTCCAGCATCTATAAACAAAGGTGTTGATGGCAGCAGCACAGCTGATATTTCTCTCCAGGATGGAGTCACAGCCAAACAGGAACAGACGAGACAAGGCTACTCTGAGGAAAAGCAGAGAGAGCAGAACGTTAGAGATTGAACTAACAGATTCTGCAGAATAGGAGAACAGAGAGAGAATGAAGCAGAATGATGAAATGGGGGTCCCTATGTCCTCCAGCAGTCTAAGCCTATAGCAGCATAACTACAGAGATGCCCAGAATAACCCGAGCCAATCTAACTATAAGCTTTATCAAAAAAGAAAGTTTTAAGCCTACCCTAAGAAGTAGACAGGGTGTCTGCCTCAGGACTAAAACTGGTAGTTGGTTCCACAGGAGAGGAGCCTGATAACTAAAAGATCTGCCTCCCATTCTATTTTTAGAAATTCTAGGAACCACTAGTAAACCTGCAGATTGAGAGCGAAGTGCTCCGTTAGGAACATAAGGAACAATCAGATCTCTGATATAAGATGGAGCTTGGCCATTTAAGGCTTTATATGTGAGAAGGAGGATTTTAAATTCTATTCTGGATTTAACAGGAAGCCAATGAAGAGAAGCCAGGATAGGAGAGATATGATCTCTCTTTTTAATTTTCATCAGAACTCTGGCTGCAGCATTTTGGATCAGCTGAAGGCTTTTAACTACAGTTTGTGGACTTCCTGATAGTAAAGAATTACAATAGTCCAGCCTTGAAGTAACAAATGCATGGACTAGTTTCTCAGCATCACCCCTGGACAGGATATTTCTAATTTTTGCAATATTCCTAAGATGAAAGAAGGAAATTCTAGAAACCTCTTTTATATGGGATTTAAATGCTTATACTTAAGATATCAGTAAGAAGTATAAAACAGTGAATGCTCACTTGTGTATTTAGGACTTTTGAAGCCAAAATTAATTGTTTACATGTTATTACTGTTTATCAGAGATCAATTTGCGTCTATATTGTAGAAAAGATAATGAAGGTAATCCAGCCTCAGATAAGGAAAACTCCTGGCTTATCAAGGACTGGTTTCTTTAATCCAAACCACTGAGAAAGATCCTAACTAATGCATAATCACAAAGAGGGAAATAATTTGAACAGAAAAAAGGAAACTAAATATTTCTGCTTTGATGTTGACGTGAATATTTATTTCATAACATGGTTTGACCACTAGATGGCAGCAGAGGGATTAAAATCTACAGGTTAATGTTTCATGCAGCCATTTAAGACATTTATTTAAGCAGAAATTAATCCTTCCTTGATAATTAGTATTTTCTCTGTATCCACAATGATTAGTATCCTTAATATGTCGATGTTAGATTTACATAAATTAAGCATTTTGTTGTGAATACTTTAATTCTTTGGTGTTCCTTTTTAAGTTTAGTTTTTGCTTCCAAGGGCTATAAGTACTTAACTTATAGCCCTTGGTGATAGTGGATAGGCACCAGAACCTCAGGGTCAATCTAAACTGTTCCAACAGGAAAATTAACCAGCAAAACATCCATATAAGACAAACTATACTTTCCTACAACCTTTGCTAACAAATAGACACATATATTTAAACATCTGCAATCTCTAAATAAAAGGTATAGCTGATGGATAAAACCCTTTCAGTTTTGAGTTCTGGGGCGTACAAATCTTTTCCATATCTCTTACCTACTTTTACCAATAAACATTCTGCATAAAATTGATATTTACAAGTCTACCTAATATCTACATAAAATTGATTATTTGTTAAGTTTTTATTAAAATTATTTATTTATCTTTGATTTCACTGAAGACTCCTAGATGACTTGCAGAGACTTTAATTTTCTCTTTACCCCCATATAACACAGAATCTTGCTCTGAAAAGAGCGTCTGTACATCTTTGATGTTAGTATATTGATGTGAATCATCACCCTGCAATAACTAAAATGTTTTGCAATATTCCACTTGACCGCCTGTATTAGGGGAAAAAATGGTAGGGAGTAGCCAGAGGGTGGACTGGGACAAAAATCTAATTCCTGGCATTTTGTACTAGACTGACCCACCACATTTTCTTTGGTGTACTGAATGTGTATACCAACTGTGCAATACCTTGAGGCCAGGTTAGTGGAAATTAGTGAGAGTGGACACTTAAAATACGTCCAAAATCTTTTTATTAACACTGTAAAATTTAAACTCCACCACAGCACAGCAACAATTCTTAGATCAGGGGAATTGAGGGGGGATAGAGAGAAGAGGAGAGAGAGAGAGAGAGAGACAGAGAGAGAGAGAGAGAGAGTCACAGTCAACTCTCCACACAAATTAAATTACGCTACTCTTCTCATACTCAGCTACTGTGCGCTTGGTGCACATGCCTACAATCAGATATCCCAGTAATAAAATGAGCTTAGAAGTCAGTAGGGGCCTTCAAATGCAATACATATAAAACAAAAGCAAGCATGACTTTTCTTACAATATGTGAGCTACCTCCCGTTGTACTTATAGTGTAAAGGCTTTTGCAATAACTGGATTTTTTGTGCTTCTGCTGTGCGGTGGATCAAAAAGTTTTGTAAAGTCAAGGATCAGATGCAAATCCATTTCCTCCTGCTCTCTGCCTCACAAAGCCTCCTCAGTCTGCACTGACATCATGTTCACTGCCAGCTGGTCAGTCAGCCTCCACTGCCAAATCACACAGACATCCCAGTAAGTTCCAAAAATCTAATTTCCGGGAGATGCTTGGCATTTGAAGATAAATTGTGCCTTCTATCAGTAGTGGATTAGAGATATACAGTGAAGTTCACAAGAGGGCCAATTCAATTCAGTTTGGTTTAGGTAGATATTTCATAATGCAGAAAATAACAATCTTATTGTACAATTCTATTTATGATGCTTTATAATAATAAATAAGTGCTATAAAAATATTTGCTCGCATCCCCGCATTAATTATCTGTGCCCATGTTTTTATAAAAATTTATATTTATTTTTGCTTAAAAAATAAATCAATAAACCTAGTTATGTTCCACATTTAAAATATCGTATACTCAAGTAAACGCTATGCATTTTATTATTGTATTATATTTGATTGTGAAAATTAACAAAATATTAAGGAAACTAGTCTCACATGGTTTGCTTTCAGAATAAAAAGATTCACTCTTCCGTGGATATGTATTTAGCCTTCCTAATTCATAAAACATTCCAACAGCATCATTTTTCCACCACCGTGTTCGAAGGTGTGTTCCACATGCAAAGAGCAAGCAAAACCTTTTTTAAAAATTTGGGAATAAATATTTTTTGTTCTAATTTTAATTATGCTTGGCTAAATATTTATCCTGGTCAAGAATACTAACTCAGTCTGGTAAACAGCCATTGACTTTTGCCAGATCTGGCCAATCACAGAGCGGGAGGCGGGAGTTTGCCTCCTTTTTTCACAAATTCCAGCTTCCAATGCAATGAAATTAAACAAAAGGCAATCGCAATGAAGCAATGTTGCAATGAAAATTAAGAACAAATAGAGAGTACATTACATCAGGGCACAAAAACAGAGATCCAACAAGGGCTAGGCAGGCTCAAAAATCCTAGAGGCAGAAAAGTGCTGTCAGGATCAGGTAGACAGACAGAAAAATGCTGGATGCTTACTAGAAGCCAAGGCTTTCAGGCAATCTGGCACTGTCAACTAGAGAGAGGCCTGCTTAAGAAGGCTGGCAAACAGGTGAGAGGAATCAGTGGCAATTATGCTTGGCTAAATGTATATCCTGGTCAAGAATACTAACTCAGTCTGGTAAACAGCCATTGACTTTTGCCAGATCTGGCCAATCACAGAGCGGGAGGCGGGAGTTTGCCTCCTTTTTTCACAAATTCCAGCTTCCAATGCAATGAAATTAAACAAAAGGCAATCGCAATGAAGCAATGTTGCGGGACTGAAGAACGTATCAGAGAGCTCACCCTACATCCTCAGATGTTTTAGGCAAAACCTGCAGAAATGGTTCACTGGAGAGTTCTCTGACAGTTTGACAAAATGACAGAAACAATCGCTAGGTCGTGTCGCTTGGAGTTTTAGTGTAACATCTGTATTTATCTTATACATTCTAACCTGATGATGCTAACCCTGTTAGTCCCACCTTTGAAATCTAGCTCTACCTACTTTTTACAGACTCATACTACATATACATGGAGTATTAGTCTGGCTGCTGGCCAGATTACAGTAATCTAGTAATTAAGCTACATTAAATGTGCAGCTAGAATGCTCGTCATTTCATGACTATGATGCGTATTGGATCTGGGTTTGGGTTGTAAAGATGGCTGCTCGATACTAATTGGCTGAACAGGAAAAAGATTTAACTGAGAGTGGTTAGGCAGAGTGGAGGCTTCCTCATGAGACTCAGACAAGAGAGGAAAAAGTGATAATTCAGTCAGAGTCATGTTTTCTGGAGTTTATCATCAGAGTGCTGATTTCACCCGTTGTCGGAATGTGTTTTATCTGTTTATGTTTATGTGTAGCTTTGCCAGCAGCCAGACTGATACGCAGTGTAAACGTAGTATCAGTCTGTATCAGGCACGCGTTGACTTTGTGACCTAAAGATTTGATGCATATTAGTTATATTAAATGATTCCTCAGGCCAATATGCATCGCCTGACTCTGTCAATGCTACGGGCAGGGCTCCCCTCTTGAAATACTGCCTATGTAAATTGTGAGAAGCCCACCGTTGTTGGCCAGGTCATCTGACCTGGAATAGGGTATCGCTTTACGGCTCCAGGCTGTTATATTGTCATGGAGATAAGACTTTTGCTCTACTATTTTTCTTCCCCATTGATGTTTAAACATTCTGAGTAGGGTAAAATGAGAAAACGTGAAAGGGATCATACAGGCAAAAATACAAGAATCAATCTTGTAGAGGAGTTTGTTCGTTTGCGCAGGCTGAAAGAAGAAGCCGGATGTAAAACTGATTCTCTTTTCTCAACTTTATTATTCGACTGTTAACACTTTGATCCTAGTACAAACTCATATCTTTGTTATTATTTTCAATATTTAGTAGAAGCAAAATACGGGCAGAGAAAGCAAGCAGGTTACAAACAAAACCTAACCGAGATGCCCCGTCCACCCCAGCGGCTGTTGACTGGAGCTTCTCAGCTGGTCCTCTGCGCCATGCGGAGCGGTCTGGCCTGCCCCGGCGGGGGCAAGCTACTTGTCCAGTGTAGTGAGCTAAGCTACCAGTTACTCAACAATAAATTAAGCTTCACTACACCAAAGCTACCACCTAAAGAATTATAGCAAGCTAAGTTACACTAATGTGTTAAAAGTAGCTTAACTACATCAGAAGCTACTTAACGTTGTACCAACCTAATATCAATTCAAAATGAGTCTGACACACTGGTTAAAACATTTATTAAAGATCAGCCAATGACATATCACAGTGTAAACATTGCTTTATGATCAGCATATTAAAATAAAAACTGAAGTAATTACTAGTAGACAAACTAGTAAACAATCTGCTGTTATTAGAACCAAATTAAAGGTACTGTGTAGTGTTCTACACATGGAGACATGGCTATGAGTTTGCATTCAATGGACATCTCTAGGGAAAACAAAACCCTACAAAAGGCATCTTATTTCTTTAGGGTCTCCCTTAGAGAAAACTTCTTCAGACCTCAATTAAACAGTCGATTCAAGTAACAAATGAAACTGTTTACAAAAAAGGTGAAAAAATAAAGAAGCTAATTAAGAGATATATATACATTTATGTCTCACTGTATAATTTAATTTCTACCTACATATTTATTCATTGTATTTTTGGGGGCAATTAATTGAATGCTTATTTATTTATTTATTGAGCATTTATTTATTTATGTATTTATTTTATATACGGTAGAGCTGTTCCTCCATACCTAAAAAATCTTATCTGTGCAAATAAGCCTTAAAACAGATTTATGTAAACATCCTGTCTGGTAAATTAGGCCATGAAAATACAATATCGAAGTTTCACTACTGCTCTCTAATCAGAGTATCTTAGTGGCACTCATCAGATTGAACTATCTGGAAATTAAAGGTGCCAATAAAGTTAAAGCTGATATATTTTTCACATTTTTATTTTAAAAAATATACTGTAGTTGACTGTTTTAATGAGTGTTTGGCTATGTAAAACAAATGGCTAATCTTGGCCACATGAGCTCTCTATGGCCAAGAACCTTGAAAATCACTCATGTTACAATTATAAAAATTGCATAAGCTTTTTTTTTTTTTTTTAAACACTTCTGCTTAGCCACTTGGCTAGTCCCTTTCCATCACACACTGCTTGTTGGTAGGTGGGTAGCTTTCGTTTTACTAATTTACATACAGCATTTGGCTAAAGTGAGTTGGGATTTACACTGACGCTAGATATTTTTACTTGCATACTGCAGGAGGGAAATTAGTGATTCACCTGAATGTGAGTTCTCAGGTTGGTGTTGGATGTCCTGGACGTTGACAACAGTTTTTTTTTTTTTTTTTATTTTTATTTTTTTTTTTTTATTGCAAAGCAGACATCTGTACACTTATTTTTTTATCTGAGGATTCAACAAGTTTCATAATCTCTGAAGATAAGGCCACGGTGTGGTAGGGACAGTTGGCTGCTCTTCTTCTCTGCTCCTGTCTCCTCCTCCATCCTGTGTGTGTGGCTCTGTGTGTCTGCGTGTGTCTGTGGGTGTCATTCTTTGAGTTCCATTGCCGTGCGCATGCGCATGTTTGGTGGATACACACAGAAGAGGCAGAATAGAGGTTCATGCGTGAATGTCCTACGCAGAGGTCTTCAACAGGGGGTCCGCGACCCCTAGGGGGTCCACAGAGGTACTGCATGGGGGTTGTGAAACTTTTGATTGATTAGCCCTGCAATTTTTATTCACTAATTGAAATTTCTTTAAATACAAATGAACATGAATCCTCCAGACTGTAGTAAACAGATAAATGGAGGCAGAAGATGTCTTTCAGTCATCAATGCACACATTCAACGACACACACAGGAGCTTTTCAAGCTGAGCACCGTTTCATTCACAACACCTGTCCCATCAACCAGGAATCAGAAATACTTTAATAATCCCAGGGTGAAATTACTCCATCTTTAATAGAGTGACTATAGGACCACTTTGATATAACACAATTTCATACAATAGTATGTAATTAGGGGGTCCCCTGCTCCATCTACAAGAGAAGAAGAATAGAGGCTCATGCGTGAATGTCCAACGAATAACTCCTGATTGTTGTTTCAAAAATAGAAAACCTGGTTTCATTTCTTAGTTATGCCCTGGATTTTTGTAGCGTTTGTGGACGCTACGTCGCTACTTGATCAAAGCAATAGCGTCACTACAGGAAAGTTACTTGATAAATAAAGCAGCGACGCTACGGTCAAGCTACTGGAACATGTAGTTAAACTAATAGCTTCACTACATGTAGCGAGCGCTACTGCCCATCACTACTACAGAGGCTTCTGCCTTTACCATCACTATGTAAAGAAAGAACTAGCCTTAAAGAGAAACCTAACAACTAAAACATAAAATATCTTAGTCTTAATGAGGGGTGTAAATCACACCCATCATGGCGATTTAATTCAGTATCAATTTCCTGACCCAACGATCCGATTATTTTTCATACTCAAGAATACACCACCGATATGATTCGATTAATCATTTAGTATTTGAAATAAATCAATGAAAGTTGTAATCTCGTTATGCATTTTATTTGACAAACAACAACAAATAACAGAAGTAGCAGAGTTGTACTCCACCTAGGCCTATGAAAACCCCATTCACAGAATAATAATAATGCCTCTGCGTTATAGATTCTGAAAGGCCTTGCATAAAAAAAAAAAACTGCAAACAGAAAGAGGGTAGTGGCTGATGCGAGGCAGGAGGGTAAAATAGGTTTAGCGCCACCGCAGCACGGGAGTCAGAATTAGATTCAGGAGAACATTGATAAAAATATACCAGAGGAAAAAGAAAACATGAATCGATACTCATGCGGATGTGTCGATGCATCGGATCGTGGGTTGTTGGATCGATGCATTGATACAAAACAATTATTAACACTCCTAGTCTTAACTCACACCTCACCAATGTCTCATTCTCTCAAACATGGCTGGCTTATATATCATGTCAAGTCAACAGACTTGAGACCTGATCATGGCTATTCTCTAGATCCTAGGTCTTCAACAGCGGGTCCATGACCACCAGGGGTCCTTGGAGGTACTGCATGGGGTTGTGTAAGTTTTGGTGATTAGACTTTTTTTATATTTCCCCTATAATTATTTCCATTAATTGAAATGTTTTTAAATACACATTAACATGAATTAAACAAACTGAAGTAAACGGATAAATGGAGGCAAATGACATTCAGCGACACACAGGAGCTCTTTCAGAAGCTCAGGCACCGTTTCATTCACAACACCTGTCCCATCAACCAGGAATCAGAATCAGAAATACTTTTTAATAATCCCAGGGAGAAATTACTTTCACATTACATTACTCCATCTGTAATAGAGTGACTATAGGACCAGTTTCATATAATACAATTTCATACAATATGGGGGTCCCTGCTCCATCTAGCCATCAGTTGGGGGTCCTTGGCCTGGAAAAGCGTAGAAAACCCCTGCCCTAGATCCATGATCTAGACACTACATGTGCAACTTATATATGATGTATACTATTCCTGTCTGTGAATAACCTCAAAACTGTTTTTGTTTGTTCAAAAAAAGAAGAAGAACACTGATATAAAGCAGGATTTATTTTTTGTTTTGTTTTTTACTGACATGTTAATGGACAAATAGGACAAATGTTTCCATGACAGACAGCCAAAACCCACCATACCAACCATTTATGTTGACTCTTATCTTCTCACATCCCTGCTTGTCTCAAAGTCCCATATTCTTGGTATTTTTCATCCTCATACAACAGTAAAATGCCATTGACTAAATAGTCTTTTAAGAACATTGTGGGCACAGCTACAGCCCTTACTAGAGGGATCTACAGTTCATATCTTACGTTATCTTCACAAAAATACATCTATGTCTTAAACTGTTCGTGTCCACTGCAGACAGATGTTCCTGAAGCTTTAGATTTAAGGATTTCTTTCTTTCCCTATTTGTTCACAAAAATATCTATCCTCCTGTGCAGGCGCTTCCACCTAGATGTAGCCTCCTCCCCCACCCTACATTTTACTAAGGCTCAGATCGGTTGACAGTGGCTTCCTCTTCTTTCTACCAGACAGTTTCCTTATGAGAGACTTTCTGAAGGTCCCACACATTAGGAAGTAGACCAGAGGGTCGAGGCAAACGTTCATTGCCGACAGGAAGAGAGTTCCCTCTTTGATCTGGTGAAGCCAGAATTTGCTGTCTTGGCTGAAGTGTTTAGGTGACACCTGGCTCATGGTGTAAGGTATTCGGCAGACATGGAATGGCACAAAGCAGATACAAAACACTCCCAGAATGCTGAAGATGTTGCGGTTGGAGTTGCGGTAGACTTCCCTGCTGTCACGTCGCATGCAGCGGTATGTTTTGTACACTTGTCGAGCAATGAAGGTGTAGGAGAAAGCCACAACAATGAGCGTCAACCAGAATAGGGACCAGGTAAATAGGCTAGTTGCTTGATGCCACTGTTTACCCAGTGGTGTCTTCAGTTGTATGCATTTAGTGAAGTTATGGCTGTTAGCCGGCCAGTTTGTCAGTATGCTATTGGGTGAGCAGCTCAAAAAGAGTAGACTCCAGGTGAGGACTGCCAGAACCTGGGAAAAGGTGGTACTCTGCATCAGGTGTAGTACAGACACACCTCTACATTGTGACCTCAAGGAGGAGGTGGCCTTGGTTGAAGGGACATTTTGGGAAATCTTGACATAGCGTTCAAGGCTGATATATGCTATGAAGAGCAACCCGACATACATGGATATGTAGAAGAGGACGGCATTAAAGCGACATTCGATCATGTTGAGATAGCGGCTGTCTAAATTCATTTTTGCAGCAACTCTGACAGGGAAGGAGAACAACATGAGGATGTCAGCCACAACCATATTCTTCAGGTAGACCACCAAAGCAGAATCTGCTGGGACTCTCAGGAAGATCCAGGCAGCCATGCCATTTAGACACACACCCAAAGCAAAGATGGCGATGTAGAGCGACGGGAGGACCTGCCTGGTGAAGGTAGAACCGAAGTCCGTCTTGTTGGTAGGGAGCTTAGAGGAATTAAGGAGGTCCATACCTGAAAACAAAATCAACAAAAAATTCAATAAATATTTATCTGGAAATGTTTGGCTTAGAATCTGTCAGATACAGGGATTTAACAAACTAAAAACCCTTTATCAAAATTGTCTAAGCTAAGGAAATTGCTTAATTTACTATAGCTTCTATTTAACATTAGCAACAAGTGTAGCGGCTCGCATTGAGGAAGCAAGCGTTAGCGTTGATGATACTGTATTTCTTCTGTGTTGTCAATCTATCTGATATTGTTTAATTAAAGAACATCGAAGCGGCTTTGAAGAGGCTTTTGTTGGTGAAGCGATGTTTTAAGCCCTTCTCCCGACGGTTGGCAAGAGCTTGTTCTACCAAAGCGGCTCCTCCTCTCACAGCGTCCCGGGTTAGCTTCGGTGTGAGTGGTTGAAATAGCACGTCAATAAAAATGACAGACAAGTGGCTTATCCAATCATATGCAAGGAGGTTTTGATAAGGCCCAGCCTTCAGTAAAGGCAATTCCTATGGCGAGTTTCCCAGATGTATTTTACTATAGCTTTTTTCTTCAGGCTTTGTGTGTGTATCCCAATGAAAAGGACCAATAAACCACATCTGGCAAGGGGTACAGGATGTATGTTTTCCCAGTAATTGCTCCTTTTTTCTTGCCAGTTGAATAACTTACCTTTTACCTGCTTTTTCTTTGATCTCAATGTGTTCTGGCTGAATTTTAGTCCGATTATTGCCAAGGTACACTTGTTGCTAATGTTAAATAGAGGTCAAAGAAAAAGCAGATCCAAATCAAACCAAGCCTTAGCTGTTCTTTGCAGTGAGTATGTGTGTGACATAATAGACTGTAAACTAAATTACATCCCCTTGTATTGTGTCATCTTGATTCAATATAAAGGTATTCATTAATGTAAATCCTTCATTAAGCTCCATTTCTCCCATTGATACACAGGGTTTCGCAAAAAATATGTAGTTGCAGCAGTTCGGCACAAGGGGTCTTATCAAACAGATTGAACGCTACAATCGCAATACACCATTGTGGCGGCTTCTGAAGGAAGTGGTGACTGCTAATTTGTAATCGTCTGTTAATAGTTCTCGCCAATAAAGAAACAATAGAGAAAATATATATAGTGCAACGAGTTTGGTGGCCCATATGTGGAAACAGCGGTGCTTCATTAAAAGGCAGAGTGACACTCCACCACACAAGTGATAGAGTTAGAGTAACCAGAAGACCAGTTGAGGTTTGTTTATGTGCTAAAATCTCTATCAGACAAAAAAATCTGGCTATTTGTTTGGACTGTTCTGATTGAGCTGGACAAATCAAATTGGACTAGTAACAGACTTTGGAAATATTCTAAACAAACTAAAACAAAAATCAAGAAAATATATGACTCTTTTTTTTTTTTCTTGGTTGGTGCTGAAGCTTAATGAAAAACAACAAACATTTTTCCTGCGTTAGTTATGTATCTCTGCAACATAAATCCAAACTGTGATTCATCTGTAGTTAATAAGCTTTCCAAAAGGCGTGGAATAAGACTTAGACTTTGGAGCTTGATTTTTATTTGTCATTTTGTTTGCAAAAGTGTAAAACAAACATAAATTTAGTTTGGAACATCTCTCTGGACAATTTCATCTTTTTAAAAGTGTAGGCTTGAAAAATAGTAGAAAAAATATATATATGTATAAAAACAGTAAATATAAATATATGACTGTAAATTTACATTTCTATGTTACTTATTATATGATAAAATATCATAAAAATACAATACAATTCAGCAGTCTAATGGCAGTGGGGAAGAAACTGTTGCAGAATCTGCGAGGTCCCTGCATCAGATGCTTCAAAGTCTCTTCCAAGAGGGCAGCAGAAGAGAACAGTCCATGGTGGGGGGGTGAGGGGTCATTAAAATGTTATATGGGCTCAGGAAACGCAGCACTGTTTGAATAGAAATATGCTCTTTAATGGAGGAAAGAGGAGCCCTGATGATCTTCTCTGCTGTTCTTACCACTCTCTCCTCACCTTCTTCCAGTCTGGCGCTGCAGCCTCCCACACCACACAGTGAGACAGCTGGTCAGAAGCACCTCTCTATGGTGCTTCTGTAGAAGGTGAGGTCCAGGATGGGTGGGGGCAGATGGGCTCTCACTCATCCTGCGCAGGAAATCAAGCGCTTCTGTGCCCTTTTAATCAGTGAGGTGGTGTTTACAGTCCAGGTGGGGGGTGTCTGTGATGTGCACCCCCAGAGGAATTTGGTGCTGCTGACCACCTCTACAGCTGAAGCTGTTGATGAGCAGTGGAGTAGCTGGTTAGGCAGTTCTTCCTGAAGTCAAGATGATCTTCTTCATGCTTCTCCACGTTCAGGATCAGGCTGTTGTCTTTGCACCAGTCCACCAGCTGCTCCACCTTCTCTCTGTAGTCCTGGTCGATTGTTGTCTCTGATTGAGGCCCACCACTGTAATTGGTGTTGTCTGCAAACTTCACCATGTGATTGGTGGTGAACCTGGAGACGCAGTCACAGTCATGTCATCAGGGGTGAACAGCAGGGGCTCAGGACGCAGCCCTGAAGGGAGCCTGTGGTCAGGGTGATGACATCAGAGGTGTTCTGTCCAACCCAGACTGACTGAGGTCTGATGGTGAGGGAAGTCTAGGCAGCCAACAGCAGAGGGGGTGTATTGAAGCCCAGCTGTTCCAGTTTGCTCATCAGACTCTGTGGGATGATGGTGTTGCAAACTGAACTGAAGTCCAGGGAATAGCATCTGCGCGTGGGTGTTCTTCTCCTCCAGGTGTTCCAGGCTCAGGTGGAGAGCAGCTTGGCGATGTGTCGTCTCTCAGTGGGCGGTGTGCGTTGGTAGGCAAACTGGAACGAGGGTGAATGTTGGCGGCAGACTGGAGGCGGTGTTCACAGCACAGCGGCTTTTGAGAGCACTTCGGTATTATTATTGAAGTCAGTGCACACGACAGGCCGGTGAGTCAAGTGAAGTGAGGTGACCTGAGGCTTATTTGGGACCGGAATAATGGTGGAAATAAACATTAATTTAGAAGTTTTCCCAGAAACCAGGATAACAACAGATCGGAGCTGATTAGGAAACCACATTTGATCTGTTTTATTTCTTTTTCCTCTGGAGTGTTGATGAGTGTTGTCAGAAGCTTAGAATATTAAAACTACTTAGATGGAAAAAAGGACATTAGTATCTGTATATAGCATCATATGTAAATCTCCTGTTCCATTTAATAGTGTTGAAAAGCCACAACTTCTGCTTTTTGCAGCCAAACAAAACAGGGCAACAATCCTTACAGGTGTTTCATCCATGAGAGAAAAAAAAGGACTCATGTAACGGACCGTGAGAATATTTGCTGGTCATTTGTTAGGCAAAGCTGGCTCTGTGTAGCACTCTGTGTCTATTTGAGAGGGTGTATCGGTGATGAGGTGATGTCAGCTGCGGCAAAAACAATGTAAACAGTTTGTTTGTATGCATCATGCTTGAAAAGTGCACCAACTATCATAGTAAATCTGCTTCTACCATCCAGAATAGAAGAGTTTCTCCTTAAGAGTATGAGTGATGACCACAGAAGATATGTGGTTCTGAAGGATGCTGTCTGTTGAGGCTCACAGTTGCTTCAACCACATCATCAGTGGCTGCACTTCCACAGATTTAAAAATAAATAATAACAATAATTCTTTAAACACATTTTTTTCCCCACCAGGATGAGGTTGTTTCTCCAAATTGGTGGAAAGAAAACATTTATTTTCTTCTCACAAGTCATTTGATAAACACCATGAAGTTCATACTGGCCAGAAAGGAAACGCAGATGACAGAAAGTAATAGGAGGCTGACGGAGCACCGCAGCGTTTCCTGTTTAACTGAGTGCATTGCATAACCAGATGAAAATCATCGTCGTAAATTTGGCAATAGTTAAATTGGGGTTTTTCTGTATTAGCTGGGTACAGACAAAGTGGTGCACATTTGTAATGTAATTGCCGCTGGATGGATATGTGGAGTTAGGAAGCTTGCAAGAAAAAAGGTTAAAATGTATTTAATGTCCTCAGATGGAGAGAGATAGAGCTCTAAATGAGGCAACCTTAGTAAATACATTTATACCTTATAAAAATCCCAACACACACTCCCCCCAGGGGAGCCAACCCACCTCCTGCATAAAGAACTTTTTTAACACTTGAACATTTGGAGCTAATCAAATTACTGAATTACACCTTTAGCATGCCATCTAGTTTGGCAAAGGCCTAGTAACAGACCACTCATTTGATTCAGCTGTGTTGGAGAAGGGATGCATTTAAAACCTGCAGGAGAGTAGATGTTGAGGACCAGGGTTGAAGAATTCAATTCAATTCAATTCAGTTTATTTATATAGCGCCAAATTCACAACACATGTCATCTCAAGGCGCTACATTTTTCAACCAGATCAAATTGATTACGAGACTTTCTATCTAAGGAAAACCAGTTGATTGCAGCATCGACTCATTGACTCAAATACAATCCCTCACACTAAGCATGCTTGTAGTAGTGACAGTGGAGGAAAAACTCCTTTAACGGGAAGAAACCTCCAGCAGAACCAGGCTCCAGTGTGGCGGCCATCTGCCGAGGCGACTGGGGTTCAAGGAGACAGAAGCAGAACACGGGCATATCTCAAAATTTTTTTACTTCAACGGATGGATGGATGTGGATGGATGGATGGATGGATGGATGGATGAATGAGTGGATGGATGGATGGATGGATGGATGGATGGATGAGGAAACAGACGGATAGATTGCAGAACAAGAACTAATTCAACACACTAACCCAAATTTGGATGGACACATTGTTAAAATGACATGAGACTACTACTTTTAAGAAAAAATTTAATATTATTAGACCAAAGACCTCATAATAGTTTACTGTACGGTCTCCTTTTCTTTCTGTTTTATATTTCTACTCTATGATTCTTTGTGCTACATCATTTTTGCCTGATTTGGCTGCTGAATTTCCTCAATAGTGCGACAACAACGGATATTTTTAGATTTTTGCATTCTATTATCAACTTATCAGCTCTCGAACCGTATTAATTTGACTTCATAACATGTTTTAGAACCATAAAAATCCCACATCCTGCATTTTATTTATGTTCATGCTTTGATCCATCTTCCTGATGTGCATGAAACAAAATCTCTCTTTGCTGCTGTAGATAAAGGCTAAAAACTGACCTTTTTTGCCTGCCTTGCCGTGCTCCTTTCTGCGTTTGAGACCTGGTGTCCAAGTTCTCCTCTACCTCAGTGGATGTAATTTATTTACTATGTTGCTGCAGACGGGTATTTTCCTGTCCGCCTCCGTGGTTCTCATCATCAGAGTGACCACAAGCCCCACCTCCCTAAAATAAACTCTGGTTAACCAGTTTCTGCAAGACCTTTGCAGATAAAAGATAATGACAATCAGGTCACAGTAAATATGAACCTAAAGGTGTATCTTATTAGCATCTTTCCCTGCTTTGCATTAAAAATGCAAGTTCATATTAACACATTTCCTACAACAAGGACTAAAACAGGTTGTTCTAAGCATCAATAAACACTAACAGACTAGCCACAGACTTGCTTACAAGATGTACTTTCACAATTGATCATATAAGCAGTGTTTGTGTGTAGAAGGGTTGATAAACAGCAGAAAAAAATCCGGCATAAAACCATGTGGAAATCTTTTCTGTTTGTAACTTGTTGAGGAAATTTTTAATTAGCAAAGAGTAAAATGCTGTTTCAATAAAAAGAAAAGATCAGTCTTGTCTTTATAAGTTTATTGGAAGGCAAAGTAGCATTTGGGCACAAGTTTAGTGGATCAGTGAAAAATGTGAGCACAGAGGTGAAGCTCGACAGACCTTTATAAGCCTTACATTAGAACAGGGTGAGGATGTGTGTGAAAGAAGGGTGCCCAATAACCCAATGGAAGAGTCCACTTTATCAGGAAACAATAAACAAATCATTTTGGAGATGTAAAACTTTTAGAGATTTGGGTAATAAAACTCTTACATCCTGTTGTCAGGACCTCAGAACTTTGGACCCGGTATTCAGACAGATCTGGGAAGTTGGTAACAAGCTTTATTTATATGAGCGTGGCGAGCGGAGCGGTTAATTGGATCCTCTGCAGAGATGGGAGAACAAAGGTCAGTGACAAGAATATCGGGCTGATGTTGTCTAGGAGTAGAGTCACTAACCTGGTTAAACATCCCAGAGGTAGGAGGGAATCCGGAGTGGAGGAATGTCCAATGCTTGCGGCAGTAGCCGCTTCCAATGCTCCAGGCGAACGGATGAGCTGGCGCCCGCCAACGCCAAGAAGGCAACAATGTCCAAGAAGGAGAAACCAAGCCAAGGTGAGTGACACAGTCCAGCTCTGGTACACAGGTAGAATCCAGGAAGTCAGTTAAATCACAAAACTGACTGAACAGACAAGGGCTAGACTAAATACAGAAAAACAGGTCAGAATCACTAGAAAAACTCACTTGAATGGCTAGAGTTACTCTCACTGTCACCACGAATAATCTGCGCTTGCTCATGGTAGGCACACAGCCAGCATAAATAGCAGAGGGAACCAGGTGGAAACAATAAGCGCTAATCAGCAGATGCACCAGTTAGACAGGTGAGAAGGAGTGACAGAAAGTGGTTCAGATGGCGTGTGTTTCAGTCGCTTGTGGAGAAATGTCCTGGGCCGTGAGTAGCAAGGAAACAGGAAGCGATTCTTGTGGGATGGAAGAAGGAAACAGTGAAAATGAAGAAGACTGGAAGAGAGTAGCGTCAAAAAATGAGAAAAGGCGGAAAAAGCAGAGGTCAATTAAAGGGGAGTCCAGTTCAGAACAGTTCAGTGATGAAAAATCTAGAACAATGATGAACAATTTTAGGGGCTTGTCTTCTTCCTCCTCTGTCTCTGGATAGAAAAGCTGTGTGTGCGGAGAGTGATTTTTCTCCATTCGAAGTGACAATTTCTCAAGCTTATGTGATTTCTTTGTGTTTTGTAGATAAACCATTGGCAGAAGTAGTTTGTATGTTTATTTTGCTCTCTGGCATTTTGAAATAAATATGACGCCATAGAACCTTTCCTTTTTTTTCAAGGGAGAGTTGGAAGCCCTACACATTTTAGAGCAGAGGTCGCGGATTAGCAGACTGGGGTCGGATCCGGACCCACCTGCTGGCTAATCTGGACCCAACCTGATTGAAAAACTTATAAATTACCGCGGGTTGTCTGATGACAGTGTCTAACTTCACTTTAAGCCACTTCGTGTTTGTATGGTAAAGTCTTTCCGGTGTCTGGCACAAGGATGCCGTGATAGAAATTATCCAATGTATGAGCTGCTGTCGGGTCTGGGTTGCTGCTGCTGCTGCTTTTAGACAGCAGCAGGCAAACCTGTGGCAAGCGGACGATGGGAAAGAAGGGAGAAGAAGATGAGAAAAGTGAAAGAAAGTGTGGACTGCTACAAGGAGGAACTGCTGGTGAACTGGTGAAAGAAAAGTGAAACGGTCTGCTCAAAGATGACCCTGCACATTTAGAGTATGTTTGGCACAATCTGCTGCTTGTGAAGCAGAGTTCTCCACCATGAACAGAATCAAAAATAAATATGGATCCAGGCTCAAAATAGGCTCCCTTGATATGTGCTTTAGAATGGCTTAGTTTCCATTCAAACCCAGGTTTAAAGCCTTGCAGGGCAGCATAAAGCCCCCACTGCTCTCATTAAGCCAGAAGAAAAAGAAAAAAAAAAAACAAAAGGTCAGTTTTCCTTTTTTTTATAAAATATGTAAATCAGGAGTCATGTATATATACCAAACTGATGCGATTGTTGTTCTTTTTTAAAAAGTCATTATATAAATAAGATGCATTAAAACGGACATTTACTGGTTTAAAATTTTCTTCATTGGAACCCTGCTGACTTTTAATTGGTTACCCCTGTTTTAGACAATGCACACCTCTTGGTGTTTTAACATGTGATGTATAAAATATATATTTCTTGGTATGATTCGGTATGAAAGCTAACAAACCACTGGGCCTCAGTTGTTTCTCTAAAAGCAAGATAGCAGTAGGACTTAGGTCAGCACAGCAGAATAAA
This sequence comes from Cyprinodon brontotheroides, assembly GCA_018398635.1. Classification (NCBI taxonomy): domain Eukaryota; kingdom Metazoa; phylum Chordata; class Actinopteri; order Cyprinodontiformes; family Cyprinodontidae; genus Cyprinodon; species Cyprinodon brontotheroides. Next base: position 1,477,858 of record JAGKQL010000024.1, read on the forward strand.
GGAAGCGTATTCTGGAACTATGTCCTTTGGACATAGGAGACCAAGGCAAAGATCGTAATCATCATTATTTTGGAATTTAGCCAATATATTAGCTGATCTAAGTTGATGATAGAACTGAAAAACGCATACCAGTAAATATCTGGTTTCATCTCAACTAGCTTCACATTTGAGAATCATCTTCCTCAGGATGATCTTTCTCAGTCTCGTCCCGTTTTATATTTTAAGGTCATATAAGGTCAGACATCATATATCAACCAACACGCTGCACAATTGAATTAAAGATAACAAAATAAAAACAAGAAAAAGAAAATATAGTCCAAATTTAAAGAAAATACTTTGTTATAAGAGAACATCAAACTCTGCAGCTGAATCAGATGCCCAAGAATAGAAATGAGTCTTGAGCAAAGATTTAAAAGTCTCACAACATTTCAGGAAGTTTGAGGCTGTTTGTGTGAACTGTTTATGTTGAAACTGTTTTCTGTGGTCAGGCTGATTCATCTGCTGTCATGCCTGAATTGAATTCTACTGGTTAAACTCTGCAGTGTTTCTGCTTCAAGGCTCTTAAATCTATGTTAGTGACCCCCTGACCTCCTAAAAATGCTGAGCTGAGAATAATTTCTGTCTAAGTATATTTATGGAAAGAAGAAGAAACAATTCTCCTTAAAGCTGTAGTGGAGGATTTTCAATAAAAAAAAAAAAAGACCCATCCTCTCCACTTAAAAAGGAAAAATGCACATGCACAACCCTGTACCTGCTCCCAAGAGGGAGCACCGATTAAACGTGAGAGCGTGCATGAGCCACCTCCTTGATGAGGTGCGGGGATGCAATGATGAGACCGTCGCTCGGGTGGATCTCATCTCACCCATATTTATATATAAAAATATTCCCCGCAATTAAGACTACTGGTACATTAAAAAAATGTTGACATGCTTTGTATATATGTGTGTGAGCTGCAGCCGAAATTTGAGTTGCAATAAGGATCTGTGGTCACCGTATAACTGCTAAGGAAATTACAAAAATAAATAAACTTATCTTCCTTGGAAAGTTACAAAATAGAGGTAGATAACTTCTTACTAGCAGTGATGTGAAATGGAATTCTCCAAATAGCATGCCAGACTTAACCTGTCGCAGTAGAAACTGCAACTGAGGCATCAGTGGGAAGCCCCACCTGTGCTTATAGTGTACACCCTCCCATGAAAGAATCTCCCCTAAAACACTCTGGTCTTGTTTCTCTCTCTTCTGAGGCCATTATATTCTTCTCATACTCTTCATAGACACTTTTTCTATTATGAGCCTCCTCCATTTTCAAAGACTTGCGGTGAGAAAGACAATCTTAAATGACTGTCTGAAACCGTAGCTCACCACATAAAAGTTCTCATGCTCAAAAAAAGATAGCTAACTGAGGACGAGGACGTAGGACGGCCTTATGTAACCATATCAACAGAATGGCAGATAAAGAAGGTCTGAAGGTTGCTCAGTGATGCAGTGGGTAGCACTGCTGCATTGCAGCAAGAAGGTTCTGAGTTTGATTCTTTCTGCAGTTGAGTTGCATGTTCTCCCTGAGCATGCGTGGGTTCTCTCCGGTTAACTCTCGCTTCTCTCCCCACAGTCCATGAAACATGACTCTTAGGTTAATTGGCTTTCTAAATTCTTTAGGTGTGAGTGTGTGTGTGAATGGTTATTTGTTCTGTGTTGCCCTGCAATGGACTGGCGACCTGTCCAGGGTGGACTTAGCCTTCTTGCCTCGCTTGCAGAGACAGCTGAGAGCTAGACACCTCCACATGCTCTCCATGAGAAAAAATACAGGGTTCTGACTGGGTCCATCTGAAATCTTATTTTGTACTTATTTCAAAGTTAACACATTGTTAAAATTGGGCTAGTAGTATAAAACTTAAGTCTGTAGTGAATCATGGTGGCCTTAAGTGTCCCTTTCTGAACGTTCTATGTCTCTCTGCCACCCTCTGCAGTTAAAATACTATTTTTGTCTGTTTCTGTATGTCTTAAAGCGACAGTGTGTAATCAGAGATGGGGACTCGAGTTTGTGACTCGTACTCGAAGTAAGTATAAGTCGCATATTTAATGACTTCAGACTCGACTTAGACTTGCATTTGAAGGACTGAAAGACTCGACTGATTCTTGTTGATTTCCGACTTGCCTTACAATATTTTATTATCAGTGTAAAAACACTTATTCAAGCAGTTTTTTTGTTGATACTAACTTGACTGATCGCCGCTCGCCTTACCCGCAGCACAGAAGAGGTAAACTAGTGACTGTCAAAGATCACCAATATGCGTGAAGCACTCAAGTTCAAGAGTTTTATTTATACAAAAAGCCACAGCGTAAAGTGGCATAATAAAACAGTCCTTTTCTTCAAAATGATAAAACCTAAAAATCAAGACCTTTTCCTTAAAAATCAGAGGCTGGATTGTTGAGGAAGCCATTTTGTATGATGCTGCTTCGGGGTGCGAGTGATCAGCCTGGAGCACCCACTGGCTGATCCACAGCTGATGACTCTGCGGCCCCTCCAGCGCACTGTTCCCACTCCCCTGGCGTGCCAAGCCCCTTTCCAGACCCATCCAGCTAAAGAGAAGCAAGGAGAACGCCAGCATCCACGCGCATCCAGCATCCACGCGCCAAAACCCCGTCGGAAGATAATATATGCCTGTCACCTGCAGATTCCGTTCTTCCTTCTCCCTTTCCTTTCAGCCTCGGCACACACAATCAGCCCTTGCTCACACCTGAGCGCAGCAATTACGCAGCGCAATTAATGCACCTCCCGCCTCCTCCAGACAACTACCGCTTCAGTCCGAAGTGCGCATGTGGTTGATGCACAAGAGAAAAACAAACCAAAAAATACTACCCAACATGCAGGAAAAATTCAAAAAGTCTAAAATAAAGGAAAACAATCATATAAAAGAGAAACATCAAAACATGCAAAAGCTCAAGAAGAAAATACAAAAGAAAAAACATATAAAAATCATATCTGCTTCTCCAAACATACAAAGCGCATAAAACTAACATTACAAAATGAAAGAAAACCATAAACCATATTTTCACACCAATGCAACGCACACTGACGTCACTGACGCAACAGTACGTGGACGGCAGGATTGTGATTGTTTTTTTTTCCACAGTCCTCATTTTCAATAAAAGAGCAGACATTTACTGCTAAAACTAGAAAAAAGTTGTAACCACAAATGTCAGGTAAATACTGTATAAAAATGCAAAATTTATCTGGAAAAATTTTTGCGTGTGCTTTTTTAATTGTACATTTTTTTCATTTAGCAGTTCAAGATAATGATAATTCCATAGATATAATAGCGACCTTTAAGCCTATACCGTCTCAGTGACGGAGAGATGAAAACACAAGGAGAAACAAGCAAGCAAGATGAAAATTATTGCACTCTTTTAAATGAATCAAGTGATTATATAATTTTTGTGCGATTAATTGATTATTGCTTGCAGGCCTTCTCAAGACTTGGAGACTTGACTTTGACTTGAGGAGAGCTCTCAAGACTTGAGGACTTGACTTGGACTTGCAAAAAAAATGACTTGTGAACATGTCTGGTAATCATGATCAGGAATTTAATGACAGAAAAGTAATATATTATATATATAAGCATGCTATTTATTACCCTATAACGACTGAAAGTCTCACATTCTGTATGTTTGCATTGCCTTAGAAATTGCTATTATCATTTACATAGGAGCAACTTTCGCATTGATGGAAGTTAAAAATGAGTTTGTGCGCTACGGCAGCACAGAGGTGACAAACTAGTCTGGCAAGTTAGGCCTATATAAAAATCTAAATCGTACACAGACTAATTAAAGCAATTTATAAAATGATGTGAATTATGTATTGACGAGGGTTTGTTTATATAAATCATTTTTATGACCCGGTCTACAGCATATTGTTGGGGGAGAAGCCGTGGGAGGGAGCTCTTCATGTTGTCCAGCAAAATTATACAATGATGCTTTAAAAGTTTTAAAAGTTTTTTCACTTGGTTGCATTCATAGTTTTGTTTCTAAATGTTGTATAATAGTGTCACGAAAACCAAAAAACTGAAAAAAGCTTCAAACTCAACGGTATTTCAGACATTTGAAATTGAAAAAAGCTTCCTGGTTGGGAAGCGAAACGTCTTCAAACTTAGAAAAATAAAAGTCTAGTGGATTGTTTTTTTTTTTTACTTTTTTGGAATGACTATGACCTGGATGACTGAGAATCTTCACCAGAATAATATTTATTATCTACATAATCTAAATTTTCCCTTAGTGAGTGTTTTTAATAAAATATAAAAAGAAGAAGAAACTCAGTTAAAAATGTGCTTATTTTGTCTTAGAATTGTGTTTAATATTTTATTACCAAAGTTTTGTAATATCCCTGGACAAAGACAAACTTATTCCCCTCATCATAACATAATGCCTCTTAATTATCTAGCACTATCAAATACTGATTGTGAGGTGGTTTGAATTACATAAAGTGTCTCATAACTGTTTCTCAGTTGCTTATTTAATACACAAAATGCGTTTAAGCATTTCTGAGTGGGGATGTGCACAGACAAGACACTAGGTGGTACTATAGAGCACCTGCCTTTTCTCTGCTGGACATAAAAAGTGCTCTCCTGAAATAATTTATTTCTCTTCCTTTTTGATATTGCTGAAAGATTACACTAAATATTGAATAATTTATGCCATTTATTACATTGGGAAAACATAAAGGTGTAGATGATCCGCTTATATTTAGTGCTTTAGCTTTCATTTTGTAGGTGCTTAGAAATTTGAACACCTGTACACTGTAGGGCAGAGGTAACCAATTAAAAAACATCAGAGATCCAAATAAAGAAAATCATCAACCAGAAAAGGTCTGGAGACATTTTTAGTATTATAATCTGTTACTTTTTAAACTTTTAACACTGAAATAAACATTTTTCTTTTTCATTTTTAAATGTCTAAAGTTTTTTTAAGTAGAGAACAACAATCGTTCAGTTTGGTATATATAAACAATTTCCTGATTCACATATTTCATAAAACTCCTGAACTGACCGTTTATTTTTTTCTTCTTTCTTTTCTTATGTCTTAATGTTCGCAGTGGAAGGCTTTATGCTGCCCCTGCAAAAGTGCTTTTAAACCTGGGTTTGAAATGCAGACAAAAGCCATTCAGAAAGCATTTTATCAAGGATCTCATTTTGAGCCTGGATCCATATTTATTTTTGATTATTCTGTTCATGTGGTGGAGAATCCTGCTTTACAGCAGCAGGTTGAGCCAAACATACTGAAATAATGCAGGGTCATCTTTTGAGCAGACCGCGTTTCACTTTTCACTTTCACCAGTTCACTGCAGTTCTTCCAGCAGTCACACACTTTCTCTGCTCTCTTTTCCTCACATCTTCTTCTTGGTTCATTCCCATCGTCCGGCACTGCCACAGGTTTGCCTGCTGTGTCTAAAAGTAGCAGCAGCAGCAACCCAGGCTGACAGCAGCTCATTGGCTAATTTGTTGTATCCGGGTGTAGCTGTCCTATGGATGCTCCGGAGGGCTTTTACTGTATGATAACAGGAAAAGGCGTAGAGTAGTGAAATTAGACACCGCCGTCTGACAACATGCAGTAATCTATTAATGTTTTAAATCAAGGTTTGGGTCCGGATTAGCCAGCATGTAGGTCCCGATCCATCCATGACCCTCTGTCGTAGGGTATATGAAGACTTTACTACTTTCAAAGTTATTATAATTTATTTAGTAATAGAATTAGTTCTTTAAGTTTCTCAAAGATCTTTTGTTCATTTTCCTCAGTGTCGACGTTTGTTGTACTTAAAGAGTACATTGTACTATAAAGATTTTATTCCTCTTTATTACTCAATGGTAGTCAGGTTTGTAAAGATAAAGTGTTTAGTTTAACCTTCCTGATCCAGGTGTCACAGCCGGCTTTATCACATTTTCCATCAATTTATTTGTCACAAAAAGTATTTTTAAGATGCTTTAAATCAGGGATCTTCAAGCATTTTCGAAGGCCATGAGAAAGAAGAAGAGGGACCCCAAACTGATGGCGAGAGATGGGCCGAGGGACCCATTACTGTGAGGTATTGTTATATCAAACTGGTCCCTCTATCAAATATGGAGTAATGAAACGGTAGGCTCAGCACCAATTAAAAGAAGTATTCTGATTCTGATTCTGGTTGATGGGACAGGTGTTATGAATAAAACGGAGCCCATCTTGAAAGAGCTCCTGTGTGTCGCTGAATGTGTGCATTGATGACTGAAAGACATCTTCTGCCTCCATGTATCTGTTTACTAAAGTGTATTATTTTCATGTCAATGTGGATTTAAAGACATTTCAATTAATGGAAAAAATTGCAGAGGGGGAATATAAAAATAGTCTAATTTGGAACCGTGTAGTACCTCTGTTGACCCCTAGGGGTCGTGGACCCCCTGTTCAATTGACAGGCTGGTCTGCTAGTCTTACTCAGCTAATCAGGCGCCCCCCCTTTTTTTTTTCCCCCCTTGATTCAAACCAACGTCCTGTTGATTTTCACAAACATTGGGAACAACAGGCTGACAAAATCCCAGGTGTTTTTGACTATAAGTGTAAAACAAAGCCCAGGCTTTCAGTGGAAAGTAGGCTAATAGCTCTATAATGAGTGAAGATAGAAATCTGTGTTATAGCTTTAACACCAGATGATAGCAAAGCGTCACAGTATGAAATAAAGTCAGGGTAACTCCATAGAATAAAATCAGCTTTAATGGCAAGTTGGTGTGCAAATCAGGAATATGACCTTAATTTTCCATCACTTACATCACAATTATCAGTACAAACTACAACCTGAGTTTGCAGAAAGAAATGTAATAAGACAAGATAAAAAAAAACAACAATAGTATGTATTTACAAGTGTGCTTTTTGTATATAAATAGTAAAGGACAGGCAGATTGTAATAGTGCAAAAAGCCTTCATTGTTCTAGCAGAGTAGAGGAATACTCAGGCTTTCAGGTGTTCATTTTGTTTAACGGAGAGTTATCCTGGAAAAAAGAAACGGTCTCGGTTTGGCTGGTTTTATCAAGATCAGGATGCGAGGGGTCTGCAGAGATGAGTGGTCTCTGATGGAGGGGAGGTCTGCCCTGAGTTATAGAGCCAAACCACACAGAGATAGATGTGCACAAAACAGACTGAATGATGGATGTGTAGAAACTGTCCTGCAGCTCCTTTGAGAGATTGGACCTCCTATGTTGTCATTTTGAGTGCCAACTAGTGCGGCACCAGATTACAAAGACTAAATGCTTTATTGAAACTAAGTCACAGGGTGCATTTAAAGGCATATTTGCTCTTCTTTGTGGGAGAAGCTTCAGTTTCTATTCTGCCTTACGCTGACTCAGATGAACCATTATGACTTTGCAGCTATCGCAGCGTTTCTGCTCGGGCATCATAATCCAGTTTTACTTCACTGTCCAACATTTCCTCTTTCTTTTTTTCTTGACAGAGACCACAGAGGACAAGTTATCTTAAGACTAATTCCAGTAGATGTCCAAAGGTTCAGACAAACTTTAATGGTTTTCTGAAGCAACTCAACAGGTTCACGGTCACCAGATCTCAGTTAAGCAGGTCGACTTTGCAATGTGGTAGAACAGGATCTGTAGATCTTTATGCTGATAAGAAACAACAACTCTCCTGACACTTTGTTTAAAACCACAACATGAAGAATTAGGGCAATTACTAAGGCACCATGGGGACCAACCTGGAAACAGCACGATGAGCGGACAACAACTCAGCTTTACTTACTCACAAACAGAGAAAAAGTTAATTATATTTGCACACAGGTTTTCAGTGGAGCAGTGAAGTAAACAAAAAGTCTGTTTATCTCAACTTGAACAACACTGATTAGGGTGATGATTATGTGTATCCATGGCAACGGCTCACAATAACAGTCATCTCATGATCCAGAGGCAGAAAGTCAAGGAGTCAAGGTTGTTGTTGATGTGTTTGGGTTCTTGTTGATGGCCTTATAGTTTATGTTTACCATGATGTCTTGTCTGTCCTCTTTCATCACTTCACGTCTCCTGTTTCCTCACATCCTCTATAAGGGTTTGGAAACTTCGATTGTCAAGTGCTGGTGTTATGCATGTTTTAGATGTCTTCTTGCTCCAACACGATTGAAGCCGCAATGACAACAAGGAGTCTGGTAATGGGCCATCTGTAGATAGGCAGTGATTGAGCTAAAACATGTAAGATACCAGCCCTCGTTGAATGACTTTGGTCACCATGAATTCCAGCATTGTTGGTTTTTTATGGATTTCCTCTAATTACCTCAGTCTCTCTTTTGCCCATTTTCTCCTGGCTTCACATTTCTTTGTCCTTAGTCTCCTCCTGTCTCCTTACTCCTTGTCCTCGTCTCCTAGATGTTGCTAAGGCTCTGAGCGGTGGTCAGTGACCTACTCCTCTGTCTCCCTGACAGTTTCCTTATAAGGGAGTCTCTGAACGTTCCACACATCAGGAAGTAGATCACAGGGTCGAGGCAGACATTCATTGCGGACATGAACAGCGTTCCCTCCTTTATCTGCAGAAGCCAAAACTTGGTATTTGTCAGAGAAGTTGTTATCGGAATCCTGGCTCAGAGTGAACGGCACCCGGCAGATGTGGTACGGCACAAAGCAGATGAAAAACACTGCCAGGATGCTAAAGATGCTGCGGTTGGACTTGCGGCAAATGTCACTTGT
>JAGKQL010000024.1:1489059-1529059 GCA_018398635.1 Cyprinodon brontotheroides
TGGACGGCTTAACTCTGCGACATTTGATTGCGATCTGACTATCTCCGATATTAATTCACTCATCTGACCCTACCATTAACTGAAGACCGCGACTCTTGACTACTGACCTGACCTGACCTGATCCGACCCACCTGACTCCGACGACCTTGACTTGACTTGATTCCACTGACCGCCAGACCTGACTGACCTGATCCGACCTAAGTGACTCCGACTCCGACCTGACCTGACCTTGACCTGATCTGGACCTGTGACCCCACTCAAGTGACTACTGGGAGATGACCTGGGATGCACTGACCAGACTTGACTTGGCGATCTTGACTGGCATTCTGGACTGACCCGATCCTGACCTGATGACCTGACTCCGACCTGGATGACCTGGGACGGGCTGGACCGATGTGGCGGATCGACGGCGGACGGACGGACGGATATGGATGGACGGCGGATGGACGGCGGACGGACGGACGGACGGACGGACGGATCTGACGGTGCAGACGCGACCTGCGACGGACCGACCTGACCTGACGAAGGGACCCGAATTATTCGCAGGATCGACGACCGACTCCGGTGGACGGACGGACGGACGACCTGGAGCCTTAACGGCGATTCCTCCAAATTACTTTTAGTTTTTCACATTTTATTGTGATTTTAAACTGACTGACTCTTGACCTGGACGGGACCTTGAGCTGACTGAATTGATCGACTTGACCTGACCTGACCTGACCTGGGCTTTCACCAAACAAGGCAGTGGTTATTAAATAGGAGCTTTTAATGCTGTAAATGTTTTTGTAATAATCTGGATGGATGGATGGATGGATGGATGGATGGCAAAAGTTGTCTTCTGATTGGTGAGAACATGTTACATATATTTTGAATGAGTTAACAGCGCCCCCCACAGGTTAACAACCGCATATGTAAAAAGAGACATAGGAATATCCCGTTCGGTCATCTTAGGATAGTAATGTGGAACTCAGTGTGGGCTTTACATCTCAACATGATCAGCAGAACCGGACCTTAGAGAAAAATCAACAGCTTCAATGGCCAATCAAATAAGTTCTGACTTTGCGCTAAGGTATGCACATGTCAGTCCATGTTTTGTTTCTCCGCATATAAATAAATAAATCAGCAAAGCAGCTTCCTTCTGGTTTTCCACCACTTTTACATTCATTAACCAAAAGCGCCATTTTGTAAGGGGCGCATGCACAAATACAGAGTGTCTTCGGCTCGTGCGTGTTTGTGGTTTTTACTTCCTGCCCTGATTCGATTCACGATTCAACACACACCGAGGCCCGCTTCCACTGCTCCTACATCCACACAGAAAGAAAACAGGACGGAGGACGACACGCAGCTTCTTTTTTTTGCTAGTTTTTTTTGTCCTTTGTCAGTTATTTTAGGTACAAATCCTGACCTTTTCTGTTTGCCCAAAGATTGTTTGTTTTTTACTTTATTGTTTGAAAAGACAACAATCATAGGCTTCTTCTGTCATTTACACAAGGTAAATATAGACAAAAAGATGCTACATATTATATATACTGAATAATTAGCAGTGCTGAGATGAACACTTTTTTTCTGAACTTGACATCAGCTTAATATTTCAAACTTATCTAAACCCCATAAGATCAGATTAGCACAAACCACTGAACACAAAGATAAGGAGCTTGTAAAAAAGATCTCTACAGCTGGGTTTCCATGTAAGCATTAACCTCATAGATATCAGTGCTTAATCATCACATTAAAGGCCTCTTTTTTTCTTGCATCCTCCTACGCTCTCTTATCATTCTAATAAAGCCAGTAAAGACAACTCAGAGGCCTTGAAAGCTCAGATATCTCCTAGAGGTTGAACTAAAAACCCTGCAGCTAGACTGAAGTGTATCAAATTTCATGTTTACATTTTCTCTGTGTTCATTCCAAACGCTGCATACTTTATTCTGTAAACAGAGCTTAGAGTGAACATAAAATTGATGAAAAGCTGTTTTTTTTGTGGAATTTTCTGGATGTTTGACTCAGTGTTTATTTCAGTGGATTACTGCAACATTCAGAGAACGCATTGAAAAAACTCAGCGGCTCTGAGATAGATTTGTTATTTTCGACCATCATCTAAACATAGCTCATAGAAACATGGTTGACTGCAACAAATTCCCCCTCTTTACCCACACCCACCTGCAGCCACTGTCCATCGCCATGCCAACATAGAGAAATGAGCTTAGCTCATTTAATCATCAGACTGAGCCAGAAGCTTTCAGAGTTTATGGAAAATGTGTCCCACACCCATATTTAAACGTTTGACCCACAGCTGATCCAGGCTGCTGCTTTATTCTGACCAGGATATGAATTCAGAGTCTGATTCTATGTGTCACTGCATAAAGTAGATGGATGGTCTTAGCTTGAAAGTGTCATTGGAGAATGGATTTGATAAAAAGGTAAATATGTTTGTTTTGACAAAGAAGAAATGGAATAATCTTTGCCAATGAAAAAAAAAATCAAAAAAATGTGATACATTAAAATAGAAACTACAATCTCTGATACAGTGTGGTATTTTTTTTTTTCTTATTTAGGGATCTCTGGCCGGAGGGTAGTTTCATTGTGAGATGGTGCCACATATATAATCTGAACTGAAACTATCTCAACTGTTTTCTAGTTGTCACCCTGTTCATATTCCCTTATGCAATCCACTCAGAGGCCCAATAAGCCAATAATCCTGTTTACAGGTTTTTACACTGAATAGATCAAGCAGAACTCTTAATAAAACACACTCTTGTGTAACACCTACATCGAGATCTCAATTTCCAGAGAAGTATGTTGAGTAACTTTATCTTCTGCTTTTGTCCTTTAAAAAGCTGCAGGGCTGTTTCCTGGTATCTGAGCTGCGAGGTTCTGAGGAGGATTTACACGAGCCTTGGGTCAGCCAGAATAAGCCACTTTGTTTATAGTTTGCACAGAGTAACGCATTGGTAATGAGTGGGAGTTTATTGGAAATAAAGCAACCTAAACAGGAGGTTTAAGCTCAGAGGATGCATTTTAGTTCTTAAGAAAACTGCAGAACAAGTTCAAACCATTTACCCTCTGCAGCTGTAGTTTTGGTCTATTTTGGTGGGTAAAATGTATGGAGTTAATTTTATTCCATTATTTTTGCAAACTAAAAACATGTTTTGTAAATTGAAATTTGAAAAAGAAAAAAACCTTTCAAAAGGTTTTGAGAGTTTTTATTTTACTGTTTATTCTGATTTAGTTTTTCGGATTTCTTTTTACATTTTTTTCCTATTTTATTTATTTCAAATCATTTTTCTTGAAATAAAATTAAAAAAGAAAAAAACTTTTTTTTACAGGTTTTATATTTTCAAATAGAATATTCTGTTAATTAAATTTTTTCTGTTTTGCCGATTGAGTTTTAGGAATTCATTCTTTTCATTAAAAAAATGTTAATAAAAGGCTTTTTATAGACCATATTTTCTTCACCTTTGGGGGCGGGCAATTCTGTGGAGTGAGGAGCAAAGACGCATTTTTATTGGTCTGCATTGACTTTAGAAACACCATTTTTTATTGGTCAATGTGTTAAGGGTGAGCGTCTGCATTGGGTTTCAAGTGAAGAGAATCTGTTTAGAGCAATTTTAAAAGAAATAAAGCTTAAACGTAAATTCAATCTGGAAGATTCTTATCAGCTTCACCTGAACGACCTGCGATGTCCTTTGTTCAGCTCCAGCCAATCAACTCGGGGGCCGCCCCATCTCCGAAGCCAATCATCTTTTAATGTCCCCTTCGTTTAGCTCCTGGCCCAACTTCTCTCTCCCACACACAAGCAAACTTTCAGCCACCTCGCCTCATCTCCTCCCTCATTCTCAGACTATTCTCATTCCCACTCTCCCGCTGGCTTATACCACCACAACTGTCGGGCCCGAAGGGGAAAACTATCCCTTTCTAGGTGACTCATCCAAGCGTACGTTAATTCACAGCACTGAAGCCTTTTGCCGGGGCCCCAGCCTCTTTATCTCGCTCACACTGAGCCTGATTCTGCTGGAGGTTTCTTCCTGTTAAAAGGGAGTTTTCCTCTCCACTGTAGCTACATGCATGCTCAGTGTGAGGGATTGCTTAGAGTTAATGAGTCCTCACAATCAGCTGGTTTTCCTTAGTTGGAAATATTTAGAAGAATATGATTGTGTTACCGTAAATCCTCTAATATGGGACTGTATTCCATTAGCGGCCGGATCTCTAATAATGGCCGGTCTCGGAGGAAATTGTAGAGGATTAAACAGAATTAGGAGATTTTTTCTGTTTTGTTTTACTTTACACTAAACAAGACTATTTGAGTGAGTTTACGATGCACTACATTTCCTTTGTGGTGAGCAGCGTTAAAATGACAGAATTTAGTTGGCCTGCATTGTTCTGAATTCCCCTTGAGATATATGATACCTGTAGCCTACTTCCACTTAGCCTAAAACAAATAAAATGTCGCTCTGATGGCAGAACAGTTTTTGTCCCATTTATTTTAAACTTTGTTTTGCAAGTTGGTTTGGCAAAGATTCCATTCTGTGTAGGTTTTTTTTTTTTTCGTATTGCCTTGCAGAAAAATTGCACGTGAAAGCTGCTGGAAGATGTCTGAATTACCGGTTTTTGTTGATAATGTTCTGTATACCATTATGGTAACTGTACTTTTCAATAAATGAACCTAGTATTTTATAGGTTCAAATAGACACAAAATCTTGTTTTTATTCATTCCACTGGTAGTCTGTTTCGCTCTCAAATAGAAATAGAGGCCTGCCTCTAATCTTCTGGCCTCCTTCCAATAATGGCCTGGAGATGCACCTCAGTGAAATAAAGGCCCAGTCCTATATTAGAAGATTTACGGTACCTGTATAATTAAGGTGAATATTTTCTAATTGCAACTTTTCTCTTTGTGAGTCTCTCCAGGTAGATTATAATTCACTAAAAACAATCTAAAAAATGGAAATATGAAAAAACTGTTGTAAAAATAAAATCATTAAAAAAAAAGATTTTTGAAAAATCTAATTTGAAAGAACAATTATACTCATGACAAATAAAGGTTGCTTTTCATTATGATTATGTTTTTAAACAGAAGAAGAAGCTATTTTCCACACTCACTGTCCATCTAAAGTCAAACCCAAAGGGCCGAATCCAGTTTGCCATGGCTATTTACGGTACATATCTGGCTCCCAAGATCCACAAAAGCATATTGTGTCATACTATGATATAAAGTCCTTTAATAGAGCTCAATCTGTCCCTTTTAAAACTTGATAAAGCTAAAGTGACCCGATAAATGAACATTATTTTTACCCCCCTGATCAAGAAGGAAATAGCTGGCAACAAGAATCAGGTGGCTAAGCAGGGTGATCTGTGGTTGTGCAGCTGGAAACTTTGCAGCCAAAACCAAAACCACAATGTATTTGTACTGAAGTGACCCAAATTGTTCTCGTGCCTAAACATGATCAATTAGGGAATTTCATTAAACCTCAATACGGAAACTTGGGTTTAAAACTGCAGAGACATCAGCCGTATGACTGAATGTAACTGGAAACTGGTGATAATATAGAAAACACCAATAAAAACAAATATTTTGTGTCTGTGTCTCATTTTTCTATCACAGCTCCCCTGGTCGGTTACATCTTTTAGCATTTTTATACATTAACATCCACGTTGAAACATTAGACTGCATTACTGGTTAAAGTTAAAACGTCTCATCGAGTCTTTGGATGAAACCGGGTTGTTGGATGGTAAAAATTCTGTTGTTGGAGGATTCAGAAGTGCCAGAGAACTCTCTGTAGCCTAAAGATAGATTTGCTGAATAAACGATTGTATCATCAGCATAGTGATTAATATTGGCTGGATTTACTGTTTGCACTTGATTAGGAAGTAAGATATTGAGGCTAAAATGACATCTCAACCTTTCTGATTTCATCTGAGCGCAAGTAGGTGGTTATGATAATAGTTTAATCAAAGCTGGAAATAAAAAAAGGTTTAGCGTTCTTTACTTGATTTTTCCAAACTGCAGCTCAGAAAATAGAAAAACAAACTCCCATTCTTTCTGGAATTTCATTTTCCCAATACGTTTTGTGTGATGGAGCAGAATGTTTTTTAATTGACTCGTTTCCACATGATGATCAGTTATACGGTCCAAATCACAATAATCTGACCCCCATCAATCTTCATCAGGCGTTTTTTTTTCTGCCTGTTTGATCATGTCTACTGGTTCTGACTCATTGTCTTAAAGGGGAACGCCATTTTTTTAAAAAGTGGCCCCTTGATTTTATGTTTTTACATCATGTTCTACTCACCCATATGAGTCTTGTGTCATTTGGAGCTGTTCCGAAGATATTCGGTTTTGTTATATCTTAGAAAAATTCTTGCACAACTGGAAAAAATCCTACAGTGTAAGCCCGGCTTTAATATGCTGTTAGATGCTTGGGTAACTGCCAGATAACACCAATACTCCTGAGGCCTTATATTCTACCCTCTAGTGGTCAAGGAGTTTTTATCAAATCCTTTAAATCCTCCTTACTAAATAAAATTCAAACTGCACTATTCCCTCTGGCTTGTTGAGCTAATCATGTCAGTGAGCCATGACTCAAAATGTAAAAAACGATGTTGGAACTTTTAGAAAGGGTCTAGAAAGGGTGAAATGTTCAGTGGCGATCATATATCTGATTAATTTGCCATAAACAAAGCAGGTTGAAGTGTTAAAACCAAAACAAAAAAACAACACACGATGGAAACCAGGAAGAACAAGGAATTTTCATTATGGTCCTGGTATCAATTTAGGAAAAACAAAGATTTGCATTTGGCTGATAAACCAGTTCATGTTCCCACGAATCAACATTAGGGAGAGTCAACTGGGAAAATTACAGACCTCTCCTCATGAAAACTTCAGGACCAAATTGTTTTAGATTACATCAGAATATCACTGATTCTTTACTTTTAAGCTAGACTAAACACTTTTCGGAGCAGAGCTGGAATAGTTCAACATATCAATTCAATTCATCTTATTTATATAGCATCAATTCACAACACATGTCATCTCAAGGCCCTTTGCAGTTGACCAGATCATGCAGTCAAATTGATTAAAAGTTTTCTATCTAAGGAAAACAAGTTTATAGCATTGACTCGAAAGCAATTCCTCAGTGTAAATATCAATAAAGTTCATTATTTTAAATCAGACATTTCGCTTGTATTTAAACCATGGTCTGTTTATGGTTTTTGGGGGTTTTTTTGTTTTTGTTTTTTTTTTGTCACCAACCGGATCTCAGTCATTATTCACGATAAAGAAAAAAGAAATGAAACGCTCTAGAATCAGCCTGAGGACGTGCCTAAACGCGCTAGATTTATCAGTCAGGATCAGGAGAGCGTTTGCAGCAAATTCTCAGAACTGTGACATCTCTGCTGCTTTATGGTCATCTTTTAATTTTAGGCTCAGCCTTCCTGGACTTTGCTACAAGGTTTATGTCTGGATCTGCTTTGAATATCCTCACCTGTTGCGTTATTTATTCCATGCATCTTTAGACAGCTGATCTTTCATGCTGCAGCTTCACTGTCGCATTATTTGCATTCATGTTATATTTTCGCACCCTGAGAGACCAATCCAGGATATCTCCTGCTAAAGGCATCAGCCCCGGCCGTCACCCTGATGGATGAGTGATCAAAATGAATGGATGGATGTTTTATTGCAGGATGTCGCGCAAATAAAGCACTTTAGTAACAGATAACTAGCCTGAATGGGACATCTCCCACCTGCCGCTCAGTAAAGAGCATGATGCCGTGCGTCGTGGGTGCGCTCACCTGATGTAGAGCCAGCTGTGCAGCGCAGGACCACGCAGATGTTACCTGTTCCTTCAGTCTCAGTCCCTTTGGTGTAAAGTGAGTTATCTGAGCGGCAGATGAGAACTGCGATGGAGTTAAACTTCCTCTGTTTCTCTGTGACGATGCATCCTCTTCTAATTTGGCCCTCCCTCCCTGCCAACTCATCGCGCTGCAAACAGTTTTAGTGGCAGATCTGCACACACCTCCTCCCCCCACCCCCCACCCCAGCCCAACCATACAGAATAAAAAATAAAGATAAAATTATGATTTATTAATTCCAAAGGGAAATTAAATAGATCTCATCTAGTTGGATGTCTATGGAAGAGGATTACGGCCACTGGAAAAAAAATAATACGGTAAAAGTTAATTATTTTTACACTTTATTTCAGTATAATGTGAGAAAAAGTCAGAATTCCTGGATTTTAATCTCAGAATTCTGATCTTAATCTTTTAGAATTCTGACTTTAATCTCAGAATTCTGACTTTAATCTCAGAATTCTGACTTTATTCTTAGAATCTCTGACTTTTTCTCAGAATTCTGACCTTTAATCTTAGAATTCTGACTTTAATCTCAGAACCCCACTCTTAATCTCAGAATACCTCTGACTTTAATCTTAGAATTCTGACTTGATTTTAGAATTCTGACTTTTTTCTCTAATTCAGGAATTCTGACTTTAATCTCAGAATTCTGACTTTTTCTCAGAAATCTGACTTTTAATCTCAGAATTCTAAATTTTTTTGTCGCAAATTCTAATCTTAATCTCAGTGAATTTCTTTGACTTAAATCCTAGAATTTTGATTCTTAATCTTAGAATTTTGACTTTAATCTCAGAATTCTGACTTTAATCTCAGAAATCTGACTTTAATCTCTGAATTCTAACTTTTTTTCTCAAAATTCCAACTTTTTAATAATCTCAGAAATCTGACTTTAATTTTAGAATTCTAACTTTTTTTTCTCAAAATTTTGACTGTAGGCTCCCAAAAATGGCTTTGATCTCAGAATTCTGACAGCTAAGAAACATGTTAGCATCAAGCTCCTAGCCATGTTCGTTTTAGAGACTAAGCAGTAGCTCTCTTGTCTTAGTCACCTCCTGCTCGTCCATTAAAGAAATAGAATAACGGGGACCCCTCTGGCACGTAAAAAGTCACCTTATGCCGTCATTTTCCACCAATCTGTTACTGGCCCTTTCAAACAACTCACATCTTTGTCAGTGAAGCTAAATGTGCTCCCACATCTCTCCCTTCATGGTACCCATCTACATTACAGTAAGATCCAAAATTCTGAGATTAAAGTCAGAATTCTGAGATTAGAGTTAGAATTCTGAGATTAGAGTCAGAATTCTGACTTTTCTCCCATATTAAACAGAAATATTTAAAAATCAGTTAACTTTTTAAATGTTTTCAGTAGCCCTAATCCTCTTCCAGATGGCTCTGTGAAACATAAACTGAAGTATTTACAAAAAGCATTTTTCAAGCGATACAGTAAAAAAATAATGCAACCTTTTATGGCATTTACTTAATCATATTTAGTTACTTTGACATTATCGTTTCATGTTAGCAGGGTAGGACATCAAACAGTTCTGTTAAAGTAACTAGATATGATTAAATAAAAGCCAAAAGCGGTTTGATTAACTGTGTTTAAGCTGGAACTATATCTTATCAAGAAAAATTAACCTGTTGCTCTAAACGCGTTCTAATAACAGGAGAGATCTTAGAAAGCAGCTCATCGTGTTGTGATTTTACGGCATCTAACAGTCTGGAGGGGTTTCAGAAACATAAAGAAACTGACATGAGAAGAACCATTTAGTACCAGCGGACAAACTATGGAGCAATGGAGAGGAAAACCTACCAACATTACCCCAAGAGCTGCTCAACGATTCATCCAGGAGGAGACCCAGAAGCTGCAAACGCCTCCCTACATGTGTTTCCATTAAGCGCCAGATTGCGCATATTGTATTTATGAAAATAAATTTGCTAAATGGAAAGACTGCAATAAAAAAAAAAACTCTATAACTTTCAATAAAAACATTTTATTCTTCAGTGCGGTGTCACGTGATCTGCAACTCTTTAATGCCTTGTAAAAAGACAATGAAGACCGGACGTAGTTGGAGGATGATGTGGATTCATTAGGAAATTTTTTTAACATGGAGCCTAGGCGGAAGTTCAACTGAATAAACTGATTATTCGCCTTCATCTGCCTCCGACACAAGACACAACATAATCAGCTTTAAACCACGCCTCCACAAAAGCCCAATCATCATAAAAGTCCTGCAATCCACATCTCAGTCTCTTACCCAAAGCACAGGCAGGGGACGTGCTATGTCTATCTTTGATTCAAATGACCCAGATTCAACCCACCTCATCCCCGCCTCCACCATTGTAGCTACAGCTTCATCAGAGTTTCATTCCTTAAAGGTAAACTATGCAACCGGTGTTGTTTTTCCAGCGAGGCTCCCCCCAGAGGGCGAAACATCATGGTCAGGTTCTCTCAACCTGTGTTATCCAAACTGGACTTCAGTCTTCCAGGTCCCTGAGTGAATCTCTAGTATCAGCTCACGCAGTCTATTGGATAACCCCAATAAAGCTCAGCATACTGTTTCGCCGACCAGCAGTTTATGAACTTAGTCTATGGACCAACTTCCTCTATCTCCAATCCACCAGTTTCAGGCCTAGGGGGAAAATATCCGTGTTCTTTACTAATTCAAAATATTAAAACAACATTTAGCGTTATATTTTCTGCCAAGGTCTGGGCGGCAAAAACCAAATCGTTAAAATTTTTTCTAATTGTCTTTTCTTTTTGTGTTAGTTTTTCAGATTGAAAATTTGTTCACAACAATGAGCAGGATGAGCTCTAGGGCCATTGATGAAATATGGATATATCCCAGGTGTTCACATACGACACTCCCATGTTGGTTTGAGGAGTTATCGCGTGAACAAAGATATTCACTTGCAATTTTAGTTGTACTTCTTATTTAATAGAAAAATATGGCAATAGAAAAAATGTGCATTATCAAAATTAGCTAAATTTCCTATATCATAGTTTATTTTTAATGGAAATGCAGCTGTACTGACTTCGGTTAAAGGTCATCTTAATTCAACCCATTGCTTAGAGTAACAGGCGCTAGATAATATTTTTGTGCCTGCATTAGTTTTTAACTTAAAAAGTAATCTAACTAATTACTAAAACCAAATTTTTCATACTGATAGCACTGTTATGGTACTTGCCATCTAAAGCAGGGGTCTGCAACTTTTTCCAGGCCAAGGACCCCAAAACTTATGGTGAGATGGAGCAGGGACCCCCTAATTATATATATTGTATGAAATTATGTTATATCAAATTGGTCCTATAGTCACTCTATTACAGATGGAGTAATGTAACGAAAGTAATTTCTCCTTGGGATTATTAAAGTATTTCTGATTCTGATTCCTGGTTGATGGGACAGGTGTTGTGAATGAAACGGTGCCTGGCTGAAAGAGCTCCTGTGTGTCGCTGAATAACGTTTGTATTGATGACCGACAAGTATCTTCGCTCATCTGCAGGTATATTACAGTGTGTTGAATTCATGTTAATCTGTATTTAAAAGACATTTCAATTAGTGGAAAAAATTGCAGGGGAATATAAAAAAAAAAAAAAAAGTCTAATCAACCAAAACTTGGGATCCCCATGCAGTACCTCTTACAGGACTCACAGGGTCGCGGACCCCTGATGAAGACCTCCCGATCTAAAGGGGTGCACTTTGTGCAACTTTACCTGTAAAAAGTATCACATTTTATCTGCAGCTTAAAAGATTTTTATTTCATAAATACTAGGATTATACAGACATGCTAGTTTTCAATCCAATCCAGTTTTTGTTAAATTGCTTAAAAGCATTTTTTTTCAGCTTCATACTTATTTGTTGACATTTAAAGACTAGACATGCAAAAATAATATCAACTGTGCAGCAGGAAGAATCTTTCACTGCCAAAACAATATTCTTAGAGAGATGTAACAGAAATGGACCTTGGTCCCGTTGCCCCTGGAGATCTTACAGAACATTTCACAGACTGAACATCATGCCTCCAATTAAAACACAGCAGCCGTAGTGTAATATGTAGGTTGATGACCCAAGACTGATTGAGATGACTTTAAGGTCTTTCCTGCTTGCACAACCTTTTTCTTCTAAAACATGTCTACAATGTGTAATTTCTGAATTATATGTATATATTTCTTTTCTTTTGCCAATTTCCATTTACCTAACATGTTCTTTGCTTACAACAATAATGGAAAAATATAACTCTACAAAAAATAAGATGCATCCTTCATGCGAATGTCAGAGAGTAATGAAAAATAAAGGTTCCTCTTGATTATGATTATATTTTTTAACAGAAGAAGAAACTGTTTTTCACACTCACTCTCCGTCTAAAGCAAACACAAGGCACCAAATCCAGTTTGCCATTGCTATCTAAAACAAACAAACAAAAACAAAAATATCTTGCTCTCAAAAGGCCAAAAAAATCATATTATCGTGTCATACAATGTCATAAAGTACATTTATAAGGCTGAATCTGTCCCTTTTAAAACTTGATAAAGCTAAAGTGCCAAATCAGTGTGTGACCACTTACCCCATAATGACATTTTTTTATAGTTTCAGTCTGGTTTTAGAGATCATCATAGCACAGAAACACCTCTGTTAAAGTGACTAATGACATTCTCATGGGTTCAGATAATGGACTAGTATCTGTACGTCTCCTGTTAGATCTCAGAGCTGAATTTGAAGTAGTTGATAATAATATTATTTAAGAAAGACAAATTTTGGAGGAATTAAAGAAACAGCACTAGGCTGGTTTAAATCTCTGCCAGATTTCAGTTTGTTCATGTTAATGATAAATCTCCGTCATGCTCCAGGGTTACCTGTGGAGCACCACAGGGATCAGTGCTAGGACCAATGCTCCTTACTATACATATGCTCACTATCAGTAGAATTGTTAGACAGCATGAGATTAAGTTATGCTGACGATACTCAGCTATCAGCTGTCTATAAATCCAAATGAAGCTAACCCGTTACATAGATGTTGCGATACATTCTTGTTGATGTGACCGGAACTACGCCGCTCTGAAAACATACCCGTCCGGTGTAGGTTTTAAAAACACTAGCTCCCCATATTAGCATCCTAGTTTGCCGGTGGCTTTGTGTCACCAAGTGTGTTGTGATCCATTGCAGCTGATGTAACCGAAACTACGCCCCTCTGTGTCACTTGACCAAGTCACACTGCCCGTTTACTGTGATTCAGAAGAAGCTGAAAGCAGTCTTTTTATTCTTCCTGCAATTCAAACCAAGTGAGCGCAGTGTACCCTGAATCCTGCTAAAGCAGAGACATAGAAGAGCTATTCCAGCTCTGCTAACCACCAAACAGCAGGGCCCCAAATCACTCTTAGCCGAAGGAGCCGTTAGAAGCCGCCAGACCATGACCACCCTGCTGCGACAGAGGGATGGAGCAAACCGCGGAGTAATGCTGCTACAATAAAGGGAAGCGTCCCATGCTACAGCAGGTTATAAAATCCCTCTTATTTTTGCATTGGTTTATCTAAATCTCTTTGAGTTGCTGTTGGAGAATGGACTGGGACGAAGGCGGGCCTACTGGAGAATCGGACCGAGCTGAAGGCCTTCCATCCACTGAACCAAAACTCAATAACTGCATCCCTTCCCTCTCCCTTCATCTGATGCTTAAAAGTGCTCTGCTTGGGTGAAATATAGGTAGATAGAATAGCTCTGTTGGTGTTTTTATTTTGAAATAAGCTTTCTGATTCAACTGCTGATGGTTTTAAAGGTTTAGCTGAATGCTAATGCTCTTTACAGACTGAACAAGTCACATGCTACTTAAGCTAACTGCAAAATCTTGAGCTAGCCTCTCTGTGTTTTCAGTCTAACCCGACCAGAACTTCAAGAACCCCTAGGGGTCAGCTATAGGGTGTTGTGGCCAGATGTGTCGGCTTTGCAGGAGGACGGTGAGGATTTTCATTGCACTGTCCGGCATCGGCGCTGCACCCAGCCCGGACGTGTATTTGTCCTCCTTTTACTCCCAGATTCCACATACTCCGTCCAGCGCTCCGCCCGCTCCGCATCGCGAATTTTTGTCATATCATGTAAATCAATGAGAGCTGTTCCACATCCTCGCTTTTAAGTGGAGAACAAACCCAAATGCTTGATTTTAGTGGAAGGGAAGGAATATGGCCACATGATAGCTGGAAAAAACACAACAAACCTGAAGAGAACCGTCGCAGTTCACCACAAAGACATTACGGTAAGTTACCAGAAAGATTGGTGGTGATTGTTTATAATGTAACATTAAATCAACGGCTATAATGTCCCAATGATAAACTAACTGATGTTGGCTAACTTTCATAGCATTTAGTATCCAGGCTGGCTACGTTACGTTAGCTTGTTAGCACGTAGCGACGGTAGCCACTTGTTGATAGCATTGTATGTAAAGTTAAATTTATGCTAACTTGGATATGTTATACTGGCCGGGCAACTATAGACTATTGAATTTGACAGCAGACCAAGGAAAGTGAGAAGTTGGCAGAGATTCGAGTGAATCGTTTTCACAACTTTAAAAAAATTCTTATTAAAAGGAACTGGATGAAGGATAGAGATGATAAAAATTTGCCGCACATAATTCAGAGCAATTTAACCGGGGGTTTCATATACAAAATAGCCATTGCTAGGGGAACCACTAGGTATTGGGATGCAAAACTCCCAATGTTTACATAAAATGCTGCTCTGAACATCTGCTGGATGATGATGGGGATTTTTTTTAAATATGTCATATTAAGTTAAACGTTCACAGGGTTTATACAGGAATGAGGAACTCTAATTTAATGCTAATAGGAATAATTTTAATGCCATCAACAAGTATCATGTACACAAGTTATTAGGTTAAATGAAATAAGGAGCTGCATCGTTATTGTTCAGAAGGGAATTTTATATATATATAGATATGGATAGATAGAAAATGGGTGAAATCATCTTTACTCTCGACGAACGACCATGTCATGAATTCCTCTTTTCAACCACTTTTGCAGTTTGCACGTAGTCCTATTACTTAAACTTTCTTTCACCGAGCTTCTTTTCCAAGCTCCAGCTGCTTTGCAGTCCAATTGCAGGAGTTCACCTAGCAGAATTAATGGGTGTTGAAAACGGGTCACTTTTAAACACCACAATGTATTAGAATATAAATACACAAATGCTGGGAACCAATTATTTTTTACATTTCAACAATATTTTGTTTCCTATTCAGCTACACAAAGCATCCTCTTTTTAGCAATTTGTTTGATATGCCATACAATGTCCTCCTTTTGGTTGCTATAGAAAATAAGCCACCCTGGAGTCAGCTAGTACTTCTAATAGGGTTAACATTCAGCTCTCATCTGTACTTTTAGCCAATGCATTCTATGAGTCATTATTCATTTTTCACCATAAACTGAATGAAACTTCACTGTTTTGACTTTATTATGAACACCAGGTGTCTCCACAATGCATCTCTACCGGAACACCTAACCTGAACTATAGTTCCGCTTCCACAACACCTCCCCCCTTAAATAAGAACCTCCTCACTGAAATATGCTGCTTTATTCTAACCTTAACAGCAGTCACATACCTTAAATTCTCTAATTTAGGCCAGGGCTTATATTTCACTCAAGTGCATCACGGTCCAGGCCTTTATTGGATACAGGCCAGTATTAGAGACAGGCCTCTATTGCTATTTGAGCATGACAGACTACCAGTATGAATGAATAAAATGAGGTCTTTTGTGTCTATTTGAACCTATAAAACACTAGGTTCATTTATTGAAAAAGTACAGTTACCATGTCACTCTTCTTTGAAGTAAAAAATAAAATAAAAACAGACTCATAATTTGTTTGGTCTCCTCCTGAGTTTCCTCCTCCTCTAAGAGCCATAGCTTTATTCTCCTCATCACTTTGCTGCTTGCTCAACTGGTTTTCAACTGCGTGTCTGTTCTCTTCCTGTCACAGGCCGGGCGAAAGCAGCATGAGGCTTGTCAGACCAGCATGCGGGGCTGTGGTTTATTATGTTACACCAGGTACCACAAGTATAATGTTGACCGGTATGCCCAGAAAAACGTTTATAGTTCCCCGCCTGTATTAGAGACCGCCATTATTTACCTCCTCACTGACAGCGAGACCGGCCATTATTAGAGACCCAGCCGCTATTGGAATACAGGCCAATATTAGAGAATTTACGGTATACTCTTAAACACTAACATTTTTCTCCTTCCTCTTTTTTTGTTTGTTTTTCTTTCCTTTTACAAGTCCAAACGTACAGGTGGTCGTGAAACTCTCCCTGAAGCGGTCCTGTATGGTGTGTTGGTTGTATTTGTGTTACCCTCACTGGTCGTGTTGTAACTGGTGTGTGTGGGGTGGTCAGTAGTACCGGTGTCTGTGTTTGCTGTGCAGGTAGCAGGTGTTTGTATGTGTGAGTTATGTACAGTGCGCATGTGTCCTCTATTCCTCCTGATCTGCCCCTCATCCGTGTCAATTATGTAGGACCTGGGTGTCTCTGCCAGTTGAACCACTGTCCCATGTCTCTTTTCCTTTGGAAGCCAGATCTTCTGACCTGGCAGGTATGGCTGCAAGGGACGGGCTTTGTGACGCATGTTGTAATGGCGTCGCTGCTTCTCCTTTGCTCTCTTCTCTCGTCTTCGGAAGCCACTGATCTGGGGCCAGCAGGGTTGCAAGGATGCAGGGAGCTGTGGTAAAGTTGTGCGCAGCTGTCTTCCCATCAGAAGCTGTGAGGGAGAATAACCACATTCCAACGGTGCTCTTCTGCCACATTGAGGTTTTCTTTCTCTGGGCCGTATGGTGCAAGTTCTGGTGGGAGAGCATGTTTTTCTGGCCATCCTGTTTTACAGAAATGGATCAGTTGAGCACACACATGGTCTGTTTTCTGTTTCTCTTGGATGTCTCTCAGTCTACCCTCCGTTGCAGGTAGACTCTGGATGACGGTGTCCACAAACACCTTGACTTCCGCTTCGCTTTCTTTCTCCTCTTCAGTGAGCGTGTGCTTGACAGGAGCCCGTGATAATGTATCTGCTGTTATTAGGGTCTTCCCAGGCACGTGTACAATATCAAATGTGAACTTCATTAGTCTGAGTCTAAACCTCAGCACCCTTGGGGGAAGCTCATATAAGGCTTTGGTGCTCAGAAGAGGTACCAGGGGCTTATGGTCTGTTTCTAACCTGAACCTCAGTCCCTGCAGGTAAGGAGCCAGCCGCTCACATGCCCATGTCACTGCTAAGGCCTCCTTTTCGATTTGGGCGTAATGTTTCTCTGTTTCGGTCAGTCCTCTTGAAATGTAAACAACAGGTCTCCATGACCCCTCTGGCTGTTGCTGGTTAAGAACCGCCCCCACTCCATAAGATGAAGCATCTGCTGCTACACAGGTCTCTGCTGAGGGAGAATATGGGGCCAGCACTGGGGGTGAGCTCAGTTCCTTTTTGAGTTTCTGAAATGCTTCTTTCTGTGGTGTTCCCCAGCACCATTCATTTTTCTCACTGAGTAGATCTTTAATGGGACGTGTGTATGACGCCAGGTGGGGGAGGAACTTACCGAGATAGTTCGCCATCCCCATGACTCTCCTCACGTCCTCAACGCTTTGTGGTTCTGGCATCTCCATTATCGCTCTGAGTTTATTAGGATCCGGTGTAACTCCATCTGCTGAAAAGTGGTGACCCACAAATGTCATTTTTTCTTTGGCAAACTCACACTTCTCATTTAGGGTCAGTCCCACCTCTCTCAACCTTTTCAGGACGTGATGCAGTCTGGTGTCATGCTGCTGCATGTCCTTGCCATGCACCACAATGTCATCTGCATGACACACCACTCCGTCACCCCCTCAAGCATCTGTGATATGCGGCGCTGAAAATGTTCCGGAGCGGATGATATCCCAAACGGCAGGCGATTGAATGCATACCGCCCGAACGGAGTGATGAATGTTGTGAGGAGCTTGCTCTCCTCTGACAATGGGATTTGCCAAAAGCCAGAAGTTGCATCCAGCTTTGTGAACACTTTAGCTCCAGTTAGCATGGCAAGCGTGTGGTCTACTGCTGGGAGTATGTGTCTCTCTCTGCGCACCCATCTGTTCAGATGTGTCAGGTCCGCACACAGCCGGATCTTTCCAGGTTGGGCCTTTGGCGCCACAACCATGCCAGCACACCAAGGTGTCGGTTGGATCACTTTAGAAATCACCCCCATGTCCTCCATCAGTGTCAAATCTGCCTTTACTTTATCTCTTTAAGGCAGAGGGACTCTGCGTGGGGTGGAGAGCGCATATGGGACCGCACCAGGCTCTAACTCAATAGTGTATGGCTCCTTTAGATTCCCTAAGCCAGAAAAAACTGTGGGGTACAGGGCCTTAAAGTCCTCTCTCTGTGTCTCAATCTCATGAATTCGCTTTATCAGGTTCAGAGCTTTTATTTCCGGGAGACCTAACAGTGGCTTTGACAGGTCTTCAACAACATATATGTTTTGTCGTGTCTTTTTTGCCTTTAATATGAAGCTCACCTCTGAAGCATCCCTGTGTTTTCAGCCTTTGTCTGTTTGGTCCATACAGCACCTTGCTTGGCGCCTGTAATACCCCATGTGTCTGCTCTGAGTAATTGCTACTTGTTATTGCTGTGACACATGCACCGGTATCGAGTTTGAAAACACAGTCTTCCTGGTTTAGTTGCAGTCTTTCTACCCACTCATCAGTCTCTCGTGAGACCATCTCTCCTAAAAAGGCAAAATCCTCTTCCTCTGCAGCGTTACTCTGTGCTTCTGAGACGTGATGAACACTGCTTGCTGATCTGCATTTCTCTGCGTAATGTTCCTTTTTGTGGCATCGTCTACATTCAGCACTCAGACAGTCCTTCCATCCATGCTTCTTCGCCTGTCCACATCTGCCGCACTCTGTTATTTTGTGGTCTGTTTTATCCTTTGTCTGTCCTCCTTTTGTGCTCTTTTTATTTATCATTTCGACTTGTGCTGTAGCCTGCTCCGTCCCGCGTAGAAGCGTCTGTTGTCTTTTGACTTCTGCGCTCTGTCTGACTCTCGTCATAGCCTTCTCCAGCGTCAACTCCGGGTCAAGCTGTAGGCTTTCTGATAGCTTAGCATACCTTATGCCGACTACAATGCGGTCTCGGATTAGCTCTTCTCTCAGAGCGCCAAATTTACAGTGCTCCGCCAGCGTGTGTACCGCGATAATGAAGGACTCCACGCTCTCGCCCGGCTCCTGGCTCCGTCTATTGAAAAATGCTCTTTCATAGATTATATTTTTCTTGCTAACACAGCGATCGGTAAAGGCTTTCGCGACAGCGTCATATGATTTTTTTCCCGGTCGGCCGTGAGAGGTAAGACACTTAATATGTCTTCTGCATCATCGCCTGCGGCGTACATGAACGAATTCACCTGGAATTCTTGGTATTGCTGTGACACATGCACTGGTATCCAGTTTGAAAAACAGTCTTCCTGGTTTAGTTGTAGTCTTTCTACCCACTCATCAGTCTCTCGTGAACCCATCTCTCCTAAAAAGGCAAAATCCTCTTCCTCTGCAGCGTTACTCTGTGCTTCTGAGACGTGATGAACACTGCTTGCTGATCTGCATTTCTAAGGCAAGGCTCAAAACTTTCCATTTTGACACAAAGCTTATAGTTAGAGGGGCTCAGGTTGTCCTGATTGGTCTCTATAGTTATACTGCTATAGGCTTAGACCGCTGGAGGACATAATGTCCTCTTTCACTATTTTATCTCTATTCTCCCATTCTGCAGTTCAGAATGGGAGAATAGAGTTCAGACTCTAATGTTTATGCTCTCTGCTTTTCTCATCGTAGTAGCTCATCTAGTCTGTTCCTGTTTGGCTGTGACAAAATCCTGGAGGGAAATATCAGCTGTGCTGCTGCCATCAACACCTTCGCTTATAGATGTTGGAGATTGGCCTGTTTTTCAGTGTAGGTCAGTGTACTGTTTTTCTCACTGTGACTAACTGGTTGTGCTCTCTTTCATCCTCTGATAAGGGAGCTGGCTCTGAGCTTGTCTGCCTGGCTGTGTGTTTCCTGGATAGGACCCTGCCTTTGGGAGCTGATTGACAGCTGCCTTTTTGTATCTCTGCTTCTTTCTGTATGTCTGCTTCTTGTCTCCTTGAACCCCAGTCGCTCTTGGCAGATGCCGCTCACACTGAGCTTAGTTCTGCTGGAGGTTTCTTCCTGTTAAAAGGATTTTTTTTCCTCCACTGTCTCTACAAGCATGCTTAGTGTGAGGGATATCTTTCTAGTCAACGAAGTTGATGCATTGAATGTATTTGCATTCCTTAGATAGAAAAAATCCTTGATAACAATCTGACTGTATGATCTAGTTGAATTGGCTCTATGAGGTGCCTTCAGATGACATGTGTTGTGAATTGGCGCTATATAAATAAACAGAAACGGAATTAAAATGAGCTGATATATAAAAAGGATTTGAACACCCCTGATCAAGACAGAAATAGCCATTAACAAGAATCAGGTTGCTAAGAAGGGTGATATATTTTTGTGCAGCTGGAAACTTTGTAGGCTAAACCAAAACCACAATTTATAATTACTGAACTGACGCAAGTTGTTCTGGGTCAACTACAGGATTTCATTAAAATAACTGTCGAAACTCACTGTTTAAAACTGTAGTGACATCAGCCATATGCCTGAATATAACTGAAAACTTCTGAGAATGTATAAAACCCCAATAAAAACAAAACCTTTGTGTTTCTGGCTCATTTTTCTGTCACAGGTCCCACGGTCGGTTACATCTTTTAGCATTTTGATTAATGAACACCCAATGTTGAACTATCAGACTGCATTACTCGTACTGGTTAAAGTTAAGAGGTCTGAATAAGTCTTTGGATGAAACCTGCTCAGAGAACCTCCAATGTGCCTGAAAACAATCAAGGAATCTATAAGAGATATGAACATGTCGTGAGGATATGGCTGTTCCAACCGCTGTATTTCCGAACATTCTCCCAAGTGGTGCACGACTTACATGAGTGAATATGTTGATACTTCAGTGCTAACTGGTTAGCAACTTAGTGCTAATAGGGTCCCAATGGTAAATTCCATTGGGACCAAGTAGCACTAAATTGGTGACTTAGAAACAACATTGTCAAGGAACACTATGGACAGCGGAAACATGCAAGAGGAGGAGAGTTTTGTGTCGGAGGTCATGGATGAGTCTCCTCCGTCATACATTTTTTATTTAGAGGAGGAAAGCGGGGACGAAGATGTTGTGGAAGAGGACGCCAGGGCGGCAGAAGCTTGGTTTGGTGTAGAAGGCTTACAGCCGTACATGTTAGAGCCCTTGCCTCGCTAACGCCAGTTACAGTTCTGTTAGTTCTAATACCAAGCTGAAGACAGACGCTTGATCGGGCGTCACAGACCCCATTTACCGGGGCACGGCCTCAGTATAAATGTGAGTTGTGCCCCAGTATAAATCTCATGAATATTTGCAACAGTATTACATTTTTTTAATGCATCAATTTGTATAATTCCCAACGTGGGAGGAGACGATATTTCTACTCAAATGCGCAGCAAGTGTGCTGTAAATTGTTAACTCCAAATTGAGGATGAATTAGTTTCCACGTCAGCGGATGTCACTGCATGAACTGCAGGTAACCAACACGCTGCTCTCAACTGAGTTGATGGGACACTGTGCGGCCACGACGCATTTTAGTTCTGGTAACGTGTTTCTTACCCGTCGTACTTTATTATTTTCCCAGTGAATCCACATGATTTATAGGCTACCAACTGAAATGACTGCACTGGTTTGTAGATGGATATCAGAAATTCCTCACACGAAGCAGAGAAGCAGTAAAACAAGATGAGAGAGGGAGGTAAGGTCCCGTGATGAATTCACATAGTGATTTAAGCCAAGCAGTTACATTAGGAACTATATAAGCAATATGATAGATATTTACACAATTATAAATTTACGTTTTTTAATGTTTGCTGTAGAGAATGAGAGAATGAAGGTGCTGGAGTAGGGAAAGGGAGGAGGAGGCGCAGACTGGACAGGCAAGGGACAGGTGAAGGTGAGGAAAGACACAGGATATATTGGTGACCATAGTGATGAGGGAGCAAACACAACCAGCCCACAGCCAAAACAAGAAGGGGTCATTAGTGGACTTAGGGGGAAAGCATGATGGCCCTAAACAAGTGAAGTTGTCCCACCATCCCCAGGACAAATTTGGAGAGTAAAAAACATTCATTTAATTTAAAATGGTTTGAAAGCTTTTCCTGGTTGAAAAGAAAGCCTTGTCATCAAGGGATATGCAGTGTTTCCAACTTGCTTGATAACATCATGTTCCCAACACTAACGTTAGGTCATTCAGATCTCCCTCACAATCCCAGTCAACAGTTGGAGTTGTGAAAGGTCATTCAGTGTATTGAGAAGGCTCCACACCCGGCTGAGGTGCACAATGGGACAAGACAGGTCTATCATCTTGCTATTTTATCAGTTGAAAAGGAAGAACTTTCTAAGCTGAGTCACAGTCAATCACTAGACTGTGACGCAAAGTGAAAAATAGGGAGGTACACTTTAATGCTCAAAAATAAAAGAAAACTTAGTTCGGGTTGAGTTACAAACTCTTCCGTAGAACTAAAACTCTGTGGAAACCTGTAATTAATGATTACTCAGAATGTGTATAGGAAACTTTTATTTGTCAAAGTTGTTGATGTCTTATTTTTATAGCTGCAATGTTGAAAATGTTCATGTTTTGTTAAAACAAATATGCGCTTATACTATTAATATTTCAACTGGTAATTTTGGTAGGAATGTATCAGGGTGGGGCAGTGTATGCTTGTCTGTATTTGTGTATGGAAGGAGGGGCATATGCGGTAGGGGGCCAGTGCCCCAGTAAAGCTTTGTGCCTAGCAACGCCCCTGCACAGACGTCCATCCCCGTCAACACTGGGACGGAACTCAACAGGTAAGGAAATTACTCTTATTTCTTATCTCAACTGTTGCATATATTAGGTGCGACATATGAATCAAGATGCTATGACCGAAAAATTTGATTGACAGAATACAAGCTGACAAAACAAATATTCTAATTTTTGGGACAATATCACCTTATAAAGAGTTCATTTATATACATGTTTAAGCCAGAATGATTTGACAATTAAATATGACTTCCGTATGACTTTAAGTTTGCCTTATTTCAGGTTAAAAAAAACTTGGAGTTTTCAGTAGACCTGCTTTTTGAAACAGACCCCAGAACTCCTCCACAGAACAACTGTAAGAACTTCTCATTTCATAGTTTGTTGATGGAATTCCCCTGGTTTATAATGCAGCTTTATGAATTCATGGCTTCAAAAAGGAGATGTTGCCATGCAGACTTTCCACATTCATAAGGTTTGCAGGGCGATGAGCAGAGAGTAAATATAGAATTTTATATTAAACAGTGCAGAACAGTGGAAGTTTGTCTTCACCGCAGCTCCTCAGTGTAAATCGGTTTATACCAGAGCAGCAACCTAATATAAACCATGTGTACCATAATAACATGACCTTATGACACCAGAGTTTACATCCGTTAGTATCTAATTAAAAGTCAAATATATAAAAATGCTGACAAGAAACAAGAGCTTCATGTGTTCTAGGTCTGGAATAATTGTTCTTGTGATGTTTAGTTTGTCAACAACTTCCTGTTTATATCCTGTTTTAATGGTATATAAAGCCAAAGTCTTCAGACTGAAAGACTTTATTCAGCCTCCCCTTACATCCAGTCATCCTTTGATGCTCCTCTGTTGCAACTCTGTCAGCTTCATTCTCTATGATTTTATTTTTCACTGGGAACTGAGAGCCAAAGGCTTTGTTTTTCATTGCATTAAGACTTTCTTTTGTTGCTTGTCTTCTATGTGAGTCTTTGCAGGTTGAAATGCTGTTAAATCTGCAGATGTGAATTTAAAAAATAAACAGCTTTAGAAACACAGGAATTATTTTCCACATTAATCAGCTGTTTTCCTTTTGTTTGAAGTCTATAAAAAAGAGAATGAAAAAAACTTTAATGTCCAAATGTTTAATTGCTCATTAAACTTGCACAGAACTTGTTTTTTTTTTTTATCTTAGCATCGAAAGTTTTAAACTACAGAGAGAAACAAGCAGAGGTGGGTAGTAACTGGTCACATTTACTGTGTTACATTTACTTTGGTAAAATGTACTTTTCGGAGTAGTTTCCTGCACTTTTACTAATTAAAATTCCTGTGAAATATCGGTACCCTTGCTTGAGTCATTGCTATCCACCCACAGTAGGACACTTGAGCTATTATGAGATGAAAATACAGTAAACAGATAATGGGGCTGGAAGTTATTTATCATTTGCTAAAATATATGCAGAGGAGGGTAGAGTATCTAAACATGTATTTAAATAAGAGTAGCACTAAATAAATGTGAAAAATTATCAACCAGAAAATAATAGAGTACTTGGAAAATTGTCAGTTATGTCCATTATCTGGTATTTAAAAAATGTAATAAAATGCAGTTGGAAAAATACACATTTTTAAAGATGTTTTTGATCATAACTCTGATATTTTCTTAATACCATCAGCAAAAATTCGTTTTTATAGATGTTGGAGATCGGCCTGTTTTTCCAGTGTAGAGTCCCTGTTTCTCTGACTGTGACTGGCTGGATGTGCTCTCTTCATCCTCTGACATGGGAGCTGGTTCTCGGTGAGCGCCTGCCTGGCTGTGTGCGGTTTTGCAAAGCCTGACGGGCCGCCTTTTACAGCTGCTTTTTGTATCTCTGCTTCCTCGCCTCCTTGAATCCCCAGTCGGCTCACTCAGCAGATGGCCGGGCCACACTGAGCCTGGTTCTGCTGGAGGTTTCCTTCCAGTTAAAAAGGAGTTTTTCCTCCACCGTCACTACAAGCATGCTTAGTGTGAGAGATTGCCTCTGAGTCGATGCAATCAACTGGTTTTCCTTGGATAGAAAAACTTTGAATCAATTTGACCTTATGATCTGGTCAACCATAACGTGCCTTAAGTTGACATAAAAGTTGTGGATTAGCGCTATATAAATAAAACTGAATTGAATTGAAATAAGCCTTCATTACTTGATTGCATTTTTTTCTAATGGTCATTTACAACATGTGCTATTTCCTTGCAAAAATAATGGAACAAAATTCACTCCATAGTTTAACAAATAGGGACTCAAAACAGGAAGAAGCTTATTTTTTCCCCATGCTAAGAAAATGCTATTAAACATTTCTAATCTGGACCCTCTAGTTTTACCTGTAGAAAGGCTCAGAGAACATTCTAGATGTTTTCCTTTAACTAAATTAGGATGACTTAGAAGAGAAGAACCAGGAGAGGGGTTCCATAAAGATGTAGAGTTATAAAATGTAGTTCATCTTTAAAAAGCATGTCTAAAAATGAGAAGACATATCAAATCTAAAACTGAACATTTAATATGATTATACACAGAACTATACCTTTCACTTAAGTTAGTTTTTTTAACATTTATTTATGATTGGTTTTGTATTCTTTTTTTCATGTGGTACATATTTTATTTTATTTTTTTCATTTTAGGTCTATTATTAGATGGTTCTTCTTTCATTTCTTACATACATAAGAATGTTTTATTTCTTATATGAAGCCATCTTTTTATTTTTAGTGTTGGGTTTGTCAGTAGGTGTGTAAATGCACCTTTAACCCTCAGCAGCATCTGATGGACTGGCTTCAGATGATCATGGAGGGAGAACCCAGAGATGTTTTCCAGGATAGATGTTTGTGGACACTGCTGCCAGATAATGGGAGGAAGAGGAGCCCAGCAGGGAAGAGGAAGATGTCAGACACAGGAGGAGGAAGTGGAGCATCTCCGCTTATCTCTGCTGAAACAACACTGAACATCTGACCTCTCACTTGGAGTTTCATTTATAAAAGCTGGTGTTTCGGTTCCATATTTAAATAGTATGACTCCAGATACCCAAATAAGGGTAAAAAAAAAATCTGTTTCATGAAACGATGCTCACTTCCTTTATAAATCAAAGCTCTTCCCTCAGAGTTCAAGGCTCCACCTCATGTTCAGCCCCCCGTCCATGTCCAAGCACTTATGGTCAAAAGCACCACGTGCATTTTATTGTGTATTTAAATGAACCAACTAATCAATGTTATTTCATGGTTACCGATGGCAACCGTAGGAAAGAGAGCAAAGAAGTGCAGTTTAACTAAGGAAGAAGTAAATGTTTTGGTGAGTGAGGAAGCGAATAAATACGTTTGGTAAGTAGAGAGATGACAAATGAAAGGAGCTATTATAAATGGATCGATAGTCTGGTGTTTGAACTGATCCGATTGTTAACAGCTTTCAAAATGGCAGACAGCAGTGAAACTGAGGGGTGGCCCAAAGCAGATTGGTGCCAGGACTTAAGGGACAATCTACAGAACTCCAACAGGAAAATGAATGAGCGAAACATCCATTGTGTCCCAATAAAGACTTTCATCAGTAATATACACATATATGTATACATCCATTATGTCTAAAATAAAGGTACAATCAACTATTTTCATTAAGCTTTGAGTTCTGGAGGGGAACCTTTACTTTCTTACTTACAATAATTATTTTTGGATAATTATTATTTGGACATAATTCAATTTTTCTTCAATTCAGTTTATTTATAAAGCACCACTTCCCAACACATGTCATCTCAAGGCATTTTACAGAGACAATCAAACCGATAATAGTCAGATTGGTTCAAAGTTTTCTATTCAAGGGAAAACCAGCTGGGATTGCATTGACTCATTGACTCTAAGGCAATCTCTCACACCAAGTAATTTTGTATTTAGCGACAGTGGAGAGTGAAAAACTCCTTCTTTTAACAGGAATGCAAAAACCTTGCCAGCAGAACCACAGGGTAAAATGTGAGCTGCCATCTGCCGTAGGCCGACTGGGGTTCAAGGAGACAGAAGTAGAGACATAGAAAATGTAACTGTCAACCAACTCCCCGTCCCAGGAAAAAAAAAACATGCTGCGCCAGACAGACAAGCTCTGAGCCAGCCCCCATGTCAGACGACATAAAGAAAGCACATACAGTTAGTCCCAGTAATCCTACCTTCAGAACAAACACAGCAGAAGCAGCAGAAATGCGCGTGATGCTTCATTTTTTATGCTTGTACAAGTTTAGTTCTGGCGCGTTGCTGAAGCATCTTTGCTGCTCTAGCTGCACGGTCGAAAAGCGTATCTGATGTGTTTTGGGTGGAGCTGAACTATGCTTTCTTTGCCACTAACAATGGCAGCTATATTTGCTGTTATAAGTGGGTAAAAAAGTAGTTTTAAAACGTTTTTAAGTAAAATAGTCCACCAGAAAACTTCATCTGTGCAGTCAGTTCAACAAAATTACGATCCTGCCTTCAAATATTATTTCACTGTCGGAGCTGCTCAGACCCCTGTACACCGGCAGTCTGAGCGATTGTATGGCGGAGCTCTGTCACTAGGAATCCTGTTCAACAACAACCTCTGGCCTGGTATCCTCTTTGCGGTTTTCCCCTATTGTTCACGACACCTGGAAGGCGTTTTTCACGTACATAATCCAAACTGTAGGCACCAGAATAAAAAAATAGAACATATTTTACGGATGATTCAGCATTTTAAGTTAATTTAGGTGTTAATAAACCATTTCAGAGGAGTGATCATAGCGCTCTGCATCAGCAGTGCTGTATCTGTCTTCCTGCCAGCTCCCAGATCAGATTCTCTGATTGGTTGAAGTGGCACGTTGATCAGCAAAAGTTCAATCTTTCCAACTCTAGAAGCAGCTGCTTCTGAAGTGCATCACGCAGGTCAGATGCTCAGAAGGTAGTAAGGCTCTGCTTCGGCTGCTCAGACGCGTTGCTTCTTCTGCTCAAAATGCGCTGCATGATCTTTTTCTGCACCAAGATGCATGTCAACCGTTGAATTTGCATGTAAATTTGCTGCTTTTGCTGCTTCTACAGCGTGCAGTCTGAACGTAGCATAACAGAAGTAGGACTACACTGGTAAACAGGCCCAGCTCCAACATCTATACACAAAGGTGTTGACGGCAGCAGTACAGCTGATATTTATCTCCAGGATGAAGTCACAGCCAAGCAAAAACAGACCAGATGAAGCTACTATGAGAAAAAGCAGGAAAGAATAAAGTTATGGGTGGAACTAACAAATACTGCAGAATGGGAAAATAGAGACAGAATGAAGCAGAATGGTGAAAAAGGGCCCCCTATGTCCTCCAGCAGTCTAAGCCTATAGCAGCATAACTATAGAGATAGCTCAGGATGACCTGAGCCAAGTTAAGTCAAAACCTTCACATATTTTGGGTTTTAAAATAGAGAACTTTGATCTTCCTCTGTCCTGATCTGACCAGCATGATTCATGTACATTTTCATCACATACTGAAGTCCGTTAGGCTAAAGGCTGTCCATAGCTCCTTTCCTACCCAGGATAGACTTTTTACTGTTGACCCCAATTTGCCCCATTTGGAATAAGCCCATTCGTGAGGTTTTATTTAATCAGCACTGTTCATACTGTTGCCAGGCAGCAAATGTCTTCTGCTTAAATGTTCGATATATGCTGGCTGGGTGACGTGACAAACGTTATGCTAACAGTTGTACATAAATACACAAATTAAAGCTCTTTAATAGCTTCCGTATCATTAATGGACTTAAGTGTCAATATTGGTTTTCCGGCAGAACTTTATCTTGGCTTCCTGCACTCGTTAATGATAAGAGTGTGGAATAAATAGAAAGGAACTTAACCGAAAAATGAAAGTCTTTAAAAGTACACATTTTAGAGTTCATGTCATTAAAACAGCAACTGATCAGAATTGAATGTTATGTTAGGCTGACACAAAGGTCATGTTGCAAATTCAATTTGTGTTAGTTACAATCAAGACTTTATTGTTAGTGTGGTTAAAAAGCTTTGCATTCAAGCTGCTTCGAAACTAATTTTGAGTTAAGTTAGAACATTTAAATTTAGTTGAACAATTCACCAAAACTATGTATGAAATTTTTGTTTGTTACTTGTAATGTTTGTGCTCATAAACAGGCTTTTTGTAATTTTGATGTGTGAACATTTTCCCTGTTGATATATGTTCAAAAAGACTAAATTAGTTTGTTGTGCCAATATAAACAGTTGTGTTGAACTGAAATTGATTTCCAGTCAGATATGGTTCATGTGACTCTTTTGTGAACTCATAACTTTTAGGTCAGTCTGTACAACTCCCACTTACAGGTTAAAATTTACCTTTTTTCTTACTGCACAGACAGAATCAGACTGCAGATCTTCTACATATCTTGAAATTTTGCTTCTGGCATCATTATATTAGTAAAGAGGTTCATAAATCTTTTTAATTAGAGCACAGAGAGAAGTAGGAGAGAGCTGCAGATTTAAAGATGAAAACAGATTTACTGGGATATGCAACATGCAATAGAATATATCTCCAAGTTTAGCAGAAAGTTTACAAGAAAATTAAATGCACACCCTAATATTTGGAAAAATACAAAAAACCTAATGAAAGCGTTCGGGTGGAGTAACTGTAGGTCCATCAGCCCCCACCCTTAGACCGTCGCCGCCAACGTTCATTACAAAGTTACACCCTTTGGCTGTCAATGACATTTGGGACAAATTTTTAAATTTGATTTTGCTGCTTGTGAAGGAGGATAATCACTGATGCAGCTTAAAGGGAAGCCATGCATGGATGGAAGTAAAGCTGTGTCCATACTAGGGATGCAGGATATATTGCTGTTGGCATCGCTATCGGTTATGTTATGTTTTTGAGCCCTTTATAAATAATGCACTTAAGGCAGGCATCTGTCTGTATCTATAAATATCAGTGTACTGTGGTTCTCTTGTGTTCTCAACAATAGGAAAGCATTTAATAAATATATGTTTGAGCTCATTCTTGGAAAATATATACATTATTGAAAGCATTCGGGTTGAGTAGTTGTACATCCATCAGCTGCCACCCCACCAACTTTTATCACAAGGTTACACTTTTGCCTTAGATAGAAAAAAATGAATCAGTTTGACTGTATGATCTGGTTGAATTGTCTCTGTAAAGTGTCATGAGACGACATGTGTTGGGAATTGGCTCTATATAAATAAACTGAATTAAATGCACACCTTGATAAAACCCATTCTGTTCATCATCAGAGAGAGGAATGTGTTTGTTAGAAAAGGTTTGAATATTGCACA
Source organism: Cyprinodon brontotheroides (assembly GCA_018398635.1). Taxonomy (NCBI): domain Eukaryota; kingdom Metazoa; phylum Chordata; class Actinopteri; order Cyprinodontiformes; family Cyprinodontidae; genus Cyprinodon; species Cyprinodon brontotheroides. The sequence goes on from JAGKQL010000024.1 coordinate 1,519,075, forward strand.
GTCTGATTTAAGATGGCTAATTTACCTTTTTTTTATTATTCATGTCATAGGTTCTTGGTGTCAGGGTTCTCTGGTTTGTCTGTTGTGTGTTTGTTAGTCTTTCTCCTTCCACCAGAGGTCGCTATGTCACTGCAGGTGTGCTTTCCTCAAAACCTGCCACTCATTTTCCCTTCCCTGTATAATTGGAGCTGGCTGCCAGTTTCTCATGTCTTAGAGTTTGACCCATGTGGTAACCTGGTCCCTCAGGGTTATTTTGATGGAAAAGAACCACCTAACTGAAACATTAGCTGTGTTTTTTTCTTTCTTTTAGGTCTGCTTGGGTCAGCAGGAAGGGCACCTGATCATCTGTGTCTCCAGTTTCCTGTGTCTCAAAACAATGTGCTCATCCCTGTACAGATGGGTCAGACCTGGCATGAGGACTGAACATTTTAGTAGCTTTTTTAGATTTATTAGAGTATAATGTTTGCATGGAAAGTGACGTATAAAAGTTTCAGGCCCTGATTTTTATAAAAGCAAGCTATAAACTATTGGGGCTTCATTTATAAAGCTTAATGCTTCATGTGGAACTAAGTGTTTAAAGCACTGATCTCTATTTATTCACTGGATTGCTAATCGCCCAAAAAAGGGAAGCTATATTGGTACTTCCTGCTCCCACAGAGATGCGTGGTAAAAATGCCTACATGTGTAGCATTTGGCTGCAAAAACAATCAGTTTCCTGACTGTGAGAAGACATTTAACAGGTAATTTCACAGTCGGTGGATGTACTAACCAAGGAAATCCATATATAAGGCCCATGTATCCCATGGTATAGTATGTAGCGTAACATTAGTCTGCCTATCTCAGGATGACTCCAACATATTGGCTGAGTTAACCATCAACATTGTGTCTAACGTTAGAAAGTAGAGTTAATGGAAAGTAGTTCACTAAGAAATGTAAATGTAGTAAACCTTTATTAAGTGGATGACGCTGTCCTTTTTGTAGTGATTGTTGTATTTCTCATTTGAAAAAGCAACTCAAACATTTTTAAAGGCTAATGCACAGACACAGTATAAAAGTATATGGAATCATGCATGCATAATCTAGAAATATAAAAATACTACAGACTTATACTTGTAATTCAGTCTTGAAATCATATGTAATTACCATAACAATGTAATCAACACACTTATATTAACAGGTGTCAAGTAACAAAGTACAAATACTTTGTTACTGTACTTAAGTACACCTTTTAAGTATCTATACTTTACTCCATTACTTATTTTCCTTCCTACTTCCACTCTGTACTTTCTATTCCTACATTTTTATTTATTTATTTTTTTTTACAGCACTAGTGGCTACTTTTTATGGACACTAGGCTGACAGGAAACGGGATATGAGAGAGGGGGAGAGACATGCGACAAAGGACCACAGGCCGGATTCGAAACGGGGTCGCCCACGTTGAGAGCTAAGGCCTCCGAACATGAGCCGTGCGCACTAACCAGTAACTTACTGGTTACTCTTGGGTTTGGTTTAATGTTTATAAATATTTATTTCACGTCATGTGCGCCATCCAATGCAGATCATTGGTACCATCAACATCTAGTGAAAACTAGTGTGATTGGATGAGTCATAGAATGCAAACAGTCACTGGTTAGTGTCGGATTCAGAAAAAGATGTTGAAATGTCTCAAAGGTCGGACACAAACGAGAGCGTATCGGGAGATGGAGACCAACAAGACCTCCCTCATCCTTGGCCCTATCAAAGAATTTTTCCAAATAGTAGAAAAATTGAGCTTTCTATTCATATAGTGGCATCTGGCTGTTTTTTTTAAAGGTTACTTTATACTTTTATACTTTAAGTAGTTTTTGGAGCACATTTTTAACTTTTACTTGAGTAAAGAGGTCAAGTTGATACTTCAACTTTAACAAAAGTGTTTTTTAAACTGCAGTATCTCTACTTCTACTTAAGTAACAAATGTGTGTACTTTTGACACCACTGTTTATATTACATGCCCTTCATCAGTTTAGCACTTTTTGCAGATCTGTATTATTATGCTCCATTAACAAATTAATTTTTATTGTAATGGATTTGTATAATATGTCATATTACATGATTTATAAACTTCATAATGACTATTTTTTTTTTTTTCATATGTTACAGTTTACAGTTGCCTTCTGTATCTCTGCTTCTGTCTCCTTGAACCCCAGTTGGCCTCGGCAGATGGCCGCTCACACTGAGTCCTGGTTCAACCAGAGGTTTCTTCCTGTTAAAAGGGAGTTTTTCCTCTCCACTGTCGCTACAAACATGCTTAGTGTGAGGGAGTCAATGAGTCGATGCAATCAACTGGTTTTCCTTAGATAGAAAACTTTAAATCAATTTCACTGGATGATCTGGTGAACTATAAAGTGCCTTGAGATGACAGGTGTTGTGACTTGGCGCCATAGAAATAAACTGAATTGAATTGAAATAATCTACTTATGCTATGAAACAGCAAGTGTGTGTCAAAGTGATGAACTTTTCTTTATTTTAAAAGTCCACCTAAAAATTATAAAAATCATTGTTATTCAATGCTGTAGCACACATATTGTTCACATTGCGACTGGTCTAACTAGGGAGTACCAATATGGCAGCCACTGGCTTCACTTCGCCTGCACTACCAATGGGCCACCCGCAATCCAGTGAATAAATAGAGATAAGTGGTTTAAAGATAATTTTGCACGAAAGTAAAATCATTGCAAACTTTTGACCGGTTACTGTCAAATTAACTTTCTCAATCCACGATAAAGAAATAAAAATCATATTTTTTTTGCCTATTAGAATAAAATATGGTTCTATTCACTTAAATTAAACCAAAGGAGCGTCTAATTAGATGCTTTTCAGTTGAATCTTTTATGATTGCATCATTCATTTACGTTTATAAACCATTAAACACCTAAAACTGGATGGAAACGGGTGCATACTGGACATATTCATCTGTTTGTCATTTGTTTTAAAGTGGAAATAGGCGTATAAATTCCAAAAAAGCCAGATTTGATGATTAATTAGGTGGATCCATGGATTTCAGCTCCGTGTTTTACCTCCAGCCTCCTGTTCTCGCTCTGCTGCTCACTTCCGGGTTCTTCTGCTCCTTCCTTTCCTTGCCTGACAGGAAGTGCGATGTTGAGCTAATTCCTGTCCAGAAAAATGGATTAAATTCTCGTTTTACTGGAATTATTCCAAGTCGGTGTCTGGAGGATGTCTTCCACGGTGAAGAGTGGAGATATTATCCACCTGAATGTCGGTGGGAAGAGGTGAGGAGCTGGAGTTCCGGGCTAACTGCAGAGACAAAGCTAACACCCCTGCTTCCATTATCGGACAGCTCACCTAGCTTTGATTCTTTCTCTAAATGAAATAATAAATTTTACCCAACGTCAAAGTTAGTAATCATGTTTTTTATCTGCTGCTTGTTTTTATTCTCATCTCTAATATTGATATCCCAATTTTATACAATTAAATTTCTATTAGAAGTTCAGTGAAAAGGTGTAAGTTATGAATCTGGATTGATTTGGATCTTTACTTTGTGTCCGACAATCAAAGCATACATCCGGCTGGGCGCTGTCACTTCAGGCTGTAGCTGCAACAGCGTCAGGTCTTTATAGTGATCTCCTGCTTCTAACTTTAGAAACTTGTTTTGGGAACTTTATGCTGGAAATAATGTGAAAAGCATCGTGTCCGATAATGGAACCATAATTAACCAATTGCTGGAAATGGCATTTTCCTGTCTGTTTTTGTCCTGTATTCGGATAAAAACCAGTCGGAACAGATCAGACTGGACCTCTGACCGCTTATCTTAACTTCAGCACTAGTGATGAGTTAATGAGGCATCATGAAACCAAACTATTGATGCTGTGTTGATACTGTCTCACAGAATACTGACACCTGCTGGACATTTAAAGACACTACAGGCAGCTGATTGGACAGTATAACTGAATTTATGTGATGACCTAGAACAATTTATTAGAGGTTATATTGTATTATTTCATATCTATGTTTAAATTGAAAATATCTTTGTTATTTTTAGATGCAACCATTAAATAATGTAAACATATATCATGACGTGAAAATTTAGAGGAAATGTGAATGAGGATACTTGTGGACGAGGATTTTAAATCATACTTTCAAACAAAAAGTACAGTAAAAACAGTTAATCAGCTCGATTGAAATGAACTTTAATTCAGATAATTTAAACAAAAATGCAATGGCTGAAACATTCCTATTCCTTTTAGGCTACCTAAAAATTCTTGATAATTTTAATAATAAACTAAGCTGTTGCATCATGTTAACAGATACTTTTTTTTAAACACAGTTTAGTGAGTCACTCAGTTAGAAGCAACTCCTTTAATGGGTCACATGACTTTCTTGAAACGACCGTGTTTGGCTCTATGGGCTCGACCCGTCAGTGTTACGGGACCCATCACCATTCAGTCCCCAAACATACAGACAGCAACGTGTGAACAGAACCGTTTCCTGTGTGCATTAAACTTTCCCAAAGTGCTTGTCTTCATCCTTTAGCTGAAGGTTGACTTGAAACTTCCATTATTAACAGCAGCTTTGTCACAATGAGGAGCTTAAAGGAATAGTACACCCAAAAACATGTTTAGCCTTCATTTTCTACTCACCCCCCATGCTGAACAACACTCTGGAGTACTTTTTGATATCTCAAATGCATCTGGAGATCTGGGAGGCTTCTTGCTGTCTGCTGACATTCAAATAATGGAGGTCTATGGTGCCCAAAGCAGAAAGGTCCATAAAAGTCCACAAAAAACGTGTCAATATTCCTCCATACTGCTCGTCCAATGTATTCCAAGTGTCCTGAGTGGGTAGCATCCAGAATTTACTCGAAACAAAGTCATTTTAGAATGTTTTAGAGCATAAACAGTAGTGTATAGGATTTCCTAAAAGCTGTTCACGAAGTCTACGGAAACCGGCAGACCAAACCAGATGAAAGTGCGATTCAGCTCTGCTCTGGCCGAGCATGTAAGCGTAGAAGAAGAAATGTGCTGTTTACCTGTGCAAAGAAAAGAAACAACGAAAAGAAAAATGTCTGAGGACTTCAGTGTTGAGTGAAGAGCATGAGTTCTTTGTCGAAGCTGAATGCGACTTTCATCTGGTTTTGGTCTCGCCGCTGGTTTCTCGTAGCGTCGTGAACGTGCGGGCGCGCACTTTCATTTCCTGCCATTCACCTCGTAGAGAAATTAGTGACAGAGATGCTAAACTTCACATTTACTGGTGGAAAATCTTTTAGTTATCAGGCTCCTCTCCTGTGGAACCAACTACCAGTTTTAGTCCGTGAGGCAGACACCCTGTCTACTTTTAAGGCTAGGCTTAAAACTTTCCTTTTTGATAAAGTTTATAGTTAGAGTGGCTCAGATTATCCTGAGCTATCTCTATAGTTATGCTGCTATAGGCTTTAGACTGCTGGAGGACATAGGGACCCCCATTTCATCATTCTGCTTCATTCTATCTCTATTCTCCCACTCTACAGAATCTGTTAGTTCTATCTCTAATGTTATGCCCGCTCTGCTTTTTCTCATAGTAGCTTCACCTCGTCTGTTTGGCTGTGACTCCATCCTGGAGAGAAATAACAGCTGTGCTGCTTCCATCAACACCCTTGTTTATAGATGTTAGGGATAGGCCTGTTTTTTAGTGTAGGTCTCTGCTTCTGTCTCCTTGAACCCCAGCTCCACCTCGGCAGATGGCCGCTCACACTGAGCCTGGTTCTGCTGGAGGTTTCTTCCCCTGTTAAAAGGGAGTTTTTCTCTCCACTGTCGCTACAAGCATGCTTAGTGTGAGGATTGTATTTGAGTCAATGAGTCGATGCATCAACTGGTTTTCCTTAGATAGAAAACTTTGAATCAGTTTGACTCTATGATCTGGTGAACTGTAAAGAGCCTTGAGATGACATGTGTTGTGAATTGCCGCTATAGAAATAAACTGAATAGAAATGAAAAAGTGAGTTTGGCCTTAAAGGAGTGAGGCTCAAGGGATGAAAGCAGTGAATCTAGGAGGAACAGAGCTGATGTTTCAGGTTTAGCTGATCTGAATCGATCCAAACTTCCATGACGAGTAGAAAGACGAGCTCTGAAATGTTTTCCAGGTTCAGCACCTCCCGACAGACGCTCACCTGGGTTCCTGACTCCTTCTTCTCCAGGTGAGTCAGTCAGCATTAACCATTAAACATCAGTCCGTCTGATTAGAGCGTTTGTGTCTCTGATGTTTCTTCTTCTGCGTTTACCTTAAGCCTCCTGAGTGGCCGCATCTCGACGCTGAAGGATGACGACGGAGCCGTGAGTATTCCCGTATCCGTGTGTTCTGGGTTTTTTTTCCGTGGCGGTCCCGGCTGTGACGCTCTCTGGGTTTTTGTCCTCAGATCTTCATCGACAGAGACCCCTCCCTGTTCGCTCCAATCCTCAACTTCCTGCGGAGCAAAGAGCTGTACCCTCGCTCCATCAACGTGCACATGCTCATGCACGAGGCGGAGTTCTACGGGATCACGCCCCTGGGTGAGACGGAGAACGAGGAGAATGTTCTGGTGAACATGGTGCCTGAAGCCCGGAAATAAAGGTTGGATCTTTTTATTCCAGTGCGGAAGCTGCAGCTGTGCGACGAGCTGGACCGGTCCTCCTGCGGAAATGTTCTGTTCAACGGATACCTGCCCCCACCAGGTAGGCCCTCTGACCCCGCAGAACTAAAGGAAGCTAAGACCCGGTTCTGGAGGTCCGGGTCCATCCTGGACGCCTCGGGTTTATTGAACGATGCTGAAACCCTGTGTGTTCTGGAACCGCTCTCTGTCTGCGTCTCCCTCAGTTTACCCGGCCAAGCGCCGGAACCGTCACAGCGTAGCCGGGCCACAGTTCATGGCTGGTCGGGCCGTGCCGGCGGAGAGAGCGCCCGTCAGACGCAGCAACACGATGCCTCCGAACCTGGGGAACTCCGGGATTCTGGGTCGGACCGAGGAGCGGACGTCTGCAGGTGGATCCTCAGATTCCGGCATGGTTCGGATCATCTGCGGACACCATAACTGGATCGCCGTGGCGTACGCTCAGTTCGTCGTCTGCTACAGGTAAACGCATCGTTTCCTGCTAGATTCTGATTGGCTGGGTTTGTCCGTCTCTCCTGATGCTCGGTTCTGACGGGGAGAAAATGTAGCTGAGGTTCTGGATTATGAATTAGAACCATGACGGAGTCTCCTTCCCTCCTCTGTTAGGATGAAGGAGTCCACCGGCTGGCAGCAGGTCTTCACCTCCCCTCGCCTCGATTGCATGATCGACAGAGTCGCCCTCAACGCCAAGGTGATGGGCGGCTCGCTGGGAGACAATGACAAGATGGTGGCCGTCGCCTCGGTAACGGAGATCATCCTCTGGTCCATCTGTCCCGACGGCAATGGGAATGAAATCGGTATGACTGCGGTCTGTCGGAGTAGATTTAGATTCCCTCAGTTCAAGTGTTGGTCCAGTTTGATCCGGTTCAGATTATTCATATTTCTTGTTAAATTGATCGTAAATATTAATTAATAGGGTTTGTAGTTTCAGCTATTTCTTTCGGGATTTTTTCTTTTTTAGGTTCTTTTATGATATTTGTTAGTTAACTAATAAATTTTTTTTATTTTTAATATGGCTGAATGATTTTGAAAAATAATCTAATTGTTTTTTTTTTTTATCTTAATATTCCAAATGTGTTTTAATGCGATTTTTTATGTATCATCTTTTTAAATAAATACAAACACAGAGATTAAAGTATTCAGGCCCCAGGTCGGATTTCCGGTTCATAGCTTTTGCCGGTGGGTAAAAAAAATCTCAGGAAAATACATTTACGATAAATAAATCTAAAAAAGACAATCCAAATCCCTCCTCCATTTGTCAGCCAATGGCAGCAAAGTAGCACTCTAAAAGAGTATCAGCCAATCAAAAGAAGAAAGGGGCGGGTCTTAGGAAAGCATGCACATCCTCCTCTTGTTTCTTCCTCTAGTTGCCAGATAGATTGTGTTGCAGCGCTGAAGTTCTACACAGAAAGTCACCTTGCGCCGTTTAAAGGCTAATTCTACAAAGAGACGTGTAGAAAAAAAAATCAGAAAATAAATGAAACTTTGTGTTTGGAGAGAAGGATGATGGAGAGAATGGAATAGCATGGAGTGGGAACAATGCAGATCATGAACTCCAGGGAAGATGTCACCACCACAGATAAAGGCCTTAAATAAATGGCGCTGGGCATGGCTGGAGGAGTAGTGGCGAGGTGGCGAGCCATTTAGCCGCTGGTGCAGGAAGTTAGGTAAACCAGGCTTTTGCTTCTGCAAGATTAACGTTTTCCATCTTCTGGCCGTTTTTGGTATTGGATTTTCAAAAGTCAAGTTTAGTCTTCAATCATTCAATTCAGTTTATTTATGTGGCACCAATTCACAAGACACGTCATCTAGGGATGGAACGGTTTATGAAAACCATCCAAACCGCTTCGGTCTCTACTGTCTCGGTTAAGTTCGCGCGGTGTTTTGTTCGGTTCATGCGCTCGCTCCTTTTTCTCATTCATAAGCGTTTACACTCCAGAGCAGAAGGTGGCGGTACTGGCGACCAAAGCCAACCACCAGTGTGTGGAGAATTGTGTGGGTATGGCGAGTGGGAAAGAACAGGAGTTGGAAGACGCGCCAGCAGCTCTTTATAGGTCTGCTGTATGGGACCACTTTGCATTTAGAGTGACCTACTTATGACGGGCGGGAAGAAAGTTGTGGATAAAAGTGCAACAGTGTGCAAGCATTGTGCAACACGCTTTTGTTTATGCTAACAGCAACATGACCAACATGTCAGGCTAACAATCAACATATATACCGAACCGAACCGTGGATTTTGTGAACCGCTCCACCCCTAATGTCATCTCAAGGCACTTTACAGTTCACCAGATCATCCAGTAAAAGTGATTCAAAGTTTTCTATCTAAGGAAAACCAGTTGATTGCATCGACTCATTGACTCAAATGAATAATATAATATGTCAGTTTCTTGCCTGTGTCGAAAAAAGTTCAGGCTCAGGAATTTTTTTACTTTAATCCCTGCAAACAATATTTTCAATCTGTTTCATAATAATCATTAGATTTACCGCACTGGTTTACATCGGGTCAGCTTTTCTCTTCCTCCTTCCTGCCTCAGCTTTACGTCTCTGCTCTGATGTGAAGATAAGAATCAGGTGTTGCGTGAACCTTTGGATGACCTTTACACTGTTTAACTCAGGGCGGTTTTTGTGGCGCATTGATGATGATGATGATGATGCATAGGGGAGACCGGGGCTGGTTGTCACTTTTTACACTCATATTTATATCTTGGAATCAAAACATCATATATTAAAAAAACATGTAGCTGATTTTCAGGTATATATTTTGTATTCATGTCATTTTCATATCTTGTGTCAGTACAGAGTTCTAAGCAATCATTCGACATTGTCAACATGTGACAAATTGCCCCACCAAAGGGTAAGTTGTCACACTATGTGGGGTAATAAGCCACTGGATTTTGCAACCAATAAAATAAGGAAAAAAGAATTGTTCTTATTTCCGTAATGGAAAGTGAATAAATTACAATGATTCGCTATTCTTACACTTGGGATATAAATATCATGAAATATTAAGCAACAAGCATTACAAAACAAACTGGTCCAGGAACCAAAGGAGATCTAGTCAGAGTCTCCATCTCGGTTGCAGTTTTGGCATACATAGAGCGAATTGCCAGGGATGCATTCTTAATGCGGCCATCCTTTGCATTCACTGCAACCATGGTTCTCCTGGACGGCTGTTTCCAAATGGTTCTATAAGGACCAGGCTCTAATCATCCAGTGATGGCCCAGTTGGTGCTTGGGCTTGGTAGAGTTAGGTCCTGGTAAAGGTGATCTGAGCAAATTCTGTCTCCAAGAACTCTTCCCTTTTCTAAGGCTGAATCCCTGTTGCACTAAAACCTCTCTGAATGTTATGTGGGTTGCAGTCATCAG
>JAGKQL010000024.1:1534059-1601170 GCA_018398635.1 Cyprinodon brontotheroides
GGAAGCTGGAGTACCTGGAGAGAACCCACGCTTATACACGTTGGACAGAGCATTTTTGGATTAAAAAGTTCATCCCTTCTGCATTTTAATGCTCTTGTTTCAAGAGGATCTATTGAACATGAAGAGCTAAATATCTTTTTACAGTTTGATGAATATTTTATTTTTACAATTTAGTGTTACAGTAGAATTAAACATGGAGTGAATAAATAAAAAAAATGTTTTATTGCACTTTATTAAACTGATTTATAAGATCTAACAGCACTGGAAACTATTAGGTTACTGAATGGGGGAGAAACATGAATTAAATATATGAAATGGTGAACAGTGGTGCCCTCTGGTGGAGAGCAGTAACATTACGACAGTGAAAGTTTATTTTAGGCAGACTTCATCAATAATCCATGGAAAAAAATGTTATCTAATAAACAATTAATTCATTGTCAGTTTTAATTTATCTTTATTTAGTTTTTATATATCTACACCATCGAGTAGCGCCTGCTACGTCAGGGAATAGCTCTGATGTCGTTTCCTGAGGGGCCGTGTTTTTTGCTCCTCTGGTTATCAGGGTGTGCGAGGTGCGATCGGTGGACGGGACCTCCATCACCGCCTTCATGGTGCACGAGTGCGAGGGCTCAAGTCGCATCGGCTCGCGCCCGCGGCGCTACCTGTTCAGTGGCCATAGCAACGGCAGCATCCAGATGTGGGACCTGACCACGGCCATGGAGATCGCTGGGAAGGTGGACATCAGAGGTCAGGAACTTCCTGAGCATGTGACGGGTCGAAGCTCTCTGATTGGCCGATGAGAAATTTTTAAGTGGTGGATTGTTTTGTATTTTTTTCTGCTAACAGCTCTGGGCGGGCCGACGGAGGAGGAGCTGCTGGAGCTGCTGGACCAGTGTGACCTGGCTCTGACGCGGACCCCTGACAGCACGCCGCGAGCCTCCACCTGCAGGTACTTACACACACACACACACACACACGCTGCCCACTAAACCCAGCCCAGTTTCTGATGTCACTTCCTGTCCCTGCAGCCTCCACTCTCAGCTCAGCGACAGTTTGCGGTCCGAACGTTTCCACTCAGGAGGACGGGGACCAGCCGGGGCGTCCGGATCCTCCGCCTCGCTGTGCGGCAGCCTCCCTCGGCAGACTCCGCCCCCCCTGAGCAGGCCGCCCAGAGAAGCCGCCCTGTCTGCTGGCTTCCAGGGTTTCTACGGCCACGGCCGCAATCAGAGCCCGAGCCCCCGCCACCAGCAGGACAGGGAGGCGGTCCGCCGGGGCAGTTTCGTTGAGCGCTGCCAGGAGCTCGCCAAGGGACCCGAGGGAGCGGCGAGCTCAGCCTTTGGAATGCCGCCCTGGTCGGAGGGCGTGAGGCGAAGTGTGGCGGTCTGCAGCGAGCTGGAGGCCAGATTCAACATCAGGACCCCCACCAGCTTCACCGTGTCTCCAGGATCCCGGCACCCGCAGGGAACACCTTCATCCATGTCCTCTTCGCCGTCACCTTCCTCTTCATCGCACAGGAGGACCACACCCTCCTCTCCGACTAGCCCCGCCTCCTCAGTGCAGAGTCCAAACCGGTCTCTGACGCCATCATCTCCGCGCCAGGGCGCCGCAGCGTCACCCGCTGAAGCATCAGCAGAGAGTCCGTCCAGTCCGGATGGAACCGGTGGGGGGGCGCCATCCAGCCCCAAACCACCAATGAACGAGACCAGCTTCTGATTGGCTGAGAGGACTGAAACCTGCTTCTGATTGGCTGAGAGGACTGAAACCTGCTTCTGATTGGTTGAGAGGACTGAAACCTGCTTCTGATTGGCTGAGAGGACTGAAACCAGCTTCTCATTGGTCGATGGGCCCATACCATTCCCTGACTGGCCAACCAATTATTCAGCAGCATCAGGATCAGGTTCCTTTTGGTTTTAAACTCCATTTTTCTCCAGACCTCCAGCAGGTGGCACCATAGAGTCAGGAATAAACACTACAGCTGCTTGACTTGACTGGAGTTGATGGTTTCAGGATTAAGAAGGCGGAGCTTGTTAATTTAAAGGTAACATTTCACTCAGGATCTAACAGAAATCAGAACTGGACCTGACTGAGACTCAGCTGATGGGTTAAAGGTCACGGTGTGTTTGGGGACATTTGTTTTTCTAGCTTTTTCTATCTGACTTTGTTTCTGGATCTTTTCTGGTCTGATTTCTACCGATAACTTTAACAGAAGATTTATTTTTATCATTTCTACCCGAAGTTTAACTTAAAACCTGAAGGAGGCAGCATCTGATCCTATCATATTGAAATATTTATATTTAAAGTTTTCTATAACGTTAATTCATATATTTGAATGTTTGTTTGTTGTGTCTCAGCTGAACAAGAATAGAAGGTTTGTGTAAAGAACCGCCAGGTTCTACCGTCTTCTGCTGTACTTCAGTAAAACCTAAATTCATTTTTTGGAGTTTTGCCTGTTTTATTTTATTTTCACTTAATTCACTAAAATGTAAACATACACTGGAAATTTGAAATCTGAGAAAAGAACGTTGAAACTTGCAAAAAAAAAGTATGCACTGCTTAAAAAGTTGACTAGTATTCACACATATATATATATATATTCTTAAATGACCATCTCCTCTGTGACATTTTTTTTCCTGAGTATGTAAATTTCTACTATATATTATCAGTAATAGCAATAATATTGCCCTTTTTCAACATTTGGTAGGCTGTGCGCTTATGAGTAGCCTGAGAAAAATAAATGAAATCAAAGAAGTGTCCTACTATGACTATATGGGCGGATCTATCAAAGGTTTGCGCGTGTATAAAAACGTGAGCTATTTCACTGCGCTACGCTAAAAAATGTACAAACTGATCTATCAACAGCGTGCTAAAAGGATTTGGTCTTTAAAACGTGCTAAATAGCGCCTCTTATCCATTTAGTACTTTTTCTGCAATGAATATGTGCAATATGGGGCGTTTACGCAAAAGTGCGTCTTGTGGGAGGAGAACATGTAAATATATTAATTTCGCAGCACTCGCAAAGTGATTTATTGAACCTGAAAGCAATTTTGCTAACGGTATCTGACTCTATATTTAACACGTTTCAAAAAGAAGGTGCAAATGGTCTGTATGCGCGTAATTGCGCACACATGGCAGCGGTTATTGTCATAGCGGGAGGAGACATCGAAATGAAGCAAGGAGACGCAGAGAACGCATTTTTCACTCCGTGTGAATATTTTTGGAATGAACGAGGAAACGATCATCAAAACATATCGTTTATACAGCATTGCCATTTTGGAGCTGTTGGGGGAACTCGAATGGATTTGGAGCCAGCCACAAGGGAGGACCCACGCAATACCAGATATCACAAAACTCCTTGCAACATTGCACTTTTTTGCATCTGGGTCATTCCAGCGTACGGTTGCAGCGAGAGCTGGGATCTCCCAATCTCGTTTTTTCAGAAGTGCTGTCCGGCGGGGTCGGGGTTCTCCCCCTGCGCCTGTGGAGCAACATGCCAATGCTGCGGGGATGCAGTAATCTCATCCACAGTCACTTCTTGTGAGCCATTTGGTATGTGCATTTTTCTACAGGCCAATACAAAACACCTGTTTTTGTTGTTTTTTTTTTTTTACTGCAGTGAAGTAGAAATTCAGCCACATACCACCTTAGGGAATAAAGGTTGCCAAAAGTTTTTTTCTTTATATATCACTGTAAGATTTAAATTTCTTATGCACTAGTTTGTAGAAACTACAAACTACTTTGACGCAAACCACAAAACCATCATTTAAATAGGGCGCCTCCAACAGTTTTGCACCTGCCACCAGTTAATGTAATCACCTCTTGTTAAATCACCCGCAAACCATGGTTCAGCCCCTCAGCAAAAATTCCAGTTTGCGAAGCGCAAATTACTGCACGCTAAAATTGGATCTTGATAAATCCGCCCTATGAAGCTGATCCCAGTGAAATTGAGTCCCGTAAGTATATATATATACTACCGATTATTTTGCTAATTGAATAATAAGTTGATTATTTTTTAGATGAATCAATTAATAATTGATCACCAGAAATTACTTATAAAGAATTTATTATTACCAAATTAAACCAGGTGAAACTAAAACTTTTCCACTTGAGGAGGATAGAGTGATGAAAAATTTTTGTTTTTATCTCAAATGCAAAATGTTTAAAGATTTTTTTACAATTTTGATATAATTAGTGCTCAAAGTGGGTTCAAACTCTGTCAGCCAAAGGCATGTTTTAGAGTCTCTATATTCCTGGGCTTCATAATCAATGAATTAGTTGATGATTATTTCAATAATCAATGACAATAATCAAGAGCAAAAATTAGAGATATGAAAGTTCTTAGTGGCAGTGAAACACATAGTCACCCAGTTATTCATGGTAAAGGATTACTTGTTAGGCCCTCAGGAATCTAAGAGCATGCTAGAGATATGAAAGTTTTTAATGGGCAGTCGCCTCCCTTGTGGCCTAATTGTTGAAAAGCGGATGCTAAAATAGGCCCTCAGGAACCTAAGAGCATGCTAATGTGTCCCCTTGGGGGCCAAACTTGTGCTAAAGGGACCTCTTGGTTGCACAAACGCTAGCTAAAGTTCCCTCTACAGTGCTGATAACACGCTTTACAGTAGTAGCCATTCAAATTTCCCCACTTTCCTTGATGGGCCCTTGGTTGGTCCCCTACAATGCCTTTTCAAACATCAATCTTTGTACTTAACTATTCTTTTTGTCATCATTTGTGACCATTAAGATCTAGAGAGAAGCTTCATCTCCCTGTAATTCAGTGAAAGGTTGGAATGAAAGAATAAATATGAACGCCCAGGAGGAGAAGGAAGGTTTACTCCAGTGGCTCCAGGTTTGAGGGGGAGTTGTTGGTGTTTGACTGGGAAGGGCCATTTTGAATGGCTGCTACTGTGTGTGACCCTTTGCTTTTTCTCTCAGCCCTCGTCCTTCAAATAGTCAGTGCACGCCATCGGTAATGCTATTCAGCTGTTACTAATTTGTCACTCATTCATCTTTGGATCTTTGTACTGAGTTCTTATGCTGCCCATAAGCAGCCATGCAGCCTCATTAACCTTTTTTATCATTTTTATTTTTTTAACCAACAAAAACACGTAAGAGCAGCTTATTGTCCTTCTTTGGTAATCCCTTCCTGTTTTTACATGGTTTGAATAAAAAATCCCAAAACAATTAGAATTTATATAAATTTGGTCATAATGAAGCTTCTGATTTATATTCTGATCATTGAATGTTTGTGGCTAGGTGTATTTTAGTTGATTTGTTTTTTTTTATGCGGTTCCATTTTAAACTAATGTTTTCTCCCTATTTTCATCCATGTTTTTATCCAAAATCTCTATGCCATTTACTGCCACCTATAGGTTCAACTAAACCCGACAGCTATAATGTGAGAAACTATTTCCTCAGATTTCTGCCTCTTTATATAAATCAGCATTTAAAGTCCTTAAAGAAAATATGTAGAATAGATGATCCAGAACACTTTGGTCATGAAACATAGAACTCCTTTCTTGCACGTTAATATAGGAAATAAATGTGTGCACTTGAAAAACGATCTAGAAATAAGTAAAGATTTCTTAAATTAACTGTATTTACCCTTAATTTGAGTAGGTAAATGTGATAATTTTCCAATAGAATGAGTATTTTTACTTATTTTTACTCTATTACCTCCTCAATCTAAGAACAAATGCACTTATTTTAAGAAAGAAATGACTTTATCTAGATATTGATTTTTTTCAGTGTGATATAATGGAGTCAGATGGAGCTTCAATAGAATGGTTACCCCTTAACCATCCATCCATCCATCCATCCATCCATCCATCATCTTCTTCGCGGTGGAAGCAGCTTCAGTAGGGAGGCCCAGACATCCCTCTCATCAGCCACTTGGCCCAGCTCCTCAGGGAGAATCCCAAGGCGTTCCCAGGCCAGCCGAGAAACATAGTCCCTCCAGCATGTCCTGGGTCTCCCCCTGGGCCTCCTCCCGGTGGGACGCGCCTGGAACACCTCACCAGGGAGGCGTCGGCTTTTTATTATCCTGGTTTCCTGCAGTTTTGGATTGATTCATTACATAAACGCCTTCCATCAGCGAGAAGCTGGTTAACAGGCAAAGGCAATGGTTGTGGCACAGCAAAATGTCCCATAGCGTCTGGGCAGCTGAGCTGACGCGCCTGGGCGTTTAAGCATCTGTGGCGCTCAACACACTGCACCAAGCGAGCTGCTGCTAGGGATGGAAGAAATTGAACTTTGCTGCTTTCGATGTGCCACATCAACCAATCAGAGAAGCTGATCTGGGGAGCTGGCAGAGAGACAGACAAATGCGCTGATGATACAAGCTAGGATCACTCCTCTGAAGCGCCTAAATTAGCAATTGCTGAAACCTGCTGACAAAACATGTTCGCTTTTATTATAATTTTAAATTAGTTTTGGATTGATTCATTACAAATCTGTTTAAAACCAAATGAGACAAGTCAGCCTCAGAGGCTGCTGTTGAAATAATGGGATTCCCTACTACGACGGCGCACACGCTGGTATGTGGGGGTCTGGCCAACTCCGACAGAGAAATAATATTGGAAGGCAGGATGGTATCTAGATGAACTGGCTACATGATCCTGGTATTTGTTTTGTCTCCCTTAAAAACATTAAAACTACTTTATTCCCACTGATCACAGCAAATGCTTATGCAAGGCAGTGAGAAAGGATAAAAAGTAGCTCCGCCAAATGTCACGTCAGACACTTTGCCGCAGCGCAGCCTGAGCAGCGAAGCTGCTTCAACCCGTCGTCAGAACTAAACAGGTACAAACGGCAAAAGGAAGCAGCGAAGCTGTTCGTTTTTTGCTGCTCCTCTCGTCTGGTGTGAACAGAGCTTGAGGTCCTCCCCAGATGACTGAGCTCCTTACCCTATCTCTAGGGAGAGCCCAGACACACTATGGAAAAAACTCATTTCAGCCGCTTGTAGGGATCTGGTTCTTTTCGGATCATGACCATAGATGACAGTAGGAACGTAGATCGACATGTAGATGAAAGAGCTTTTGCTTTTTGGCTCAGCACTTTCTTCACCACAACAGAGTGGTACGGCATCCCTTAGGAGGATTTTCTTCCCTCTGATTGTATGATCCACCTGAAAAAGCCTCGTATATAAAAGCAGAGCAGACTTTTGCAAACATTTATTTCACCCTGAGAAGATTGAATCATCTCCTAATCGTCCACCATGGTCTAAAGTTAACTCGTGTTTGATTAGAAAACTTTACAGAAAAATATCTGGTAGAAAAATACATCACAACTTGAAACACATGATGATGATACTCCCTCCTCAGTCAGGAGTGTCTTTATGAAGAGGAGACCCCGGCACTGATCATCTACTGATTCATTGGTGGAAAACAGTGTGGATTCAGCATTTTTATTTTATCTGAAGGACCTTCATGATTCCAGGTTTTTAAAACCCATCCCCTTCAGGTTGTTCAGATATTCTGCCATCTGGGGTTTGGAATATTTCTGGTCTCTTTGTGCAAACAGATTTGTTCTTAAAGTCCCCTGAGAAAAGCAGCTGCGGCCGTGCAGAGAGGAAGTGCTCCTCATGCTTTGGCGTCCAGCATCTCCAGCAGCAGTTTGTGGATGGGGACGCGCCGCTGGCGGTGCAGCCGGAGGAAAGCCTGCACGGCCCGGTCTGCGGTCTGTCTGAGCAGCGGGAGGCTCATCAGTAGGCGGCCCGCTCGGTGCTGCTCCCCACGGGAACACTCGTAGTCCTGCAGGGCCTCGTGGAGCCCGTCCTGGAACTTCTGCAGCGAGTCCGGACAGTCCAGTGGGTCGGCATCTGAGGGGTGAAGACAAACAGGCCAGTTATCGGTCGGGTGGATGAGCAGAAATAAGAACAGAAGAAATTAGGGTCAAGGTTGGACTCATTGGGAGGATCTTCTATTGTTGCTGCATTGATTAAAACCCCAGAAGCACAGCTGGGGGTTCATAGACCAACAGCCTCATTTATCGGGGGACTTTATTGATCCGAGGCTCAAAGTTAAGTGAGGTTAATCAATACTGATGTAGCTCCTCTGCTGCGGCTCCCAGCCTCTGATCAATAAACCCAGACAGGCTCGTCGTCCTCCAAGTTTTAATCAATACCAGAGTTTATGTTAAACCCGACCATGAACTTAACCTATAGAACCCCTCTGGTTCCAAACAGACTCACTGCCTCCACCTGCTGCACATGTAGCTGCTACTGCAGATGCTTCTGATAAATCTAAACACAAAGGAGGCATTTTAAAAAGGCGTCCCGGCTTAGGTTTAATATAAACACCTTAATTCATCAACTAAACAGCAAATCTTCTCTCATCAACATATATCGGCTTCCCTCTTTTGGTCCTGCTGGGTTTTTAAACGTGCAACATCAGAATCAGCAGAGAAATAACAGATCCAGACTTTGGTAATGTTGAGTCACTGGTTGCTATGGAGATTCCCGCCTGCTCCCCAGAAAAAGGCGGGAATTCTTTAGACACACTTAAGCCTCAAACACAAAGTTGCTGCAGTAAAACTAGAAATCTATAAGAGATCTGAACATCCTAGGACCAGAAGGCGACTGTTCCAACCGTTGCATTTCGAATTCTCCCGAGTGGTGCACAACTTTACAGGGTGAATAAAGTGAATGTGATTGGTCATTTATCAAGAGGGCGGGATTGTTGTGGACGGAAGGTTCTCAAGCAAGTTTGGTTGTGGCCGGTGTCTCGGAAGCATTTTGCTAACCAATTAGCAACTTAGTGCTAGTAGGTTCCCAATGAGAAATTGCATTGGGACCAAGTAGCACTAAATTGGAAGTGAATTAAACAATCTGTCATCAAGGAACACTATGAACAGCAGAAACATGCAAGAGGAGGAGAGTTTTGTGTGGGAGGGTGGGTGGATGAGTCTCCTCCGTCATACATTTTTATTTAGGAGGAAAAGCGAGGATGAAGATGTTGTGGAAGAGGGCCAGGGCAGTAGAAGCTTGGTTTGAGTGTAGAGAGGCTTACAGCCGTACATGTTTGAGCCTTGCCTCGCCATGCCAGTGAACACTGGGACGGACGAACTCAATGGAAAGGAAATGATTCTTATTTCCAACTGTTGCATTATATTGGCTGCGACATATAAATCGAATGCTATGACGAAAAAAATCTGGTTGACAGATGAACATATGACATATGATTGGCCGAATTTAGGTGTACAGGCTGAAGTATAACTGTTTTTTTATTTTATGCAGGCCAAACACAGATTTTAAGACAGGACTATTTTAAAATAGGAAATTTCTAATTTCTGGGACAATATTGATACTGATAGAGTATCAATAAGAGTACATTTATATACCTGCTTAGGCCAGAATGATTTGACATTTAAATGTGACTTCCCTACGTGTTTAAAGACAGCGTTCAGTTTCAGGCTGGGAAGAAAACAGTATGGCTGAACTGTTCTGAGAAAGAAAGAAAACAAAAACTTTTAGAATTTAGATTCACTATTAAATGATTATTCCATAGAAAACACTTTAAAATATTTACATATCTTTAAAGTGTTTTCTATAAAGTGTTGGTTATTCGAAAGGAACAAAATAAATCAAACCTTTGTTTTATGATGATATAAAATAATTATATTAAACTTTTTTTTTTTTATATTTTGTACCTATTTTATTCCTCAATTTTTTTCTGAGGCACCCTGAGCCTAAAAACCTCTGAACCTCTTTTGAAACCAACAGACTCCAGAGTGGGGAAAATCTGGAAAACAAAATTCAACTGTAAAATGGTTCAAAATGTTTATTCAGTCAAATTAAGTCTAATTTCCTTTTGAGCTGTTTAAACTGAAAGACAGTTTAGGGTGCAGTGGCGGCAGAATCCCAGCAGCAGTTGCTGCCGTTGGAGTTTTGACCTATTGACCTTTGCTGCATGTCCACTTCCTGTCAGCAGACTTTTAAAGGGGCTCTTGACTTAAAATGACTTAAAATGATCGCTGAAAATGTAAAGCTCCAAACAGAGCTTGTTTACTAATTATTTCTATAATTTCTATGTTTTGGTGCAACACATCTCCTGCCTGTTTCCAACACAGCATTGCTTAAAGACAGTTTGTTTAGAATAGAGCAAAAAGGACTTTTCATCCGTTAGATATTCTGTTTCTGTCTGAAAGAATAAACCAAATAATTAACTGATTCTTTCCTGAGGAAAATCTTGTGAACATTAGCTCATTTAAAACAGGAGATTACCAGTGAGCTGCAGTTTGTTTATCTACCAGTAGGTGGCAGCAGAGACAGAGTAAATCAGACTGCCTGCTTAACTGCTTTAATTTTTTCCCTTTTTCTGCTTTTTAGCTTAAAAGGGAAGCATAGGGGCATTATTTATCTTAACATTTATGGACTTTTTGCCTTTCATACACAGACCTAATTTAATGGGTGAAGGCTTTAAGACAGGCTAAAGGGGTGTTAATACCTGAGTTGGCGAGCGCCATGGCCTTGAGCGTCACCGCCTCCTCAGGGCTCATCTTCATCGCCCGGTACCTGGCCGCCAGGTGGCGTACTTCCTCGTACAGGTCAGCCAATCCGGCGGCGCGGCACTGAGCCTCATCCAGACAGAGGTTCCCGGCAAAAACAAGCTCCTCCCCCACCCTGCCCTGCGATCGCCAGGCCACGCCCACCAGCAGTGCCTCCATCCAGCCGCTCTGCAGAAGCGACATCTGATCCAACAATGAGAGCTCAGAGAAACCTGGGGGAGATTCGGGATGTCGACATTTTTGTTTCTGTCATTATAAACTATAATCGCTGTAAAGTGTAAAAGTTCTGGATATTTCGAACCAGAATCTGTTTATACCTGGAATCTGCTTGGCCCAGCCAATCAGAACCAGCAGCTCCCGGTTCAGAAGGTCACAGAGGGTCAGGAGGGTCCGGAGGCTGCCGTCGTCCGTTGAGTTATCCTGATTGGCTGCCAGTGGGGCCGGCTCTGTCAGCAGCAAATGGGAGACCAGCTTGTTCCCTGAAACAGAGGCGGGTCGTTAGGACTGGGAAGTCTGACCGGACTAGGAGCCATCAGAGGGAACTTACTGGAGCCGACAGGGATGCTGTACGGAGCTCTGCTGCTGAAGACCCCTCCTGTCTCCACCCGCCTCTTGTACTTCTGCCGGCCCCCTCTGACCCGGTCCAAACGGACCCCTAAAAACACAGAACAAGCTTTTGAAAAGTTTCTGAAGCTTAATAAATTTGTCTGGTTTCTGTCTGTAATTGAATGTTGGCTCTTCCTTGGCCACACAGTGTCTCTCCTTTCTTATATCTTATTCAGAATACTTCGGCTATCCTAAACTATCTCTATAGTTATGCTGCTATAGATTTAGACTGCTGGAGGACACAGGGACCCATTTTCATCATTCTATCTCTGTTCTCCCATTCTGCAGTACTTGTTAGTTTAATCTCTAATGTTATGCTATCTCTGCTTTTTCTCATCATAGTAGCTTCATCTGGTAAGTTCCCATTTGCCTGTAACAACATCTTTGAGAGAAATATCAGCTGTGCTGTTGCCATCAGCATATTTATTTATAGATGTTGGAGTTTGTCCATTTTTCAGCGTGGTCCAGTGACTGTGACTAACTGTATGTGCTCTCTTTTATCCTCTGACATGGGCCTTTGAGTAAATGAGTCGATGCAATCAGGTGGTTTTTCTTTGATGGAAAACTTTGAATCAGTTTGACTGTATGATCTTGTTGAATTGTCTCTGAGAAGTTCCATGAGATGGCATTTGTTGTGAATTGGTGCTATGAAAATAAACTGAATTGTTTAGTTTTTAAAGGAACCATACAGACAGTGGGCATAAACGGGTCAGAACTTTGTGGAAAAAAAATAGCTATTGTTAAAATATTCACCAAAAAAAATGGTCTCAGTAACAATGTGACGTTTATTCTGCACAACCGTAAGGAAAGAAAAAATTTGGTGGGAGGAGAAAATGTAGAAAATGAAACACCGTAGAGATCCGGCAGGTGGATCCAGTTCTCCTGGCCCGGGTTCCCTGGCAGAGATTCTCAGACTGTCCAAAAATGTGAGTCGACTCTTGGTTCTGGAGTCCAGCTCGGTTCATATGTACTCGCTTTTGGACTCACTGAGACTGAAATGCTTTGTCATCATTTTCCCAGCAGATGTCAGAACATTTTTGGTCACAGAAAGAAGTGATCCCACAGCATTATGCTGCAACCGCCGAGTGTCACTGTGGGCGGAGTGTTCAGGGTCGTTCTCCAAGGTGTCCAGTTTGGTTCCATTGGACCAGAACCAGGGTTTTAAATCAGTCTTGAACTCCTCCCCTTTAATTTACGAATGAGAATTCAGGGGTTTGCAGACCATCCATCCTGATTGTGTATATCTAGCACTGTGGATTGTTTACTGGCTTTATTCTGACTACCTTTGTTCAGGGGATTCACTGCATCCTCTCCTCAAACTATAATTTGAGCTTTAATTCACTTCAGTTTTACTCCAAACTAAAGTCCCTGCTGTCCTCAGAGGTGACCGTGATGTTTCTGCTCCCTCAAGCTCCACCGCTGAGAGGATTCCAAGCTAACATGGACCGAACCGGGTTTGGTCGTACCTTCCCGCATCATTCCGGCCTGCAGACACTTCTGGAAGCGGCACGCTTGGCAGGCTTTCCTCCTCCGCTTCGTGATCTCACATTCGTTCATCACCGGGCAGCTGTACTCTATGTTGCCTTGGTAACCAAAAGAAAAACAGAAATCAAGTCACACCTTCTCGCAGCAACAGTTAAAAAGATTTAATCAAAGTAAGGATGGATTAAAATTCCCTCCTGCAGCTGCCATTCTGATGCTTTTAAGTCTCATGTTCTGATTCGGCCCCGCCCTCTGACGGCTCTGCTGGTATTGATCCGGTTCATATTGACGTGGCCTGGTGTTGTGGAAGCAGCGGCTCAGCCCGGCGGGAGGTCCGGGTTCAGAAGCTTATGGTGGAAGCTGAAGGCTTCACACACCAATCAATGCTCAGAGCGCCGCCATATTGATCAGGTCTCACTCCTGAGGGGTCTGATTGGTCCAGGACCGTTTGAAACGTCCACCATGACACTAACCCACAGTTTTTTTTTTTTTTACTATTGGGTCTCGGATTTCGTGAGGATGTCTTTTTTTTGTTATAGGAAACAACTGGATGCCATACTTTGTCTGATGCTGAACTGTAACCCATGTACTAGATCCCTCTTAGCATCTATATATTTTTTGTTTCCCAGTTCCCAGTAACTTGTGAATGCCTAGAGTAAATCCTTGTGTAAGATGATGCCTTCGGGCACAGTATATCCCGAATATTATTTCCACAAGTTTTACACTCTTGTGATTTTTTACCATTAGTGACTTAATTATTCAGCAACTGAAAAGAAAATAAATCCACTGAACTCACCAGAGTTCCAAATTAAAATCTTTTAACGAAATATCTAAGAAAGACAAATAAAAAAAAAGACGAAAAATGAAAAAATAACAACAAAATAAGAAGACATTTCTGACGTTATAAATTGGTCAGTTTTACAAACTCTTGGATAAGAAAAACATAAAAAGTTGGATTAATTTTAACACTTTAATTTGTTTAAATGGTTTCCTGTTTCATCTCCTATTGACTACAGTATAGATTAGAATAGAAAATCCCTTTATTGTCCCATAATGGGGAAATTGTGGTGTTACAGCAGCACAAGATTATAGCAAAAGTGGTCACACAAATGTGGACCTTAAAAAAGTGTATAAAAATAAAAGAATATTGAAGAGTAAAAAAAAAAAGGATGATGATGATCACCTTGGATGGTCCTCTTGAAGAAAGCCTTGCAGGCCTCACAGGACGCCACGCCATAATGGTAACCAGAGGCAAAGTCTCCACAGACCAGACACAGCCTTTTAGGCCCCATGGTGCCCATTGGAGTCCGATAGTCGCCTCTGAGGATGGAGTCCACCTGAAGAACAGAGGTTGGACCAAACATCAACCCAAACCCTGTAAGCACCTCCTTTTTTTAACCCAGTCATCTCTGTTTAAAATGATTACAGCTGCTTCATCAGAACATCTAAGGTAACAGAACCTCAACCGATTCTGTGTTTTTCAATCAGAAAAAAAACGTAAGTTTTGAGATATCAGGGCTGAAGATAGAAGACCCCTTCTTTAAAGTTTTCTGTGATTCTCACTGACTCGTTAAGGCCCATTTCAGACCTCCACAAAACAATATCTTAGGGTAAGAGAGCCTTAAAGAGACAGAAACTAAAACAGCTGATTTAACAAACCGTCTACAGAACCAGTTAAAACTTTAGAAAAAGATTTTGTTCAGATCAAGGAGAGAAAACATTTCTGTGGAAAAAGTTTTAAGCATCTTAGTTTAATTTGTGTAGAGGCCGACTGAACACCAAAAACAGGACAGATGGAAAACTACATGGAGCCGAACACACAGCCTGGTGAGTATGGAGGGTTAAAGAGGACAAATATAAAAATGGATACATCATGAAATTAATAATACTATTAAGATAAGAAATGCACAATTTACATTAAATAAATATATGAAATAATGGAATTTACAGTTAAATCATTAAATGCATCTCTGAAATAACGACAAAATATAATAATAAATGTACTACTAAATTATAAAATATTCAAATAAATGGATACATTTTGCATTAAACATTCAAATGTTATTTTTTAAAACAAATCTAAATATACATTTTATTATTTTACTTTATTTCATGGCTTCTGTGTTCATAAGAGAGTGTTAGCCGGTCTCAGTGGGCGGGGCTTCATAAATCCTGTCTGAAGTTTGGCAGCTTCCTTCACTGGGAGCTCTAGTGAGGTTATTAGAGATGTTTAGACTAAAATAGGAATAAAGAAGCTGGAGTTTGTCACCCTGAATATGTGGTACACTTACTGTATTTAAACATTTTCCAGAACAAATATTGATTACAGAGTAAAACCAAACTTAAGTAGTTGTCTGCTCTTCCTCTCTAGGAAGTAGCCAATCAGATATTAGGGACTACTGGGACATTTATTGGTACATTTATTCATTTTCATAGTGAGTCTCAGGAACTCTGTTTGATTCGTGTATTTGAGCTAAAACCTGAAGGATAAATTAGTTTGACCTGAGCTCAGTGGCGGATCTAGACTAAATGTACCAGGGGCCAGGAGGGGGCCAGCAGGGGGCCAGTATGTTTTCATGGAGGAACAGAAAAGCATTAAAAAAAAAACAGGGCAAGGGATTCAAATATATTAATATAGCTGCATGAAGTGAAATTTCTATTCAATTAGGTTTAATTAAAATTCTATATCTTATTAGGTCAATATAACATTCAGAATTTAGGAATTTCACATATTTCTGACTTAATTTAACCCTTTAAAACCCGGGATCAAGAATAAAAAACAAAACAAGATGAAAAATTACTTTTTTTGTTTGAATTCATATTTGCCATTTTAACAAAAATATAAAAAAGAAAAACAGAAATAAATTTTTTTATATTAATACTTTATTAACTATCACGATAAGTCAAGATTATTTTTTGTGTAGTCCTTCTACTTGCCTGTTATCAGACATATATGATTGATTGTGGCCACAATAGATTTGAAGCAAAAGTTTTTACCATTAAAGTTATGCAAAAAGGTGTCGGACGAAAACATTTCAGAAACCCGTATGTATCAAATATGATAGATTTTTTGCATTACAGGATTAAGTTAAAAATTACAGTTTCTATATAAATCAGAATTAAAAGTCAAGAAAAACTGATATATTCAGCTGTAAAATTAAAGAAAATTTTGATTTCTGAGCTGAGATCATAAAATAAAACAGAAACCCGTAATGGAGTGAGAGAATCAACAGAGTGGGGCATCTGGAAGAAGTTTTTACCTTTGATGAAAAGGAGTCTGACTGAGACTCTGAGAAACACATGGAGCTGTCCGACACCACAGCGCTGCCTCTTCTGGAGCTGCATCCTGCAGGAGAGCCAGGAGTCGGATCTCCACAGAGGAGGCTGGAGGAGGAGGAGGAGGAGGTGGCTGGGCTGGAAGGGAGGAAGGCTGGCAGGGAGGGGCTGAGAGGAGCGGCATCCAGGGAAAAGGAAGGACTGAGGGGGGAGCACTGGAAGAAGGAGGACGGAGACTGAGCTTCATCAGCTGGAGATGAGGAAGAGGAGGGTGAGGAGGAGGAGGAATGCAGGAGGCTGAGGAGAAACAGGAAGAAAAAATGTTATTTCTATTCATTGTTAAAGATTAAAATATTTTATTCACGGTGAGTTTCAGTTGGAGATAATACTTAAGATTCTGAGAATATGGAACCACAGGAGGGCCAAAATACAGAGCAACACATCTTCTAACATGCATTCACCATCTAGATTTATTTGGTAGTTAACACATTTTGGGGTTCAAAGGCATCTTCATCAAAATGTGTTTGTTTCTCCATTTTTCAGATACACCAGTTTTATTACAATTGTTTTCATTTAATTTTTTAGGTTACAAAAAGATAAAAACCTGCAAACGCTTAACTGCTTTCTGTTTAACTTCCTCTTTTTAGTTTGTACATTTCAGGAATTTCTTCTTTGACTTGATCCAAATGAGTAAAAAAATGTAATAAAATAAAAAAGAAAGAAAAAAACCCTAAAAATAGTTTCTGCTGTTTTTGTAGTTTGCTGTCAATTTAGGATTCGATCACCAAAGATTTGTCTTGTTACATTAACTTCTTTTACATTTTTTATTATCATATATAACTCAACAAGGAAAATAACAATAGATGTGAAAATATCAAAAAGTGCTAGATTTACCACAACATTAAATACCTTAACATTTTTCCATCCAATTTATATTTTTGTTCCTGGATATTTTGTTGCAGCGGGACGGACTCAGACTGGAGTCGCAGAGTTTAGTGAAAGAGGTGAAAAAGCTCAAACAGAGATGGAAGAAAGTCCAAATTAAAGGAGATGAGGCTGATCTCCACCCCATGTTGTCATGGCGATGTTCAGCTATATCACAACTGGCTGTTTAGCTGATACCCTGTACTTCTAGTTCCTTATACCTAAAACTAATTGATCTCTGAATGTTATAGTAAAGTATGATTAATTAGAAAAGTGTTAAATCAAAGTTCTGTCCTGTTCTAGAACAGGTCAAAACCAAGACACACATATTAATAAAATAATAGAAGCAATTACACTGAAAGCAGAATGAAACGAACCATCATTATTTGCTAAAGTGAGAGAAAAAATAATTCAAAATGTAGAAAAGGAGCCAAATTTATAAGAGAGACTTAAATATAAGAAGAATTAAAACAGTTTAAGCTGAAGTTTAAGAAAAACTCTGTAAAGTTTTGTCCTCCAGATGTTCCCAGATGATAATCCCACTCACCATCGTGGACTGAAAAAGTGATAGTCGGCTGATAGAGCAAAGTCCTTCAGCTCCATCCTGAGCCTGATCCTGATCCCTCTTCCCAGCTGAAGCACGGATCCACCAGAGCTGAGCGTCCATGTGAGGCTCCCTGCAGTCCGAGCTGTTATTTATCTGCTCCTCATCTCATCACACAGGACATGATGGGTGGGCGGGGCCTGCCGCATCAGCCAATAGCATCCCAGCAGCACAAGGGATTGACTTCTTCTGTGATCATCTCTATTGATTGGGACAGTGACAGATGTAGGCCACGTCCGCCTGGAGCACCGACTGGGCCCAGACTTCAGCTTCTGGGCTTCTATAGGAAAACCATCCAGAAATGATCCGAGAGGAGACATTAAAGATGGTTATAGGACATGGAAAGTATTCAGACCTCTACTGTGATCTGAAATCTGTGCTTTTTAAAACGGCACAGCAGCATTTCTGCAATAACTTTCATAAAATATGTGAATATATTATAAATAGAGTTGTTTAATACCAATAATAGATTAAACTCTCAGGACAACTTTTTCTGAAAGGAATGTCATTAATTTATATCAATGATGTTTTACTATATTAAATGGTATTCTAATTTTACCTGAAAGTGACCATAACTCCTCTAAGGTTTTATATCTAACATTAAGTTAGGAGGCAGGGAGTGAAAGACATGACTGTGTCCCACACAGGACGATAAACAAGTCCAAGTCTGAGTGATTCAAATGTCCGCCACTTCAGGTCAGATGTGACCCATCAAAATTTTAACTTTTCACGAAAAAAAAGATCGACCACAAAGCCTGAGGTCATGTTAAAATAAAGTGTTTCACACTGAGCGTTCGCCCTGGGAGTGTTTGCTTAGTCCTTTTTAAGCCATGGAATTTGTTGTTGTACGCGTCGCCATCTGCTGGCAGTACTTACTGACTCAATCAATTGTTTTTAGTGCTGATGGTCTGGAGGTATTCAAGCTTTTTTTTTGGGCTTTTCAAGCTTCGATCTTGGAGTTTTTTTTCTTATCACTGATTTACTTCTCACCCTTAAATCCGTGTTCATTAATAGCCTGTATGTGTCATCATGCCTCTGGTCATGTGGTGTCATAAGTAACTACCTCTGTAATTTGAAATCTAAAAGCCTTTTTTAGAGAACCAGATGTAGGTGCTATAGCGTAGAAATCAGTAAAGTAAGTAATTGATTGGAACCCTATTAATCACAGACATGCAGACTGTTACAGGCTTGCCCCCTGGTGTTAACCACAAACATATTACATTTCAACACGTGCGATGAAAGCGCTGGTTTTCAATTCAATTCGAATTCAATTGGGTTTATTTCTATAGCGCCAATTTTCAAACACATGTCAACCAAGGCACTTTACAGTTCAACAGAACATACAGTCAAATTGGATTCAGAGTTTTCCTTATCTAAGGAAAACTAGTTGATTGCATCTCACTCATTGACCTTTGAACTCTACTCCTCAGTGGGAGAGGAAAAACTCCCTTTTAACAGGAAGAGAACTTCTCAGCAGGAGCCAGGCTCTCAGTGTGGCGGCGGCCGCTCTTGCCGAGGCCGACTGGGGTTCAAGGAGACTAGAAGCAGAAGATATCCCAAAGCAGCTGTTAAAAGTTGCTCATCTCGTCCACAAAAACCTTGGCAGAGATGCCGCAGACGAGCTCCAAGCCTGGCTCCCGTGACCAGGAGGGATGAAGAGAGCACATCACCGTCAGTCATAGTCAGAGAAACAGGGACTTACACTGAAAAACAGGCCAATGATCCAACATCTATAAACAAAGGTGTTCGGTGGGAGCGGCTGGAGTTGATATTTCTCTCCTAGGGACAGGAATGTCAGCCAAACAGTAACAGGGTGGGGACTGAGGCGCTCTGGAAAAGAAAGTGGGAGAGGCAGGAGCTTGGGCAGAATGAAGCGAGACTAGGCTTGACTGCCCTATGAATCCTCCATGACTGATGTCTAAGCCTATAGCAGTCACAAAAGGCCACTGCTGGCGGCGCGGCTTCACAGACATGCATAGCTCGGTTAACTTTCAGCGGCTGCCACTCTCTGGTGTTTACCAAAGACATATTACATTTCCGTGGATGAAAACGCTGAAAACGTTTTACAGATGGGCCAGGTCAGCAGAACCAGAACAAATAAAGAACCAAAATTTGGACTATGGAACTGTAAACCCACATGGAACTACCAGCCTGGATCATGTTATTAAAGAGGAAATAGATGTTGGAGCTCTGCCTGTTTTTCAGTGTAGTCCTGTTTCTCTTACTAACTGTATATGCTCTCATTATCCTCTGACATGGGAGCTGGCCCGGAGCTCGTCTTTCTGGCTGTGTGTTTTCTGGACGGGGCCGCCTGTGGAGCTGTTTGCCAATTGGCTTTTGCATCTATGTTTCTTTTCCTTTGTCTGCTTCCTGTTTGGCACCGACAATCAGTCGGTCTTGGCACTATGGCCGCCGACGGTAGCTGTTTGTTTCTGCTTCGCTATTCCGGCCGGGTTAAAGCACTGTATTCTAATCAACTGTCGCTAGGCTTAGTAATTTACCCTGTTCGATCACAATTCATACTGAGCTGGTTGACTACCTTCAGATAGACGGCGCTTATCTGACCCAATGGACTATGGCTGGTTGAACTGTCTCTGTAATGAACCCGGATACTGACTTACGGAACTGACAACAATCCAAATCAAACACAACCTGACTATGAACCTGAATCAACTGACAGCAACGCTGCTGCAGACCTGGGCAGTTACCTCCTGGATGATGAAAAATTAAAATTTGTGTTTAAATTTGGCTTTAAAATTTGAATAAAGGCTTTTATGGTTTTAATGGTTACAGGAACATTCCCGCCTCAGACCATTCAGGACCACTTCATTGTTTTTCAGTGAAAACCAGCCAACCAGACCAGCTGCTGCTGAAAATGAGAGTTCTGCATGTTCTCTGGGCGGTGACCCGGTGTGGACTGAAGCTGCTGAAGCTGCAGTTTCTGCAGCAGGAGAGAAACAAACAGTCTTAATCTTACGCTCAGACACACGAGCAGCTCAGATCAGTCTCACCTACATCTGCTGTTTCATAAGAGCTACAGAACTGGGCTCGTCTGTCTGTGAGGCCAAGACATACAGGGCCGTTGGAGCTGTGGATCCTTGTGATCCACTGAGGTTTCTCTGTGGCTGAGAAGAACCAGAACCACAGAGAGAACCCATACCCAGACAAAAGGAAACCTGCTGACCAGCAGAAACCTTCCCGGACAGCTTTGAATCGGCAGCTTCCTCCGGTGCCGTTAATAATCAGTGATGATAACGAATCAGAAGAGAGAAAACGTCTAAGATAATAAAATCCAGAGGGTCACAGCAGGTCAATCTGGGCTGAACTTTCCTGGGATGAAGGAGAGCCAGGATGGACTCCTGAGATCCGCCTGTGATCCCAGCCGCTGTCACTCACCTGACCCACTCATCTGCATCGGCCAGAACTGGGTCAGCGGTGCTCTGAGTCAGCCCTGTCCATCACCTCACCATAACCCAGATCCCTGCAGTGCTTCTATTCAGCACGCCATGAAAACCTGAGCTCACAGCCAGTTCTAAACCATAAATATCACACCGAGCGACACCAGAACCAAGTACTTTTGACCACCATCAGGTTCTGCTGTTGGAGAACAGTCCAGGTTCTCAGAGATGAACCAACAGTCTGTGCCCCCATCTTTAAATTAACTTCCATTTCTGACTGAAAGCAGCAACAAGCAAATGTAAAGAAGTTCAGACCCAACAGGTTCTGACACTAATCAGAGCAGTGAAGGTGTCTGCCTACCAGCTAATTAACATCTGGGTTCAATCAGAAAGGGACCGAACCAGAGATCTTCCCCTCAGAACCAATCAGGCCCACCTCCTAATAGTTTCATTTTTAAATCAGATGAAAATAAAACAGAGAAGAACTTTAAATACATGTTATAGGACAGACCCAAATTATCCATACCCCTGATTTATGCTGAGTCATCCTGTAGTTCCTGAGTCCAGACTAGAATCTGTGCAGGAAGCTACAAATTGGCTCCAACCTTGGAGACTTGGAGCTGACAGTG
The DNA here is from genome assembly GCA_018398635.1 of Cyprinodon brontotheroides. Classification (NCBI taxonomy): domain Eukaryota; kingdom Metazoa; phylum Chordata; class Actinopteri; order Cyprinodontiformes; family Cyprinodontidae; genus Cyprinodon; species Cyprinodon brontotheroides. The sequence goes on from JAGKQL010000024.1 coordinate 1,555,479, forward strand.
GGTCTCTATTCCCATCAGAAACTAATTAAAAGTCTGGATCAGAATAATTAAATTAATCTTACAGAGATGTGTGTGTAGTCTGATACATGCTCATTAATAGAGCAACAATCACCAAAAAATATCTCAAAGCTCTTTATGAAATAAACGGATCTGATTCTAAAAGAATAAAATCGAATCATTCTAGTCATTCAGATTCAAACTAAAAGACATGTTATTTAATATGATTCTGGTTATAAAACAAAGCAGTCAGTTTACGCTCTTTATGCCCATTTTGTTTCCTCCAACTATTGGAAGCATGTGGCGACAGAGAGAAGGAAATCTAAGAGAAACTGGCACAGTCTTAAAGGCCGTCAGCTGCAAAATTTTGTTCATTTTCGATCCGATTTAGCTAGAACCAAGGATTCCTCTTTTGAGACAATATGTTAGAAAAATGAAAAGCAGCTTAAACCTGTCAGTGCCTTCCTGAGCGATTAAATATGTTTACAGAAGCTAAACGTCAGCAGAGGAAAAACGGACGGATCAGGTTAAATACAGTAGAGACTAAACCTTCCTGTTGGAAGGCAGGAAGTAGAACCTTCCACAGTAGCCGCTGGCCATCATTCAGTCTGTCCTGTGTTTGTCCATTACTGTGGTTTGGTTCATCTATGGGACAGGACCGGTCCAAAGTAGAAATAATAATGCAGACAGGATTATTGGGACTGATCTTCACGCCATCCATGATTGTGCTCTTTTCTGGGTCAGAGAAGAAAAAAAAGAAGAAATGGGAGGCAGATCTTTTAATTATCAGGCTCCTCTCCTGTGGAACCAACTACCAGGTTTAGTCCTGAGGCAGACACCCTGTCTACTTTTAAGGGTTATGCTTAAAAAATTTTCCTTTTTGATAAAGCTTATAGTTAGAGTGGCTCAGGTTATAAATGAGCTATCTCTATAGTGATGCTGCTATAGGCTTAGACTGCTGGAGGACATAGGAACCCCTTTTTCATTATTCTGCTTCATTCTATTTCTGTCCTCCCATTCTGCAGTATTTGTTAGTTCAATCTCTAACGTTCTGCTCTTTCTGCCTTTTCTCATATAGTAGCTGCATCTGGTTGGATCCTGTTTGGCTGTGACACACCATCCTGGATAGAAATATCAGCTGTGCTGCTGCCATCAACACCTTGGATGTTAGAGCTTGGTCTGTTTTTCATTGTAGTCCTGTTTCTCTTTACTGTGATTAACTGGCAATGTGTTCTTCAACCTCTGACATGCGTGAGTTTGCCCCCCTGAGCCCCTCTCTTTGTGGCTGCTTTTTTCCTGGAACAAATGAAAAGTCTGGCAATGTTTTCAAAAATGCTTCAATAACGTGCAGTTGTGTAGTCCCAGGAACAATCTAGCTGCCTGGAGATGATCTAATAGCCATTATCTTTAACACACTTATCTATAATTGTCTTTCTAATTTCCTAAGATAACTCTTTCCTTTGCTGCCTCGGGTCCTTGTTGAGTGTGGTACACACCATGTCACCAAACAGGAGAGTGACTACCTATAGGCCTATATTTCATTCCCACTGACTGGAGCCATTACAAGATTGTACATGCTGTGATGGAGCTCTGGCTCTGAGCTTGTCAACCTGGCTGTGTGATTCCAGAATGGGTCTGGTTCTGTTGGAGGCTTTTTCTTGTTAAAAGGAGTTTTTCCTCTCCACTGTCGCTACAAGCATGCTTAGTGTGAGGGATTGCCTTTGGATCAATGAGCCGATACAATCAACTGGTTTTCCTTAGATAGAAAACTTCCAACCAATCTGACTGGATGATCTGGTGAACTGTAAAGTGCCTTGGAATGACATGGGTTGTGAATTGGCGCCATAGAAATAAAACTGAATTGAATTGAAGAAGTGCAGCCAGCATCCATGCCGACCCCACACATGCTGAACTCAAACTGTTTAGGCTTTTTACCTTCATGTCGATACTACAGATAATAATTAGAAACCAGCTGCCACAGAGACACTGCCATTTACAGGCTTTCTTTTCTGATGGACAAAATGTTTGCAATAGAATGTTCCTGTTTTCCTAATATTAGAATCGTTGATAACGCTCACAGTTACAACGAAATGCAGCTGATTCTGATGTAAAAAAAAAAAAAAAAAATACAATAATAGATAAATAAAAAAATCACCAAAACAGCAAAGTTTACCTTTTTTTGAAGTTCTTCTCAAGTGGTCTTTACTGGATGGCATTTTTTTTCAAATCTTCATTAACAAAACATGTTCTTTGTCTGCATTATTATTGGAGCAAAACTACAGGGGTTACACCATGTTTACAAATCAGATGAAGAACTTCACATTTGAATGTGTTTTCAGAGTGACTCAGGAGTAGGTTGTAAAAAAGTATCGACACTCAAAGGTTATATCTGAATACAATAATAATCTGACATGGTATCAAGACAAGCATTGTATGCATACTTTTACTATTGTTATTTTAGATTTCTGGGTTATTATTTTCCATAGTTATTTAGCTGACATCTGGGATTCTGTTGAGAAGGATGTTCCATGGTGAGACTTGATTTTTTTTTGTCTTTAATTATTTCTCATTTTCAATCCCAGTTGTATCATACGACCGAGTATTTGAGCCAGGGTAGAGATTTTTTTTTCGAGAGTTAAGTTGTAATATTATGAGAATAAACATTACAAGAATAAAGTCATAATGAGAATAGTCATACAACTCTGAGATTAATAATGTTATTATTAATAATATGAGAATAAAGTTGTATTTTATGACCACTATTACAAGAAGCACTTGAGAAATGTCGAGCATCATGTGAAGTTATACTTTGGTAGCGTTTAAAAAATAAATCTAATCTTTGTACTAAATCTTTTAGCACACCAGCATTAACTTGGGCAGTACGTCAAAAAGGACTCAGGTTGCTGTTTGGTTTCGCTGGCCGGGGCTCGAAGCTTTCTATTTGAAATGGGTTGCGGTCTGATGACTTCATTGTTGTTATTTTTTAACTTTATTCTCATAATATTATTTTATTCTCGTAATATTACGACTTTGTTCTCGTAGTATTACAGCTTCATTTTTGAAATAAAAAGAAAACAAAAAATGTCTAGCCTGGCCCTAATACTCCATCGTAGTATCAAAATAGGAATCGAGTATTTCCTGATTTTTTTCCTGGATATTGATATCGAATTAACCCACATTAAACTTTGTGGATCAGCTTTTATAAATAACTTATAAATAACTATTCTATCGCTTATTCCTATAATCTATCCTAGAAAACTGATGGTGTTGAGGTTCTTGACTTATTGTGCCTCTTTTTTCCAGTAAGCGCCTCTGTTTTCAGGTCATTTCTGTGTTCGGACTCCAGCTCCCTAGGAACCATTTTTTTAAGTATCTAAGGAGGACAGGACTTTCTTCTTCCAAAAATATAAACAAAATGAGATTATTATTTATTGTTCCAAACCCAAAAAGACAACCGGATAGACAGTGAGGTGTCCTGTGTTTGCTGTTGTTAAGCTGTGCTGGATGAGGATGTGTGCTGAGATTTAAGCAGCGCTGTTAGTTCCATGAAAGTGAAAGCTGATATTCCGCTGGCTCACGGGTTCAGCCTTGCCCCGGCTGGACCTCTGTAATCCTCTTAAAAGTGGCCAGGCTGTGAGTGCATGGATTGGCCTATAATACAAAGTGGCTTAGAGGCCTAGATCTACATAAACAGAGCGACCACTAAGGTTATGGATCCAGGTAGAGAATTAGAGCCGGGCATCACGCGAGCATCCTCTGCAGTGACTCAACAAACAAATACCCCGCTAACGAATGTTAACATGTCTGATCACCTTGGAAACAAACCAAGTTTAATTGAGAAAAAAAAACAATAAACAACACAATAAATTATATTTTTTCCCCCACTGGTGCAAAAAGGGTGTAATATTCCACTTTTGTTCCTGTCAGAGAAGAACATTTTTAAGCAAAGTTAAAATCTTAGAATAAAAATATTTAGTGCAGCGTAATCAGGAGGAATTTCCAATACAGTATGTACCAATAAGGGCATATGTTTAAAGCTTGATCCATGCAAGGAGTCTTTCCACTAGGCTTGCCACCTTTCAGAAATGGAAATAAGGGATGCGGTCTTCCAAGAGAAACTTTATTGTTGCGGGGGTTCTCCCCATGAAAATTTTGCATTTCTTAGATGCAATTTCCTGCATTTTAACCAAATTGTGTCCCGTTTCAGCTCAACACAGAACCATACTTTTATTTTGTTCTTTGAGTGTGGCTTGTATTTCTTGCAATAAGGTGCAGCCCATTTAAAATAATTACGTAAATGGAAATGTTAAGTTTGCACAGTATCATTGACACACAGAAATCCCCTCACTAATAAGAAAGCCAACGGCGTGCTTGGCCTGGTAGAATTTTTTTAGCTATATTTCTACCAGTGTGGCCTAATGTTTTTTTTGTTGCTTTTTGACATATATTTTTTGGTTTATTTTGGTTATTAGTTACCCAGTTTATTAAATGACTCACTTTGTTGTGCTATACTTTTCCTGCCAACACGAGAAAAAAGTTTTCAGACTAGCAGTATTCATGTATAAAGTTCTACGTATTTGTTTGAATGCACTTGAGCAGGTCTTTCTTCACTCTCAAAGGGCACTGGGGTAAGCAGCACACTTCTTGTGTATGGAGGATGAGAGGAGCCTCACCTGCCCCCACCCATCCTCCTCCCACCTTCTAAGGATCCACCCGGAAGCGTTCGACCACCAGCTGTCTCTCACTGTGGTGTGGAGGCTGCAAGGAGAAGATGACTGGTAGAAGTGGGTGGAGGAGAGTGGTGCAGAACAGGCACCAGCAGATCACTGGGGCTCTTCTTCTCCTCCACAAAGACATTTCATCTCAGCAGCTGCGTGTCCCGAGCCCAGCAGTCAATTCACATAAAATGACCCCTCACCCCCCACCATGGACTGTTCTCCTGCTCCCCTGCTGCTCTTGGGAAGTTTAGGAAGGATCCCGCATGCAGTCCAGCAGATTCCAGAACAAGTTCTTCCCCCCACCAACCGACATTAGACTGCTGAATGTTTAGTAAAATGGGTTTGCCGTATCGCACACGGCCATATATGTTAATAAAATGTTAGAAGTTCACCAATCCTCAAGCAGTTTGAATGAAAAAAATGCATCATAAATTTCAAAAAGCATTTAAAGACAATTCAAGTTGTTTCATTTTTCTGTTTTACACTGAAACAAAGTGACAAATAAACTGCATAAGTTTTAAGCCCTGGCCCAACGTCGCTTAAAGCGTTCTGGTAAGTTATCAATGTGTTTGTAAATATTGCCGGCTGGGTGCACAAACCTTTGCAGAAACACCAGATCAAGCAAGTTGTGTCCGCCGCTTAATTCAACCCCAAGAGACATCTGGTAGAATGCTTTGTATTTTTACGCAACGCCGGTGCCATTTGAACTCAAGAATAGAACCCGCAAGCTCTTAGATACTATGCGGTGGTTTTGCAATTTAGGGAGCATTGAAAGAGCATGGGTCACACTCTAAAATGAGTAGAGTTGCTCTGTGCCAAGCAAATCAATAAAAATTACTTCATTTTATTATTCATGAAAATACGTAACAAATAGTGTCCCTTATCAGTTCAATAACGTCCAAATGGGAGAGGATTTTGTTTTCAAGGGACGGGTGACAACCCTACTTTCCACTCGTGACCCACATAGAATCAGCAAAAAAGCATAAACCACATCAACACATTTTTGAGGTTATTTGTGCAAAGTTAATTTTGCATTTACTTTTATAGGAACAATAACAGGAAAAAAATGTAATCATCACCAAAAATAAAAATAAATCCATTACATTTTTTTTTTAGAATGCCTACATAATATGCTGGTGTGAAAGCTGGTCTTTGGCAAATACAGTGCATGTTTTAATGAAAGTTTCAGGTGTTTAAAAAAAAAAGCTTTGATTTATACAAACATCTCATAAAGTGTGGATATTTTAAGGGCACACATTTTGAATAATTTGGCAACAAGAAATTAATCTTAAGTCGGCAAACTAACTGAAAAAACACAAATTAATTCTTATTAGAGTATCGGCCTTCTTTTTCTCAAAGAAAAAAATAAGCAAATGGCTTGGCAAAAATAAGATAAATAGGGGTTGCTGAACAATATTTCAGCATTCGGACACCGGTACCAGTTCCTAAATTGTGTGTAGGAAATTTTATTTTTGAAAGTAAACTAGTTTTGAAAACATCAGATTTGATTAAATTTATATGTGTTTTAATCTTGATAGGTTACATTTGGCCCGTGACTAAGTATCCAAATCCCAAACTGAAACCGAGTACCCGAAAGTTCAGGGGAAGCAAAAACGTATTGGCCCAGCATGCTAGCCTTTGCAAAAAAGAAAAGTGAAAGAAAACTGGCTTATGTGGGTTCTATTGAATTTAAATGATGTCTTCAAAGTTGACTCCTGGCCCGTGACGCGTCACCTTCAGGCGCTGTATACAACAGTAAAAATCTGCTTTGCTTGGGGCCTGAAAAGCTTGTAAAAGTGCTAAGTCCAAAGCTAACTGTGTTGCTAGATAAAGCCCACTTCCTCTAAAACCATAATAAAAGTTTAACTAAGTAGATTTCACAACATCAAATTGGTTAGGGTAGATTAGCAAAGTTGTGGATATATTAGGCTATTTCTTTTGTGGATTAAATAACAAATCCAAACAAATTAATTCTGCTGCCAGCTGTTAGCACAGCAGAAGCTAATTTTTACCTAAACTAGAAAATTCCTGAGGACATTTTTGGGGGGGTTGCCACTTTGGGTGTAGTTTTGCTTGTATAGCTAGATTGAGATTGTGACTGTTGGCTTGTGCCATCATACCTTGTGGTTGACTTAGGTTGTTAAATTTGCCTCATTGTAACCCAGCATGGTAACGAGTTAAAACATATTTTTAATGCATTTGTAGGTTTTAAATTACATTGTTTCCAGAAGCCTCTCTTTTAAAATTTTATGTAGGTTGTATTTTGAAAACATTCTGGTATTCAATTTTGCACAAAGGTTTAACATACAGCTATCATTTTCTAGGCCAATGCTAAATGATCTACTTTACAGATATAAAGGCTTTTACTTTGTAGAGTGGGCCGCACGTTGGAGCACAGGGTAGCAATGTTGTCTTGCAGCAAAAAGGTTCTGGGTTTGATTACAGGCCCTGGGTCTTTCTGCATGGAGTTTGCATGTTCTCCCTGTGCATGGGTGGGTTCTCTATGGGTACTTCTGCTTCCTCCCACAGCCCAAAAACATGACTGTTTGGCTTCTCTAAATTGTCCTTAGGTGTGAGTGTGTGTGTATGTCCATGGTTGTGTGTCTTTGTGTCGACCTGCGAAAGATTGGTGACCTGTCCAGGGTATACCCCGCCTCCAGCCCATAGACTGCTAAAGATAGGCATCAGCCCCACCATGACCCTGATAAGGACTAAGCGGAAGATGAATGAATGGATTAATTATGGAGTATTAGGTATTCAATATTTTGGCATGGTTGTGTCATAAGAATAGGGTCGCCATCCATTTCCAATTCTGAAATCACTCTGTTTCCCTATTATTAGGTCAATATTACTGGGAAAATGGGAGCCTTTTATTTTGAAATTTGAAGTAGGGTCTGTTGTGAAAAGTCTAATTTGTCTCATTTCCACAAATGGCTGAGTTTGGGTCATAATGTTGAGCCCTGTGCTATGATAAATTGCTGTGTATAATGGAAAGGCTTTTATTTTGTACAGTACTGAGTGTATTACTTTGAAAGTCTCGCATGATGTGTCTTAAGGATATGGATATCATAAGGATATATTCCTATTATCAATTCAATGTCTACATATTTACCAAGGAAACTTGGGCTTTTATTTTGTAGAATAGTGTATCTATTATTTTGAAGGTCTTAAAAGGTTTTGTTTTAAGCAAAGGATGAAACCCATCAGTCAAAATAGCCAGTTTTCAATTCTAAATTCACACCTTGACACTATTATCAGCCTAATAGATTATTTAGTACTAAATTAAAGTGACAGTTCTATTGTGACAGCAGGAACTGCTGTGAAAGGACATGGTAGTCAATTGTCCCATACCATTTCAGTAGTCATACTTGTCTATTTTCAGCCATAATTTTTAAACAATATAAAATAATTCAGAATTAAAGTCAGAACTGTGAGAATAAAATCTGAATTTTGAGAATCAAGTCAGAAATAGGTCTTTTTTTGTTGTTGCTTGTTTTATGTAACTTTTTTTGCCCTTGTTCTCTTTAATACTTTATAATCTTTAAGTTTGAGTTTTTCTTATGATGACATATATATAGTATATTTATTTTAGTTTCAACTTTAAATTTTAAACATATATTTCTCAGTCTTTTTGTTGCACAGAATCCTGTTTATATGTTTTTTTTATGTTCTATACAAATAAACCATATAATTTCTGCCAGCGTTTTGCCTGTTAGATGAGTCTTCATTGCCCCTGATGCCAACAAAGGACGCTTATATTTAGTGGCTAAGATGGTAAAGCTCACAAAGGGTGGTGAGGCACCAGGAGAAAGGAAAAGAACGTTAATTAATAAAGCCATTGAAATAATAAAAAATCAGCATTGCTTTACTTTATGTGACAGAACTGACTATGTTAAGATTGTACTGTAAAATGTGGAGCATTTATGTGAAGAAAATGGAGACTGCCACAACCCCTGCATGGATCATGAGGGAAGTGTGAGAGGTTGGAAAACTGCTGGTCAGAACACAAGCAGGAAGTTAATCAAATCTAATCCTGACAATCTGGGCTGTTTAAATCACAACTTTAGTCTTTATGAACTCAAATCCAAGTTGACATCTTTTGTCTTGGATGGACGTTATGCATCGAGACCCAACTTGTGCCTTCCAAAAAGCCATCAGTCTCCTGCCGTGTTCCAATGTGTTGTTGGCTACCTTGTGCTCACTCGCTTCCAACAAGTGATAGGTGCTTTAAAGGTGGACAGAAGTGACACCAAACTGGCAGCCTGTGAGGTTGTTCCTGTTTGGATTGACAGTGGGGGTGTTTCTAGTGTATCTGCTGTGGAAAACTATCCCAAGGATAAACTGGGGATCAGGGTGACATTAAATCTGTCCACAAGACAAACAGTTCTGCTGGTTTAGTGCAATCAGAAACATCTGAACTATTTCAGTGCAGTAATATTTCTCCTGCTCCAGTCTAGTTTGTCATATGTTGCTCAACAGCAAAACCAGTTCAGCCTTTTTACTGGTCTAATAGATCCCGGTGCAGTCCAGCCTGGCCTAAGCAGCGATGCAGTGGTTCCGTCGGCGGGACATGACGTATCCTCTCCTGCAGACGCAACGAAACGAGCCTTCGGTGTTCACACAGCGGGCGTTAACGCACGGGAACTGCAGGCCCACGCTGTCTTCACACTCGTTTATGTCTGCAAGAAAAACAGGCAGGCAAAGTTTTAATAATGATGCGAGTGATTGCTAGGGGGTGGGGTGTCGGTTCGGCAGATGCTCAGTCCGACATCTTTCTTTCTTTTCTTTTTTTTTATTTCTATAGCGCCAATTCACAACACATGTCATCTCAAGGCACTTTAAAATTGAACCACATCATAAAGTCAAATAGGTTCAAAGTTTTCTATCTAAGGAAAACAAGCTGATTGCATCGACTCATTGACTCGAAGGTAATCCTTCACACTGTAAGCAGCTTGTGAAGCAGTGGAGAAGAAAAACTCCCTTTTAACGGAAGGAAACCTCCAGCAGAACCAGGCTCAGCCCTGACCTGCCATCTGGCGCTGAGGCGACCTGGGGGTTCAAGCGAGCATATAGAAGCAGAGATAGGAAAACAGCCAGGCAGACGAGCTCCAAGGCTAACTCCCATGTCAGAGTGATCAAAGCATACACATCAAGTTAGTCATGCAGTCAGCTTGTAAACCAGGACTTCACACTTTTATCTTCAACTCAAGACTCTGAAAATACACTTTCATACGGCTTCTGACCAAATTCCCACTTTATCAGATCCATTTTCACATACGTATCACCTACTAACTACTACTACATTTGGTTTTTTGATGTTTTGACATGGTAATTGAGGATAAATTGATCAAGTAGGAAAGGGGCTAGGATTATTATAAGATGTATCTTCTACCTGCTCCTTAACTCGAACAGAAAATATCAAAAATTTACATGTCACATGGGCAAAATGTTTTTGTTTTATATTTTCAGCAATAAGTTTGTTTCATTCAAATTTTTTTTCTTTCTTGATTGTTTTTACTGTCTGTTCGAAATAAATAAAAATAAATAAAAACTAACAAACACACACATGGTTAAAGACACGTTGGACATGCAAGGGTACACATGGAAATTAAGTTTTTTCATACACTAACATTCAGAGCTACAAAGTCTGACAAGGAATTTGAAGGGGTGGAATCAACTCCAATCTGTTTATTCCTACAGATTAAAGAACTTTAATCTCTGTCATTGGGGAAAGGATAAGAGTAAAAAATGCAGTTTTAGGCTTAGAAGAAACTAAAACTTAATATGCCGTGATGAGTTGTAGGTTTCAGATTAAAAATAGTTTTAAAGATTTCTTTAGGCTGTCCATGAATTGAATATTACAATGTATAAAACAGGGTTAAATGCTTTATAAATATCTACAGGTTTCTGTAGAGCTTCAACATAGGTCCTTAAATAAGATTGTATTAGTTACTGTAATTTGAGGTTATATCCACAAAATAATGAGCTGAAACATCCATAGGATGTTCAGGCTGAATACATTCTGTTATAGATAACTTTCAGCTGTCAAGCATTGAAGGGTCAGATATGTTTAATGTTTTTTGAATAGACTCTGAAACAATCTGCTGAATAAACATTTGGACTACAGGTCATTTAAATGTAATGAATTTAACGATGACTAGAGATAAAATGAAAGTAATAGTGGATAAGAATATCTGGTTGTGACTGCACTTAGGTGTTGAGTAAATAATTCATTACTCATTAAAGACGCTGCTTATTCTAATAAGAACATTAATTGCACTCTCTTGTGTGTTGGAGGATCCCGGAGGAATGGATTGCTGAACTATGATGAGAACATTCCATGAGAACCACCACGTGGATTTAGCATCTACTCGCCATCGGACAGCATGGAGATCAAAGGGGCTGAACCCAAACATCTATAAACAGAGGTGTTGATGGCAGCAGCACAGCTGACGTCCCAACGTACCGACGCAGGTCATTGAGGTCATGTCCAGCTCGAAGCCCTGGTAGCAGTCGCAGGTGTAACCCTCTGCAACGCGGATGCACCGGCCATTGTCACAGCCGTGCAGAATCCCACAATCCTCTGCATTCAGACCGGCGTGCGTCTCGTAACGCCCTGAAAAGATGAGACATAAGGACCATAAGCAGAGGACCAGGAAAGTATTCACACCCCTTTTGTCATATTACGATCTTTTCTTTCTTTTATTAGTTTCAAAATGATAGAATGAAAAAATTCAAGCATCACAACTGATATGTTTTATTTAAAACACACTTTTCTACTTTTCTGCTTTACCCGACATTCATACATTCGTAGTTATGAGTGTTGTATGCCGCAGTTTCACAACTTTGCACACAGAGGGCAAAGTTAAATTGAACTGAAGCATCCATTTTGTGCAAGGAACGGAACAAAAGTTTAATGCTCTCACTCTCTGGAATGGTTAAACAATACGTACAGCCTCTGGCTATCAGTGAATTCACTGATAATGACTTTCATATTGGATATGTCGTTTTATGGCACTTTATAACAGCAAACACGTAAATTTATTTAATTCAGTATGTCTTTTTACTATAGATCTTGTCTGCGTATCCAGACTCATCTGCCGGTATTTCAGAATGCCAGGTTTGCAGAGCTGGCAGTTTTATGAACCACCGGTGTTCTAGTTAATTTTGAAAATCCGCCCAGATCCAATTACTGTACCTGGATTTAATTGAAAACTCATTGAATCCGCTGGAGAATTTTACCTCTGCATTTTGACCTATCCCCTTAGGGAGCAGGGAGCGCGCAGGGAGCAGTGTGTGTTTAAAGGGTTTTGCTCAGGAACCCAGAGTGCATAAAAATGCCAAAAAAAAAAAAAGAAATATATATATATATATATATATATATATATTAGGGGTGGAACGATTAAATCCACGTTCGGTTCGACTACTTGCTTCTCTGGTCACGTTCTGTTCGGGATTCAACCACTGGCTACATATGTTGATCAGTGCCATTAACTTAAATCCCATAAGAATTTATGGAACTAATGAAAAAATCCCCCCAAAAATAATGGATTGTAGGGTGACCAAACGTCCGTATTTCCCGGGACATATCCGTATTTCACGTCCTGTCCCGGGCGTCCCGGGATTTTTTTAGAAAGTGAGGAAATGTCCTTATTTCACTGCGCACAACGCTCCGTGTGACGTAATCCCTGAGCCGCGTCAGTGCGGGGAGCCCTGTTCTTAATCAGAGGCTCTGTTCGAAAACCTGGGCAGCATCCTCCAAGGACGCGGTCTACCTACACTGGATCCTTCGAATTCCTTGAAAATAAGGAGGCCGGAAGAGTTTTGGCTGTGAATTCGAACAGGTCTACCCTTCGGCGGGTTTTACCGCCGTATGCTCTGTTGCTTAGCAACCGTGAAAGTTGACACACAAAGCAGGAAAAGAATGAAAACCGAAGTTTCCAAAACTGTTTGTTTATTTATTTCTTTTTTATTGTGAAGTGAACAAAGACTACACTCACAAGAACCCAGAGTGGAATAAAGGTTCCAACCACCGGGAGCAGGAACAAATAAAATCAAATGTAATGATAGAAACCTTAGTCAGTTAAATAACCTGCTGCTGTCATTCTGCACATCTCTGATGTTGCTGCTATTTTCAAATATCCATTACTGTAAAAATGTCCATAGCTGCATATTGGTTATTTATTCCCCAGTTTTATATTGTTAAAACACTTTAGAGTATTTTATTGCTTCGCTTCTTCTTCTCTTGTTTACTACTATCGTTTTCGGTTTTGGTCCGCGGTACCGCCAATCACCTTCTGCTCTGGAGTGTATGAGAATAAGGAGCAGCGCATGAACAGAACGCAACACACGCTGCACCAAACGGTTCCACTTTCGTTTCATAAATCGTACCGCGGCTGATCCCTGGTAACAGATAAAAGGCTTTAGATAAACCAAAGCGTTACCCTACATATCTGACTGTATGAGCGTTAATATAAGGTTATATGCTGGCGTTGGTTGGTTAAGAGCAGCTTCTAAAGCGAACGCCTGCACTTCAAATTCTTAGTAAAGTGACACATCGAAGTTAAAAGATCCGGAAGCTACCCCTTGCAAATATCTGCTGGAATGATGTTTTGCTGCTTTGAATTTAATCATCTCACAAGATGCTCTCTACCATCTCCAAGGGACTCAGAGGGGAGCTTTTGGAGCCCAGAAGTGGAGGCTGTAGGCTTTGCTGTGAGCAGCCGGTCTGGAGCTGCGGGGGTTGCTGACGGAGCATGTGGAATTTCGGGGTTAGGATGACATGTTGGTCGTGTTGCTAACAGCAACACGCGATGCAATAATACTTTCCTTTGACTGTTGCACTTTTATCAAGTACTTTCTTTCCGCCACTTTATAGGTCACTCTAAATGCAAGTGTAGGTCTTGCCATACAGCAGGACCTATAAAGTGCTGCTGGCACGTCACAATTTTCCACAACAACTGATTTTTTCTCCCCCTGCTACACTCGGCTATGCTGCTTCGCTTCTTCTTCTTTACTACTGGTGGTTACTGGTTGGCTTTGGTCGCAGTAACGCCACCTTCACTCTGGAGTGTAAAACGCCGCTTCTATGACAAGGAGCAGCTATTTAAACAGAACGCTAACCAAAAACGTTCTGGACGTTTTCATAAATCGTCACATCCCTAATATATGTATATATATATATATATATATATATATATATATATATATATATTATTATATGTTGTTATATATATAGCATATATATGTTGGCCAGCAACGCACTTCAAATTTAAAAGTGACACATCGAAAGTTAAGAAGCATCCGAGCTACCCCTTGCAAATATCTGTTGCCAGCTGAATGAGGAACGAAGAAATCATTTTGATCCAGATCTTTTCAGCAGAACATGTTCCTGTATGTTTCTGAAGTTCTGTGTAATTCGGCTAAAATAAAGGCTTCACTGCACGACATAATATACCTTGATCCAGTATTTTTCTATTTCCTTCTACAGGGTTTATAGTTTCAGGAATGAGTGACTCTAATTCTAATGCTTTTAATGCTCTATTAATGTTCTAATTTAAATAAATGTAGTGCCCATACACCCATGACTCTTTGCTATATGTACAGGTATATATATATATATATATATATATATACATATGTTGCTATATGTATATGTTCACAAAGCAACGCGGTACTTTACAAATTTAAAGTGCATACAATACTCGAAAGCGCCAGCATCAGCGCCACCTCTTTAAAACATCTCTTACCGAATGAGGAACGAAGTCATTTTGATCCGAGATTTCTTCGGTAAGAACCTCCAGCGCTGCCCCCGCATGTTTCTGGAAGTTCTGTGTAATTTCTACAAATAAAAGCGCTTCACTGCACGCATAATATACCTTGACGGCATCCAGTATTTTTCATTTCCTTCTCTGCTTGGTGTTTATGTACAGGAATGGTTGGTTCTTAATTTAATGCTTTTAAATTTTTCCTCTATTACAGACTCACCACCGGTAAGTGAAGTGCCTCATAACATGTAATATGTACTCTCATTTATATGTGTGTATATATATATATGTTGAGTTATATATATATAGTTATATATAATTTATTGGTTATATATATATATATATATATATACACACACATTTCTAATATATAATTTTAGCTTTCCTACAGTTGTAAGGTTATCCACTTCCTTGTTGATATTAGCCTTTTCCCATATTTTTCTCCGCCTCACGCTTATGGCTTTATGGCACCAACTCTAAGCACTTCCAGTGCAAAACACACACACGGAACCAGTTATATCTGATATATTATATCTGACAAAAATTGGTTGCTATATAAGCAAACGCTTTTACAAAAGCATTCAAAATGCCACTCTGCGTACACGATTTAATGTATTTTAACGCTAATTAAGGCCTTGAAAATACTATTTTTAATGACTCCAAGTGGAAACCCCGCTTCCGCCAGGTATATATTATGATCAAACATTTAAAGTGGGTGAAATCTAATTTTTGTGTAGAATCAATGTTTTAATTTTACTGGAAATGTAATACTTGAACTAGTTAATTTTATTACGTTTTGTGAAAGTTCTACTTTTGATTAAAAAGTAACCATGAACGTGAAATCCTAGTTTCTCATCTGTGCAGAACTGACTTTGCTTGTTCTTTTTATTTATGTAAATGGCACATTGGTAAGCGTAGAACCTTTCATACAGAGATGGTAGCTATGGAGCCAGCATCATGGCTGACCCTGGGGACTTTCCCAAACGCAGAGTTCTGTTGGCCGCGGAGTGTAGTTTTGGTTCTCATTCCGGGGATCAGAACAGTCTTCAAACAGAAAGCTGGCGCTTAAAAGTTCTATGGACTGAGCTGGACTAAAGTGAGCATAACTACACAGTAGAAATAAATAGGTCAAGGCACCCAAACAAGGTACTGGACATCTATGTAATGTTTACTCTGAACACACATTTTACCCCATTTGTTCCTCAGTAACTTGACATACAGCAAAAGTTACGGCAACATGAAAGGGACATTTCATGCTTGTAAATCTGCTGTAGATAGAGCTGTATATGGAAAGTGACCCACTCTGCCATATTTAAAATAAATACAGAAATAACAAAACCGCTAATAAATAAATAAGATGCTGAATTAATTGCCACCAAAATACAATCAACAACAAATGTAATTAGAAATTATATTATAAATGGCAGGCAGAAATGTAAAAAGGGCAGGCAGAAAAGAAATAGCGCTAAGAAAATCTTAGGTAAAAAAATACAAAGGAAGAATAAAACAGACAAAAATATGATAACATGCACATAAATAAATACTTAAAAATATAAGTAATAAAAATGAAGTTGAATACCTTTCATCACTGAAGTGTCACTGGCGCGTACGGGACACCTCGGCGGCATCCCAGAGCCGCTCCGCTTTGTCGCCGTCCGGGCCAGACATCTTCAGCGGCACAGAACGCCTTCAAAAACATATTAAAGCGAGTGATATTTTTAGAAACCTCTAAACATAGGGTCAGAGCACGCCGCTATCACTTCTGGTCCTATTTTCTCTGTTCGCATCAGCGCGCGACACCGCTGACCCGATGCCACAGCTGGGGGCCCTACAAAGGATCAAAGTGGTGGGTCCTTCATTACTGTAGTGAAGATCTGTATAAATCTGAAGAGAAGCACCAGGAAAACATACGACTTGCCACTTAGGAGCTGTATAGGGATATCTTTTATGCATCCGAGTCATATAATCGAAGCGAACTCAAATAAACGAGGCAGCCGACTAAGCTGGCAAAAGAGAGAGGGTCACACAGGAGAAGTGATTGGTGCTGATAGCCGATTTCGGCAGGCTTCGCAGCCGGAGCGTAATATCTCAGTAAAGGCTTCACGCATAGAGGTGCACTTGTCGGCAGCGTGACTATAACAGCTGAATCGCGTGTGATTTCCGTTGCGCAGCAAAAATTCGCCATTAATTTCAGCGTTATTCCATCGTTTTACAGAAGCGGATTCCGAGGACAAATCGGAATGCCTGATCGCCTTCTTTCTGTCGCAATTGACCGCGAACAGCCATTTCGGCGATAAGCCTGGAGACGCCAGCCTAAATACTAACATCAAATAGATAGAGAAATAACGCTCTGCAACCTGATTTTATCATCTGTAAATCAGCATTGCAGCTATGCTAGCAACATTGTGCTTCATAATGATTTCATGGGATAGAGAAACGCTTATTTCCTCGGGCTGGGTCATCCAGCAAAACCTCCCCGTCACCCCTGCCTTCGGCTAAGTTCCATTCAAGCTTTTACCCAGAGAACCTAACACAGTCGATCTCTGCCAAGCTAGTGCTGTAAGCACTAGGATTTGCATTGGACACTACGGCATGTAATGCTACAGATCTCATCCAATCATGGTGCACTTGTTTCCAGTGCGAATTAATGCAGACAGAGGTGGAATGCTACTGTTGCCACGAGTGGGATTTAGTAATGCCCGAGATACAGAACCTTTCCATTGATGAGGATGTCGGAGTTGCAGCAGCTGCTGTCTGCATCACAAACAACAGCGACTTCCCTGCCCTCCTCAAAGTTGAGCTCGCTGTCAGAATGACGGCGCGCACTGATACGAACAGAGAGAAAATAGGACCAAGTGATAACGACGTGTGACTTTTTCCACTACAATGTTTTTGGGATGCAAAAATATCACTCTTTTGAACACATAATGTTTTGGGAAGAGAAACGTTTTATTTCGCTGGGTCTAGCAAACCTGCCGGACTACTTTCGGCTTCAATCAAAGCTGGACTCCAGGAAACCCCTGCTCACAGGATGCTGCCAGGGTAAGCTGACTGCATGACACTGGTGATGGGGACGCCATACAGATTCATGTCAAAAATCCCGAACTATCCCTAAATAAAGAGCCTATCTTTAAAACTGCTCTGGGGCAGATCAGTTTTTGATGCTGTTTTCTATAGTGTTTATATCCAAGGGGGATTAGAGGTCCAAACACAGCTAATGAACTGAAAACTTACTCTCATACACCCTTCGGGGTCCTCCTCCGCCTCCTGCACTCCTGTCTGTGAAAGGAGGAAAAGGTGGTGCCGGCCTCCATGTCCTGAAGTCGTCCTCCTCCTCCCCTTCTCCGTAGGGAGATCTGGGCAGCGGAGCCAGGTTTAGAGGAGGCGAGTTGGGCAGGGATGGAGGGTCGGGCCGTGACCCGAATGCAATGTCTGACCTGGGGTCTGGAGGGAGCCTGAAGGTTGGAGCTCTGGGCGGGGAGCCGTCAGGCCGGCTGTAGTCTCCTTCAGGGTAGAAACCAGGACTGAAAGGGAATTTTCACCTGTTAGGAAATCAAACACCTAAAAATAATTTAGGGTCTCAGAAACCATCTCCTTTATCCTCACCTGAACTCAGACCCACGATAGGCTTCATCCGGTGGGCCGAAAGAGGATGGGGTCCTTCCCCTGATCCCTGACCTGCTGCCCCCTACATAATCTTCATAATCAAGAGGATCATAATCTCTCTCAGGAAGCGGCTCTGGAGGGAAGTACTCCGGACTATAGGGAGGAGCTGGAAAGATGAGGAGAGGAGCCACATATTATCCCTCTGCTGATATGCTGCTGCTGGACTGAGGAACATTTGTGCAAAACCTGAAGGTTTTGTTGAGGAGGCCGGGCTTAAAGCAATACAGTTGAATTTAAAGCCACAAGGGGCACTAGAGCTGTAACTTCCAGTTTTAGTACCTCTTAAAGCAACTGGATAGATGGCGCTGTCGCAACATGAACCAGCTTTCTTCTCCGTTTTTGAATCCGACAGAAGATATATACATTTATAGATAGATAGATAGATAGATAGATAGATAGATAGATAGATAGATAGATAGATAGATAGATAGATAGATAGATAGATAGATAGATAGATAGATAGATAGATAGATAGATAGAAAGAGGAATAGAGGGAAAGAGAGAGAGAAAGAGAGGCAGAGAGAGAGTATATATATATGTATATACACCGGCCACTTTATTAGGTACACTTGTAGACATGGTCAAGACAATCTCCTGCAGTTCAAACCGAGCATCAGTATGGGGAAGAAAGGTGATTTGAGTGACTTTGAACGTGGCATGATTGTTGGTGCCAGAAGGGCTGGTCTGAGTATTTCAGAAACTGCTGATCTACTGGGATTTTCACGCACAACCATCTCTAGGGTTTACAGAGAATGGTCCAAAAAAGGAAAAATGCCTTGTTGATGCCAGAGGTCAGAGGAGAATGGCCAGACTGGTTCCAGCTGATAGAAGGGCAACAGTGACTCAAATAACCACCCGTTACAACCAAGGTGGGCAGAAGAGCATCTTTGAACGCACAGTACGTCGAACTTTGAGGCAGATGGGCTACAGCAGCAGAAGACCACACCGGGTGCCATTCCTTTCAGCTAAGAACAGGAAACTGAGGCTACAATTTGCACAAGCTCATCGAAATTGGACAATAGAAGATTGGAAAAACGTTGCCTGGTCTGATGAGTCTCGATTTCTGCTGCGACATTCGGATGGTAGGGTCAGAATTTGGCGTCTACAACATGAAAGCATGGATCCATCCTGCCTTGTATCAACGGTTCAGGCTGGTGGTGGTGGTGTCATGGTGTGGGGAATATTTTCTTGGCGCTCTTTGGGCCCCTTGGTACCAATTGAGCATCGTTGCAACGCCACAGCCTACCTGAGTATTGTTGCTGACCATGTCCATCCCTTTATGACCACAATGTACCCAACTTCTGATGGCTACTTTCAGCAGGATAATGCGCCATGTCATAAAGCTGGAATCATCTCAGACTGGTTTCTGGAACATGACAATGAGTTCACTGTACTCAAATGGCCTCCACAGTCACCAGATCTCAATCCAATAGAGCATCTTTGGGATGTGGTGGAACGGGAGATTCGCATCATGGATGTGCAGCCGACAAATCTGCGGCAACTATGTGATGCCATCATGTCAATATGGACCAAACTCCCTGAGGAATGCTTCCAGCACCTTTTTGAATCTATGCCACGAAGAATTGAGGCAGTTCTGAAGGCAAAAGGGGGTCCAACCCGTTACTAGCATGGGGTACCTAATAAAGTGGCCGGTGAGTGTATATATATGTATACACACTCTATATATAACCTTTTGCTACTGTAAACGCCACAATTTCCCTATTGTGGGACAATAAACGGATTTTCTATTCTATTCTATCCATCTTCCATCACTCTTATCCCGAGCAGGGTCATGAGGGGTGCTGGTGCCTATCTCCAGGTGTCTACGGGCAAGAAGCGGGGTCCACCCTGGACAGTTCGCCAGTCCATCGCAGGGGCAACACAGAGACAAAAATACACAAACAAACATTCACGCACACACTCACACCTAAGGAGAAATTTAGAGAAGCCAATTAACCCAACAGTCATGTTTTTTGAACTGTGGGGAGGAAGCCGGAGTACCGGAGAGAACCCACGCAGGTAGAACTTGCAAACTCGAAGCAGAAAGACCCCGGGCCGGGAATTGAAGCCGGAACCTTCTTGTGGAAAGGCGGCAGTGCTACCCACTGCTCCACTGAGAAGCATTCTATTCTATTCTAAATCCTACATTAAATGAAAAAAAGAACCAGTATGTTAAAATCCAGTCCAGGATTGGAACCAGAGAAAGTTCAAAAGTTTAAATCTCATGTTTACTTCATCAGCACAGCCAAGAGTATAAACAGGCATATCTTTAAGAATATTCTTCATAGGGTTAGCTTGACGAATTTAGAAGAAATACTTTTACTGCAGAAGAATGAGGCAAGTCAAGTTCTTTTATATTTCTGGTAAATGAGCAGAGGTGTCAAGTAACGAAATACAAATACTTTGTTACAGTACTAAAGTAAACTCTATAGGGATCTATACTTTACTTCATTACTTATTTTTCTTCCTACTTCTGACTTCTACCGGCCAGCATTTTCACACAAGTATTTGTACTTTCTATTTCTTACATTTTAAAACAAACATTACTTGTTACTCTTGCTTCAGTTTAAAGTTTATAAATATTTATTTCACGCCAATGTAGATCATGGTCGCCTATCCATAACTAGTAAAAAACTAGATGTCGTATGTCGAAATGTCTGAAAGGTCGGACCAACAGGCGAGAGCCTAACGAGAGATGGAGACCAACCAGACCTCCCTCATCCTCGGCCCTATCTCAAAGAATTTTTCAAAATAGCTCGAAAAGTTGAGATTTCAATTCATATAGTGGCATCTGGCTGTTTTTTTTTTAGAAGTTTCTTTACACTTTAAGTAGTTTTTTGGAGCACATACTTTTCTCTTTTACTTGCTTAAAGAGGTCAAGTTGACCTCTTTTTACCAGAGTGTTTTTAAACTACAATATCTATACTTCCACTTAAGTAACAAAATTACAGTGTGTACTTTTTGACACCACTGTAAAATGAGTATCTCTAAAACTCTCTGAGGTTTTTACCTCAATAAAATAATAAGACTGGATAAATAAAGAAAAGCCTCTCAGTTCCCCTTATATAGCATAAGACAGACAGAGGTGCAGCTTTGAGTAGGTATTCAAAAAGCATTTATATTTAGATATTGCTAACAACAATAATTTCTATATTATTGTTGTTTATGCTTTTTAACAGTGACTGTGAGGTGAGGGCAGCTTATGCTCATAATGACTTCACTAAAATACATTAATTTCTTATTTTAAGATACATTTTTTAGCTAGAGTGAAAATTTAAAATCTCAGAGTGGCCCCATGCGGTCAGATATTGGCCAAACTGATCACAAAGTAGGTCAAGCAGTCAGTTATAGTTTCTGTCTCGAGCATCTATCATAGCAGCACCTCTGTTAAATGGTAAATGGCCTGTACTTATATAGCGCTTTTATTCAAGTCAGAGACTTAACCAAAGCTGCTACACTAAGCATTCATTCACCCATTCACGCATACTACCACCTCACACACTGATGGTGGCAAGCTACATTGTAGCCACTGCTGCCCCTGGGGCTCACTGACAGAAGCTGGGCTGCTGCATACACTGGCGCTTTACACCGGGCCCTCTGACTACCATCAGTAGACAATGCAGGTGAAGTGTCTTTGCCCAAGGACACAATGACACTGAAAGTCGGAGTCGGGGGCTTGAACCATCAATTCTTCCATTTCAGGGCAAACTCCTACATCCAACGCCACTATCGCCCTGTTAGAACAGGTACAGCTTCTGTGTAGCACGCTGTGAGATGCAGGAGTGTAATTATTCTGTGGTAGGACATCTTTCACCAAAACAAACAGTCTGATGGTTCATGATCATGTTATCCATACTAGTCCTACCTCCTCGTCCTGGTCCGGTTTCTGATCTGTCCAGGAACCTTCCTGGGAACCTTCCAGGGGAATGTGAACTGCACAGAGTGGCGTAGTCATCTGCAGAGAGAAAGAAAGGAAAACAAACTTTTACCTCAATGTGACCTTACTGGTTCTCTAGGAGATATGATGTGGTTTGACCATCTGAGGAACATTGAGGTGTTGTTCACTGATTACCTTGGCTTTACATTAGACCCAAGTTCACCATTGTTGCTTTTGTTGTTTGCCTGTGATTCTATAGCCCCTCTTACAGTACCCCTATGAAACCATTCCGTGCCGAGTTTGGACTAAGTTTGGATCCGTCAACCATGCCAAGCTCGATTCCTTACGACCGTTTACACACCACTCTAGAACGGTTCCTCAAATCCTAGTGTTGATCTACGGTAATACTGCTCTATAGAGGGAATCAAGCAAATCAACATGGCGGCAACCATGACATTCAGGAAGTTTGGTTATTATTGTGATATTTCGTTGTTTCCAGAGAGTCAGGCAAATAATGCAGCCTTTGGTGAATTTACTTGACAGAGTTGGCTTTTGGGAAGTGGATACGACAAATGATAGTCTAATCAGGGCTTACAGACGCAGGAAGAAATGACAGATGATGAGGTTCATTACACTACTAAGCAGAATCATCACTGGAAATCGTGTGGCATGGTAAGGAAACTAGTATTTTATGAATGTCTGAAATTTCATGATTATGGAGGCTGACAGTAAGAAGATGAGACGGGCTGCTCATGCGCTCTTTGTTATATGAGCACTGAAGGCCTGGTTATACTCCTACAGCAGGAGTATAACCAGGCCTTCAGTGCCATTTACACTCAACAGTTATCTCGGTTACCATGCTTGCACCAATCTCAGCACAGTTTCAAAAAGGTCTTGTAAATGGGGCTTAGGTTTATCTTAAGCATTGTCATAGTTTACCTGAGTCAGTGCGGGGGCAGAGGGCACAGCCCATTCCCCAGCCCTGCCCGTATAAGCAGCAGCAGTCGCTGAATGTGACTTGACCTCCGAGAAGAGGACTCTGACACAGCATGTCGGCGCTAACATGCTGCCAGCACACGGACAGGTTCTCATCTGGAAGGAGCAAGGAACAAAAAATCCGATCAGTTGATATGCAGATGATGTGCCAGTGTTTTTTTGACTAATTTAAGTGTCATTTGTGGCTGTTTTTTGTCACATTAGGGCAGTAAATCACACAGGTCTGCAGGGGAGAGGAAGGCTTACCTACAGTAAGGTGGGAGGCGTTCACACAGTTTCTCTGAGTGTCGTCCAGGACCAGTGGAGGAGCACAGCTGCAGTGATACGAACCAACAGTGTTCACACACACACCTCCAACACAGGTCTCCTCCTCACACTCATCATAATCTGAAAGATGAAGACTGGTCAGCAGCAGCAGGATTTCAGGAAGATCTGCAGCCAATGGGCTCTATTCCTACCGACACACTCCAGTAGGGCGCTGTTGTAAATGAAACCACTGGAGCAGTAGCATCTGTATCCTGGGATGTTGTTGACACATACTCCATTCTTACACACCTCCGGATGGAAACGCTTGCACTCGTCCACATCTGGAGACAGACAGATGATCACAAAACCTCTCTATATCTGCTGCTTTATTGGTCAGAAAAAAGGCTTCAGAGCATAGGGTGTCACAACCCCCAGGCAGCTCTGTACCTGAGTAGCCGAAGGCTCCCGCTGTCACATACCCTCTCCCGCTGGGGCACAGGGACAGAAACTCGGCTGAAACACAGGAACATCAACTGTAAGACCTGTAATAATGACTGCAATATGCTTCAGTTTCTGGAAGTCTCACGTGTGTCTTCAGGAGGACAGGTAAGATACTGGCAGCCCAGCCCCCAACCCTCCCCCATGGTGCAACAGCACTCCTGCTGGCTGATGTTGGCGGTCAGCCGGCTGCAGGAACCTTGTTCGTGCAGGTTGTAGTAACAGTCCCTCAGCTCTCCAGGTCGGGCTGCTGGGAGCACAGGGAGCTGAGGGGCCGAGGATGGCTGCAGCTCCACAGCAACGTCCACTGTTCTGACTTCAAAGCCAGAAGAAGCAGAGGAAAAGTGTCTCGACTCAAGATCTGTCCTGGATGCTAAAAAAGCAGAAAGAAACCCTAGAGTTATGCTGTTGTAAACTAAAAGTGCTATTTTCATTTGTTATGGGGCAAATTATATATAAACATTAAGACTCCCGTTAAACTTGTATTAATAAAACTTTAGATTTTCACAGTAACGATTTGTTTTCAGTGCAATTATCGGCCATCGCAGACAAAAGACAAATGACTGCTCTAAAATCGTAGTGGGAAAATTTCAATATCAAAATTGACCTGTGGGGAAATATCTGACCGCGGTCTGAAAATCCCACAGTGTGACAGCTGCTACGACCTACGTATCTCTACTGATCCGCTAAATGCAAATGAAGCTGCTGCTCTCAAAGATTTTATAGAGAAGATTCAAGCAAAGTGAGCTGGTTCTAGGATTGTTTTTATAATCCTCAGAAAAGAAGCATTTAAATAAGGGCAACCAGTGTATTGTTAGGATTATTATTTCAAAGGCTGATGATGTGTGAGTCTGTTGAACCCTAATAGTACCTGACTGCTGCCAAATTCATCAGTTTTCTCAAGAAGTTTTATCTAAAAGGGACAGGTAGCCGCCCTTCAAGCCAGGATTGGGTGCTGCGGTCGGAAAATTGAGATTTCCATCCAGTGAAAATGCGCAGGTTTTTTACTTCCAATTGCTTCCCACTCTGCAAAGGCTACTTCAAATGTCTGGATTCTCCTGGCTGGGGGTGCTACATTGCCAAGTGAATATTTCCATTCCACGCTAACAAGCCAAATTCTTTCTCTCCAAGACTTTGTTATTGCTTAACCATAGTGTGTGTAATTCATTATGACTCTGACCAGTACATCATCAGAACAGAACAGGGCTGATTACTGTATCATATGATGAACTGTTCTCTGTTTGCAAAGATATAAAATAAAAGTGCCGATGGATTTCACTCAGTCCTTGAACATTTATGATGTAAAGATGTGGTGATGTGGGAGAATGGAGTTGTATAAATACTTCTTTAGCACTGTGATTCTAAAGCTACTTCATGAGATGTGAGCCTGGTTGGTAAGCACTGCCTTCTGTAACCCTAACTTCTCTGGTCTGAGTAAGATCACAATTTATGTCACAATTTATGTCAAAATCTGTTGTCGTGTTAATTAATAAAGTGTTATTTAAATAGTTTGTCTCAAGTGATCTCATCTCAGGAAAATAACCGGAGAAAGAAAGCTTAAAGTTGTAAACACAGAGCTTTCCATGACAGTATCATACTATATCAAGTGAGAAATCATAGAGTAAACATGCTAACTGCTAATAAATGAGTCGCCTATTGAATGTAAAGTTGTCACGTTTTCTTGTTGTAGTATCAACACAAAAAATATATATACCAGTGCTGTTGTCTGTAATGTTAATACAAGGACATATAAGATTAAATGTTTTTTTCCACTTTCTTCTGGTTCTGTAACGCAACCGGAAGAAATCACACAGAGAAGAGTTTCCACAGATGAGGAGCAAAGGAGGCTCCACAGGTTCTAAACGATTCTGCCCCACAAATAAAAAAAATTAGAATAACACATTTTGAAGTTCTTAATCAATTCCTGTCATGCTTAGCCTGTCATTTTGCTCCAATCAGAGTAAACGACCAGTGCTGCCTCTAAAATCAGTAGAAATGAATGCACACAGGGTAAACGTTATGGCTACTTTAAAAATCACATAAGTAGAAAAAAGGTGGTGGATTATGGGGCGTCGTTTGTAAAGATAAGCAGTCAAAACTAAGGAGCAATATTTATGGTTATTTAACGTATTTTAAGAGAAAAACTAAGGGTTTACTTTTTTCCAAGTCATTTTTCACTATGCCATTCATTTGTTTATAAAAATCTTACTTTGTTAAATAAATATTTAGTTTGGAGCTAAATATTTATTTTAGAAACAAAATATTTAGCTAGCACCAAGCTAGGTAAGTATTTAGCGAATATGCAAATTGCCTTGTCAAAAAGTAAAAGCCGGGGAATCTCTATACTATTTATACTAAATATTTAGCTCGGTTTAAGATAAATATTCAGTTTGTTAAATAAAAGTTTTATTTAAAGCTAAATATTGTTTTTTTTTTTAAACTAAATATTTAGTTTGAAGCTAAATATCTAAAAACTATGTATTTAATTTGCAAACTAATTATTTTGCTCCAAACTAAATATTTATTTAACAAAGTAAGATTTTTTTTTTTTATAAATGAATGTATGAATGATATAGTGGAAAAAATTGCTTAGGAATTTTTTTTTTTCTTTTTTTCTCTTAAAATCCGCTAAATAAGCTCAGATATTGCTCCTAAATTTTGAATGCTTAACTTTACCAATGGCGCCCCATAGCTAATAGTGGAGTACTGTTTTGGCTGCTGACTTTTCTTAATGTAACAATGGTGAGGTATGGCTGTTATTCAGAGTCGCCTCAAGCAACAGTTGAACCTCGTTGTCTCTCTATAGGAGAAAATGATTTACTGGCATCTCTAGCATTTATTAGTTGTGTTGATGTTTAGGCAGTATGCGTGTTTATGTTGAGTTTAAAAGAACACAGCACCAATAGAGGGGATGCATGGGAATTATGCCATGATTACAATATCGCCATGTAACAAAACAAACATCCAGGTTTTAGTGGATCTTCGTCATGTAAACGGGCCCAGACTGAAGCTGTGGGGATCAACAGGAAAGGAGGGAATCACCATCGCAACAAGAATTTAGCATCTTCTCCCTTTTGAAAGCAGCAAATAATATTTTAAATTGTTCATAGTACTGGACATGATTAACAAAAAAAAAATCAATGAAGGACACAGATGAGTGTTGAGCTGAAAGGTTAAAGCATTTATCTTGGGTATGTCTGTTGAAGGATGTGTGAATTTCTGTCTGTTACCTGTTCCCACAGAGCTTACACACTGTCTGGTTAAAGAGTCAAAGATGTCGGCTGCTCCATCACATTTACACGTAAAGCTTCCCTTGGTGTTCTCACAATGAGCAGAACCACAGACACCTGGCTGAGACACACACTCGTCCTCATCTGAGAGATGAAAACACAGCCATGTCATGTGTGCTCCCATAAGTAACCTTAGATCCATCATTTGAGCAGCTGAAAACAAACCAATCAACGACTCTGATGTAGTTCATCCTTTAAGTTTTTTTGTAGACTCACCTACACAGCTGCCATCAGGAGCCACCTGATAACCTGCCTGACAGGAAGCAAGGCAGCGGTATGATCCAATCGTATTCTCACATCGCTGCGACACACAAACAGAACTGCTGCGAGAGACACACTCATCCACATCTGGGAACATAGACAGGCAGAGAGCAAGTTTAAACAAGAAAACAGACATCATCTGATGTGACTTAGAACTTTCTATGCAAGGGTTTACCGAGGCAGGCGGTCTTCTCAGGGTTGGTGATGAAGCCAGTTTTACACTGACACTGGAAGGAACCTTCAGTATTGACACAACGACCATCCGAACAAACACCAGACCTCATGCACTCATCCACATCTACAAAGAGGAAATAACAAAAAATCCTGGGTTTGGTTTGGTTAGGATGGATGGATGGATGGAGGGACGGACAGACGGCCGGACAGACAGACAGACAGACAGACAAGGCATATAGTAAGGTAGAGCAAATCAATTGTTGATAAAGATAATGTCAGGTAAGGTAAATACATGGATGATTTAAGGTACCGGTACTGTAAATAAAGTAAACTGATGGATGGATGAAGGATCTCATTCTTTTGGTCATGATCCAGATTTCATGAACATAAGTGATGGTAGGGATGTTGACTGACGGGTAAATTGGGAGCTTTTCCTTTGCTTGCTTAGCTCTCATTTATCAAAACAGGGAGATAAAGTGTCTGTATAACATCAGCAGCAGCAGCAGCATAGATCCATCTATTGATCTCTCGCTCCATTTTCACCTGACTCGTGAACAAGATTCAAAGATACTTGAACTACTCCATAAAGGCTATGAACAGGACTGGTTACAAAGGGCAGCCCTGTTGGAATCCAACATGCACCTGAAACAGGTCCGACTTAATGCTGGCAATGTAGACCAAGCTTCTGCTATATTTGTACAGAGACAGGATGGCCCAAAGTAGAGGGCCCCTTACTCCATACTCCTGAAGTGCCCCCCACAAGGAACCACAAGGGACAAGGTTAAATTCCTTCTCAAGGTCCACAAAACACATGTTGGCCAGTTTGTCAAACTCCCAAAACACTCATACCCTGCAGAGAGTATAGAGCTTGTCCAAATTTCCAAGGGTGGGACAAAAACCAAACTGCTTCTTCTTAAGCCAAAGTTTAACAATCAGCTGGACTCTTCTTTGCAGCACCCTGGCATAGGCCTTCACAGGGAGAATGAGAAGTGTAATCATCCTATAGTTGAAACCCACCAAGTCCCACGTCTTATGGAGAGGAACCATCCCCCAGTGCCAGTTTAGGGGCACTCTACCCAACCTCCATATGATGTTGAAAAGGCGTGTCAGCCACGACAACCCGACAACATCCATAGCTCCAAGGTACTCAGGGCTGATCTCGTCCACCCCAAAGCACGCACCACTGCGGAAAGCACAACCACCCACCCCTCCAGAGACTTCAGCCTGAGTATTAGATGCAGTATATAATTGGCCAAAGAACCCCATCTCTTCTTACCACCACCCAGAAGGGCAGTGTAGGGAGTTTTTAAAGAGGATTTCCACTTCACTGTTCTTAAATATCAATTTTAGGATCAGCAACTCACCACTTCCAGCTGAAAGCGGTATTATGCAAAGCACTACTTTCCCCTCCGGAGGTGCTGCACGGTTTGCCAGAAAGGCTGTGAGGCCAACCGATAGTCTTTTTCTGTCGCCTCTCTAAGCTCCTCCTAGTTTTTACCTTAGCAACTGCACGGGCAGTGGAATGCTTGGCCTCATAATACCTGCTTGCTGCCTCAGGAGTCCTCCTAGGGACTCCTTCTTCCGCTCGTCAGCATCCCTTGCTGCCACTGTCAACCACCGGGTTTGGGGATTGCCACCACACAGCAGACCTTATGGGCCGCTGGCTTTCCGCCGTACACCGCACACTTGCTGCCTCGGGAGTCCAAGCTCAGGAAGTAGGACTCACTTAGCCTATGCTTCAGCTTTGTCAGCATGCCTGCCACTATTATCCTTGTGCTCCCACAGGGTTTTGGGGGTTTTGACAGGCAGGAAACAGACCTTATAGGTTTTTCCCACATAATGTCGTTGATTACAGCAGAGTGATGGAGATCTCCAGGCCCATCTTTCACCCCAGAAGCTTGTTGCAGGGGAGCCACAGGCATTTAGGGCTCTGGAAACATCGAGCACTGAAGCACCTCACCACTTTAAGGTGGCGTTTCAAAGAAAGAAGTTAAGAGAGATCGATAAAGAAATACAAATTGATTGATGGAATGAAGGTAAGTCAGGGTAAAATAAAAGTACAATGATGATGATGATGGTTTTGTTGAAGGTAGATATAGTAAACCAATGGATGATAGCTAACACTTGGAGTAAAGTAAATTGATGATGGTTTGAGTGGAATGTAAGGTAAGGTATGATAATGAAAAGTAAAGTAAATCAGCGAATGAATGAAGGTAAGAGGGAGCCAAAATTGATTGATAAATGAGGACAAGGTAAATACCGTAAATTCTCTAATATAGGCCCGGGCCTTTATTTCACTCAAGTGCATCGCGGTCCAGGCCTTTATTGGATACAGGCCAGTATTAGAGACAGGCCTCTATTGCTATTTGAGCAAAACAGACTACCAGTGGAATGAATAAAAATGAGATTTTGTGTCTATTTGAACCTATAAAACACTAGGTTCATTTATTGAAAAAGTACAGTTACCATGTCTCGCTTGGTTTGAAGTAAAAAAAAAATATAAAAATCCTCCAATTCTGTTTAATTCTCCTCCTCAGTTTCCTCCTCCTCTTCATCTCTCCCTTTATTCTCCTCATCACTCGCGCTGCTCCTCCTGTTCTGCTGCGTGTCTGTTCTCTTCCTCGCGCAGACGCTACCACAAGTATAATGTTGAGGTATGCCCAGAAAAAACGTTTATAGCCCCGGCCTGTATTAGAGACCGGCCATTATTTACCTCCTCTGACAGCGAGACCGGCCATTATTAGAGACCCGGCCGCTATTGGAATACAGGCCAATATTAGAGAATTTACGGTAGATAGATGGATAAAGGTGAGGTAAGCTAAAAAATGTAGGTAGGTAAGGTAAACTTAATCTATGCATGGATGAATGTAATGTAAGGTAAGGACAGGTAAAGTAAACAGATTCTTGGGTAAAGGTAAGCTAAGGTACAGTAAGGTAAAGTTAAACGACGGATTGTGAACTGTATTGTAATGTAAGATAAGTTATCCTAATAATCATGTTTTTAGACTTTGGCAGAAAGCCTGTATTCTCTGAAAGAAACCATGCATGAATGGAGGGAGCATGAAAACGGCATGCAGAAAGACCCTTGGCAGGGATCTTAACAACTCGGTAGACCTTTCAGAAATATGGGTTTAGAGATCCAAAATAATTTGGACAAAACCTCACCGAGGCAGGCTGTCCTGTTTTCATTTAGTGTGAATCCAGGTGAGCATACACAGGTGTATGACCCAGGTGTGTTTACACACTCCCCTCTAGAGAAACAAAAGTCCCCTTCCAAACACTCGTTGACGTCTGTGAAGACAAAAATAATTGTTAGCTCAGTTTCAAAGCTTATCTAGCTGCAGAAAATGTTTTAAAACCTTATCTACATTCCCCCTTACCTCTGCACTGTCCTCCCAGGCCAAAGCGTTGGTATCCAGGACGACAGTCACATCTGAACGAGCCGACAGTGTTCACACATACCTGCTCTGCTTCACATGCTCCGGCACTCGCGCACTCATCCAGATCTACAGAACAAAATATTCCTTCATGAGTTTCATCTCATTTCAGACCCGTTCAGAGCTCCAAAACTTCCAGCTCACCTCTGAGGTCAGAACCAATATCAATCTGGTATTCATGGAAAAAACTCTGGAAAAATGTTTTTAAACCTTCTTTTATATAAATCAAAAGAGCGCACATATAACACACTGACCATCATCAGATTTAATGTAAAAAAGGCAAGTATGCAACATGGGAAACCAAAGAATTTTTAAAAAATTTTTAAGTTTGCAAGTGTGTCTAAATCTGTCAGTTCAATTAAAATGTACACATTAGTATCGTCACCAAACAGTTTGAACTTTGAGGGTCCAAATGTGGTTCTGGGTTCCTAATTGTAGGACAATGAAGGATTTTCTGTTTTATTCTATTCTATTCTAAATGAGGTGGCTAAGATGAAGAGTAAATGGAAGAATAACAATTTTTGAAAATCCAGTAAAGTTACAAATCATACACATACGAACTTTATGTATAATTAATAATATATGTAGTTACATCATATGTATAATTTAGGCCATAAAGAAAAAACTAAAACTTATCATACAGCTTCTCCTTCTTGTAGTCCTTAACACCAACAATCGTCCTGAACTATACTTTGAGTCCAAACTATTCTAATGTCCAATAAGTGAGCAAATAACTTAGTTGATGTACATATAAAGAATGAAAATATCAGAAATGAACCAAGTACTGGTCCTTGAGGTACACCAAAACTTAAAGAATTTAGGGAGATTATTGAGCATTTTGAGCTTAATAAATCACACATAAAGTTCATAACACACTGATGCTAACTGGTAAACACAAGGAGTAGATCAAAAGAAATAAAATCAAGTAATTTCTATCTATCATCAACTGGTCATTGGTTCTATAACACCCCAGTATGAAGGGCTCTAAACCATTCAAAACAATGAAATTCCCATGTTGCAATTTTTATAGTATGATAGATTTATGTCCCAAATTCTGATGCAATACACATAGCATTCCATTTTCCTGCCAGAGAAGACTCGTATTCTTTAATGCCCATATGTAGCCACTTAAGCCGCTATTACAACCACAACAATGGCACAAAAAAACAAAAGAATTTTGTCCACATAAACAGCTTTCAAACATATTCTCTTATAAACAGTGAAAAGTACTACAGTACATGTTCGATTGACTGAACCAGTCAGTGTCAGGGTTGGGTTGAAATTTTGAGGATACAAATGCAGAGGTGAGGAGGCAGAGGTGAGTTTTGCAGATTAAATGAAGCAACTGAGGCAGGAATCCAAACATCCAAGATAACAAATACAACAAAAACAGAATCTAGGAGACATCAGGGAAAACAATACATGAGGAGCCAGGACAAGACGAGGAACCAGCACTGAAGAACTGAACAGGGAGAGTATATATAGGAGACAGAACAAAGACTGGACTAATGAGCTGATTGGGAGCAGGTGTGGATGGAAGCATCTAGAAGGGAGCCAAGGGAAAGGAAACAAACACAAGGGGGCAACAGAGAGTAACCAAAAAAATTAAACATTGCTAGAAAACAACTATAAATACAAAGAAACTAAAAATAAACTTTAACAGAGGGCAGATACCCTGAAAGTCAGAGTGAATAAATGTTACTGCTGTTGGGGTGAGTAGCAGCCCTCATGAATGTGGAAGTCAGGTATGGTTGTGTTTCTTCATAACATTCCAAACTGGAATTGCTACTTTCTAGGGCATTCCAGCTGAAATCTCCTATTCACAGGTCAGATTTCCTCTTAGTACAATTACTTCCATTACTTACTATAAAAACAGTAAGCCTCCTGTGTTGGCCATTGTGTCTTGTACAGGAGTTATTTGGTGGTACATAAAAAACAGATGCTAGAAGCTGTCTTGACAACATAGCAAGATAATACAATTGTATAACAAGCTTATCACATATTTGATTTGATATTTAAATTTTTTATGTACAAGGAGAGCATAAGAAAAGTATTTTGAAAGTTGTAAAATCCTCTAGGAATTCTAAGAAGTGTCAAGATATCTGTACCTATAACATCAATTATAATACCAGTTTGGACCCAGAAAATTTCTGTGGTTATACAGCTTTTATCAAAAATATGTTGGTCTCATTTGAAGTGACTTATTATCATAGCATGCTTGTGAGTGCATACACACCTGTGCACTGTCTGTTGGTTAGCGTGTATCCTTGACGACAAGACACACACCTGTAGGATCCCACAGAGTTCACACACATCTGTCCAGGACACTGAGACGGCTCAGCACACTCATCGACATCTGAACACACACAGCGGTCACAGATCACTGCTCAAATGGATAAGAGGTCCCAAAATCAGCATCAGGACCGAGGGATATGTACCCGTGCAGGTGTTGTTTTTGAGCCGGTAACCATTGAGACAAACACAGCGAAAACTACCAGGTGTATTTTCACAGCGGCCATTGGAGCATGGAGACCGCCGACACTCATCAATGTCTGCAAAAAGGTGACAAAACAGAGAATCAGACCATTTTAGCAGAACAGGCCCCAATCCGGTCGAGTCGGATCCAGTCGGAAGCAGACGAATGTTACCTGTACAGATCCCATTGAGCAACCCGAATCCTGCATGGCAGGATGAGCAGCGATAAGAACCCAGAGTGTTGATACATTCCTGACCCGGGCACTGCAGAGGATCAACGCACTCGTCCACATCTGAAAAACACAGGTATCAAACACACCTGTAGGATTTCCCCAATTCAAGAAGTTAAGGTAAGGTAAGGTACAGTTAAGGCAGGGTTGTCAAACTGTAGTCATTGAGGGCTGGTGTCCTGCAGCTTTTAGATTCGTTTCTGCTTCAACACACCTCAATTCAATTATTAGGTCACTAGCAGGATTTTGGACAACTGAGAAGATTCTTCTTAAGATAAGTTGGACCAGGGACACATCTAAAATCTGCAGGAAAATGTTCCTTAAGAAATGGAGCTTGACATCCCTGGGTTAAAGTAAAATAAGGTAAGGTAAGGCAAATCGATGATGGATTAAGGTAAGGTAAGGTAGGTTTAGGTAAGGTACTGTAAGGTAAAGTAGGCTAAGGTAAGGCAAGGTAGGGTAAGGAAAGGTAAGGTAGGGTAAGGCAAATCGATGATGGATGAAGGATAAGTAGGGTAGGGTAAGGTAAGGTAGGGTAAGGTAAGGTAACATATGGTAGGCTAAAGTAAGGTAGGGAAAGGTAAGCTAGGCTAAGGTAAGGGCCACCGTACTACTGGCCTCTTGTAATAGAGCCAACATTTCTTCCATACCTTCGCAGGTGTTCCCAACGAGCCTATAACCATGAGGACAGGCACACCTGTAGCTTCCTGCTGTGTTTTCACACTGCCCATTAGTGCAGGGATTCTGCTGACACTCGTCCACATCTGAAACACATGCAGATAATAATCACATCTGTAGGATTCGCAATGAACATATTCTAGTGCAGAGTCTGTACGGGTCAGATTTTACAAAACTGTATCTGCCCGCAACCAGAGTTCAGGTTTGAGACTTGACCCAACTGGTTATCATAAAGTGTACAGACAGCTGTTTTAGTGCTTTAAAACCATGTGCTTTATTTTGCCAGCTGCAGCAGAATACTAGCTTAATATCAGAGACAGTAAAGAATATCGACTCGCACTCGCATCCAGTTCTCGCTGAGCTCACACATTAACAGCTGTAAATTGGCTGAATTAAGAAGGCTGCCTTGTAAAAACGTACTGTTATCTGGATATTCTTGAATCAATTTACGGAAGGATGTACAGTTTATAAATAAGAAAATATAAATTATAAGTTTAAATCATGCTGTAACGCTCTGTTTTATAAGGGTACCTGCAGGTACCCACAGGTACCTGACCCGGTGCAGCACTCTGTTCCAGGAAAAACCGAGAAGGACCGATGTAAACTTTAAGGTCTGTGAGTTTTTATGGTTCATTGGTTACTTTGCTGTTGCTAACAGGTTCTTTACCTTCACAGGTGTTCCCACTGAGCCTGTAACCACGGTGACAGACACACCTGTAGCTTCCTGCTGTGTTTTCACAGCGGCCATTAGTGCAGGGATTTTGCTGGCACTCGTCCACATCTAGATGCAAACAAAAATATAATGTATGGATGTATGGATGAACCAATGGATGAATGAATGGATGAGTGAATGGACGAATGAATGGATTAATTAATGGATAGGCACTTTTATTTCAAAAAGAAAGCAGAGGCTTTGTTTTGTCATTCTCAAATATTGAATAATTAAAAAAAATGTATCATAAAAATAGAAATATCTAAATGATCATTTCTATAATGCTTCATTCGAGACTGCAAAAAATGATGACAAAGCAAAATGTTTAATCATTTAAAAAGAAAAGAACCGCAATAGTTGTGAATCCGATCTTCCCACCGTGACAGAGGGTTCCCTGATCGTTGAGCTGGTATCCCTCCTCGCACTCGCAGGTGTACTTCCCACCCGGCTGGTCCAGGCAGCGGCCCCGCCCACACACACCTGGCCTGCTCTGACACACACTACGAACAACTACACACACACACACACATATATGACACATGATGTCAGGAATACAGAAAAATATGGTATCTTTTCATTGGAAAAAACAAAATAATATAAATTTTACATTACAATGTGAAACATTTGCCAAGATGAAGGCTGTTTGAAATTCTCTTCACCCTCTAAAGAAAAAAACTTTCAGTTGTGAATAAATATCAGAGCGAAACTCTGTCTGGTCTGAAGAACAACCCAGAACTCAGGAGTTTAAAAACATTACGCATGAACACATATGATGAAACTGAGACAGATTTGATGGATCTAGAGGTTCTACACACAGACAAAGTTGATAGTACCCCTCATTTAATGACAGAAAAACCGGCAATGTTCACAGGAATAACTTAAATCTGACAAAACCTCTATGGAAATGAACAAATGAAAGTTAGACAATGTTTTTCAAACATGTTTCAATAACAAATGCAGCTGTAGTCACAGGAATATCTAGCTGCTTGGTCTTTTAATCTTTATCTTTAACACACTTGTCCATAATTGTCTTTCTAATCTCCTGAAACAACTCTCTTTCCTTTGCTTGCTTACTCTGGTCCATGTTGGCGGGTGTGGTACACACCATGTCAACCAACAGCAGCATGACTGCAGACACTCTATTTGAGCTCTGGCTCAGAGCTTGTCTTCCTGGCTGTGTGTGATTCCTGGATGGGGCCGCCTGTAAAGCTGGTTGACAGTTGCCTTTTGTATCTCTGCCTCTTTCTGTATCTCTGCTTCTGTCTCCTTGAACCCCAGTCGGCCTCGGCAGTGTGGACGCTCACACTGAGCCTGGTTCTGCTGGAGGTTTCTTCCTGTTAAAGGGGAATGGAGTTTTCCTCTCCACTCGTGCTCCAAGAACCGAAGACAATCCCTCACATAAGCATGCTTGTAGCAACAGCGGAGAGCAAAAACTCCCCTTTAACAGGAGGAAACCTCCAGCAGAACCAGGCTCAGTGTGAGCGTCCATCTACTGAGGCCGACTGGGGTTCAAGGAGACAGAAGCAGACAAAAAAAGAAGCAGATATACATAGATAGTTGATACTTTTGTAGCACGCAAGATGGCCGGTGCAAAAAAAGGACTGATTGCCTTAGTCAAAAAAGAAATGATCCTTCTGAGTCTGATCTAAATGACTTCATTGTATGTCACTGTGTCATACATCAAGAAAGTCTGTGTGCACGTTCCCCGAAGCTATACAATGTGATGAAAACTGTTGTGTCCATCAGAAACTTCATCAAAAGCCAAGGGCTGAACAACCATCAGTTCATAGAATTGCTCCGTAGCAGAACCCTCTGGATCTGGTTTGTTGGTGCCTCACTGAAAAACGGGTCATCGGCCTAGTTAGTCTCACTGATTTATGCTCTGAGGGGTAAGTCAACTACTTCATGGAGACGAAGGGAAATCCTGTGGCAGAGCTCAGTGATGACAAGTGGCTCAGTGATCCTGCCTTCATGGTGGACATTACCATGCACCTGTGAGAGCTAAACACCACACTGCAAGGTCCCAACCAGCTCATCAGTTCTCTACTTTCAAATGTGAAATCATTTGAAGTTAAGTTAAGGTTATGGCAGGCACAGCTGGAAAATGGAAACACTGTGCAGTTTCCCACTCTGCAAGAACAACAGGCTGATGTCACAACGGAGTATGCTTGTGAGTGTGCAAAACTCATTCAGGCATTTGAAGAATGATTTTGTGGTGTGAAAAATCCACAAAGGGAATAGGACATGTATTTGCTATGCCATTCAATGTGCAACCAGCTGATGTGCCAGAAAACCTCCAAATGGAAATAATTGAGGTGCAAAGCAACAATTTAAGCTGCAACAACCTCCCTCTACTTTACTTTTAATATGTATGTTGGTGCTAAGAATTTTCCCATTCTAAGGACACATGGCCTGAAATATTCATCTTGGGTTGGGACATCATACTGCTACGAGGAGCTTTTTTCAAAACCCTTCGTCTTCCGTCTCCGCTCAAGGCTGACAGACCCAAACGTGGAAAACCAGCTTTGAGTCGCATCATCCCCACCGGCAGCTGATCAAATGCCGCGCCAAAGACAAACAGTTCCAGCTATGGCATTAGGTGAGTCTGACATGCATGGAAATTACGATCCCCCATCCTATCAGTCATACCTTTCTGTTGTAATGAACGTTACAATTTATTTTATGTTACTAAAACTGCAAGGCTCTTAAAGTACAAACTGAATTGGCCCTCAAGGTGGAAAATGTTCCACAATCCTGTTCTAATAACATTAAAAATATACAAAAATATAAATATATAAAACTGAGAATAGGAGACTATACGGTACTTTACAACACAACTCAATTAGAATATTATGACCAGATAACAGAGGAGGGCACGCTTATTTGTGCAAATAAAGAAACAAGAAGGAAAAAAATTTAATAGCAACAGGGATGTGCACATTTATAAAGTCTGATCTGGTTCCAGACCAAATTCCAGCTGCCATTTCCTGTACTCACTCTGGACTCTGCTTGGACGTCTCGTTGGGACCACAGCCGGTTGTCTCTCTGGGACAGCGACCTCTCCACCAGGTCTGGATCCACGCTCTGAGGTCTGAGGCGGCAGAGAGTCTCCTCGTCCTGGTGACGGGTCGGATTGGGATCCAGCGGAAGGCTGATTGGCAGCTAATATGAAAAAATAATGTGATGAACCACATCAGATCCACTATCTGAACATGGCTGAACAAACCTTACCTTGATTATCACTTGAGAAAAGCTGTGGTCTGGCTGCAGGTTGGTTGGGCCGACCCTGCTGGCTGTCCAGTCTCTCCTGGGAGGTCCTTGTTCCCCAGCTAGCAGGCTGCGCTAGTCTGGAGGATGAGGAACCGGCATTCAGGCCAGGCTGAGGCGAATTGGGTCTGGTAGAAGATGGTGAACCCGAGAAGCTGGGTCTCTGCAGAGAGTGAGAGGTTCCACCACCTCTGGACCCTGGAATCAGAAGACGCAGGATTGTTTTTTGTCTGATTTCAGAAAAGACTGTTGTTGTCAGAGGCATTGCAGGTCTGGACATCTGAGATCAATAGACTCTTTAGAATCAGCCTAAATAACCTGATGAAAGCTGTGAATCTGGACCCGTGTTGTCCTGGGATGTAGGCAGGGATCCTCGCCCTGCCTGCTCAGCATCAGCTCTTTGAGTGAACTGCAGAGTGGATGCTGAGTAATGATAACCAGGACCAGCTGGACAGATCTCTTTAAAGGTAACTGCAAAAAAAGAACAAACAGCAGAATGACAAGAAACGGGGCTGAACAGAACAATATGAAGAACTGCAAAAAAAAAAAAAACTTCTGCAAGACAGCAAACAAAAAAACAAACCCACCTGAACCAAAATAAGGACATCTCTGGCAGTCTGGTCCCCAGGCTTTACCGACTCGGCTGCAGCAGCAGATTTGCTTGGTGATGTTTCGAGCTATGGGCAAGGAGCAGGAAGATGGACCCAGACCTGCGCCCACGACTCTGTAACACTGACCCTTCTCCTCTGATATCACACTTTGTGCTGAGGAGGACAAACAGAGACAGAGACATGTTAGAGAAGTAAAGCTTTGATATTCCAAACAGAGGAGAGATATGCAGTCAGAATGCTGCATGCAAAACCAGAACATGCTGATCTCTGGTCAGCATAGACACAGAAAGCCTGATTACAAGGATAACAAGCGCCAAAGACCAGCTATTGGTGCTGTCACAGTGTAAGGGAGGATGCAAGATCAGAACCAGGGCTAAGACACAGCTGTTACTGTAGGTAGAGGACAATTCAGAACCTAAACACGAGACATCTGCCGTTTCCTCATAAAATGCAGAGGGCAAATGTCATTGCAATGCACACTGATTATCATTTTAGATCAATTTGAGTGTTCAATGCTTGGTTGGACCAGTCAAGATCTACCCAGAAAGCCCAATGGGCGCTTCGCTGTGGCTCTATATCCTAAAAAACTTTACTTTTGGCAAAACACTGGAACAATCGAAATCTTGATAAGTTATTTTTTCTAAAAATAGGTGCATTTGTTGTTGGATTGAGTAATAAAAGAAACATTTTGCCAATGGAAGAAGACAGATTACACTTAAAATAAGAAAACACAATTGCATTGTCTTATTTCAAGTGCATATTATCTATTTATCTTATTTTAAGAGTAAAAATACTCATTCGATTGGCAAATTACCTAATTTACCTACTCAAATTAAGGGTTAATACACTTAATTTAAGAACATTTTTATTATTTCAAGATCGTTTTTCCACTGTACTTGTTAGAGTGGCTCAGATAGTCCGGAGCTACCTCTTTAGTAATGCTGCTAAAGACTAAGGCTGCTGGAGGACATAAAAGAAATCTTTCCCTGACTCGGCTACATTGAAAAAGCCTCTCCTACCCCCATGTATACGTATGTTCAACGTTTACCATGCCATAGTCTGCTGCAGGCTCAGCGCTTACTACATCCGCTAAGCTGTGCTTCTTTAAATGAACCTCCAATCGACCTTCCACTCTAGGAAACTCGTCCACTTCTCCAATAGAAAAACGCACAGGTAACTAACAGCTTTTGTATGTTTTTTGTTGGATCTGTCCTTGCAACCTCACTGGTTCTAGCTCTGGTAGAGGTTTCTTCCTGTTCGAAGGAACTTTCCACCATCGCCATATGCTTGGTCAGGATGAGGGATTGACTAGCTTATTTAAAATTAATATCCAGTTTGTGTCAGATTGTTTTGTCTATTTCTGGTATTTCTGGTATTTTTCCTGTCAAGTGAATTAAAAAAGGAATTTGAATAATAAAATATAATGAATGGAACATGTTTGTCGCAGTGGGCCATGTTCTGTTGGCCCCTAATGGGTCTTCTAGGGACAAATTAGCATGGCAGTTGTGATCTGTATGTCAATGGTCAACATTACTGTGTGGTTTGTATGTTAAGAAACTTGTTCTAGTAAAAAGTTTGAAAAAAAAGGAATAGAAATGAAAGTAATGACAGGTAAAAGTCTCAAACACATAGATGCTGTTAATAAACCAGCTCGTAGCTGTGAGTAGAACGATGCAATGAGAAGCAGCCAGACCAGCATCCTTCAGCTCCTTTCTCCTCGGTCAATCCGGAGAATGCCGGTCGGAATGACTGAACCCCAGTCAGGCTTTTCAGAAACAACCTGAAATCCTTCAATAAGATCATCTGACTCACACAGAACCAAAGCCCCATGTGTTTTTCCTGACAGTGTGAGGAGCAAATCTTTGCATTACAGCTGTAGAAATAACTCCCAGAGGTGCAAAGTTGCCTGAATTTAAGCTGGATTCTGGAAATCCTGACCGGAGTTGCGTTATTCCTCTTATCTGGCCGGCGGCGGATTGTGTTTATTATGCGTGTGTGCTACTTACATATGCAGATTCCATGTGTGGCATCGAGGATGAACCCCAAGCGACACACACAGCTATAGCTCCCCATGGTGTTCACACAGAGGCCGTTCTCACACAGCCCCGGCTGGTGGCACTCATTCACATCTACACACATCAGCACATGCACACGTGAATGACGGCAGGATTTCACTTTGACTCAAAGCCATTGAAGACCAGAGGAGGTCTGCCTCAAACCCAAAGGAGCCCAAAGCTGCAAACATCGGAAGCTGGTTTTACGAGCATAACAGAATGAAACTGGTTTTCTGCAGAAAGAATGATCTGCAGATCAAAATCTCTTAATTAAACCATTTTTGGATTTTATTCAATAATAACATCCAACCCCCAAGGCCTTCAGACTGAAATGCCATTTTTGGGGGGAAAAAATCATGAAAAAGTTTTGTAAAAATATTGTTTGTTTATTGGAAAACATTAACCCAGTATAGGGTACGTTACCGTTTTTAATCACTTGCATACCCCTTACAAATGGAGTCCCTCCGTCCCTCAGTGAGCTCTAGAAGCACAAGATCTATATCCAGCCATTCAGCAAAGACACTGCTAGATGGCCATACATCTTATTTTGGCATTTGACCAATTAGATGAGTCCTTGAATGATAAATTACCTACTGTAAATTAAGTTGAAAAGATAAAAAGTTCATTAGAAAGTTAAAAAGTCAAGAAAAAAAAGGTAAAAAGTGAACTAAAAAGTTAAAAAGTCAAGAAAAAAAAGTAAAAAAACTAACTAAAAAGTTAAAAAGTCAAGAAAAAAAGGTAAAAAGCTAGTTAAAAGGTAAAAAGCTAATTAAAAAGTTAAAAAGTCATGAAAAAAGGTAAAAAGTGAACTAAAAAGATAAAAAAGTCATGAAAAAAAAGGTAAAAAACTGCACTTAAAAAGTTAAAAGTCAAGAAAAAAAGGTAAAAGCTAATTAAAAAGTTAAAAGTCAAGAAAAAAAAAAGGTAAAAAAGCAACAAAAAAAAAAGGTTAAAAAGTCAAAAAAAAGTTAAAAAGTCAAGTAAAAAAGTTACTAAGCTTAGTTAAAAATTATATTTAGATTTATAAACTAAAAAATGTAAGTGCCAGTATCAGCATTAATGTCTCTAAGGTTATGTTGTAAAAAATGTTTTTCTTTCACTCTCACAATGTTTTTCAAGAATTTCTTATAGAAGCAGTTTTGTTAATTTTCTTAATATATTCAATCAAGTTCGGCATTTCTTGTTGTTACATTGACATTCATTTTTGACCATCAAAATATCCATATTTTCTGAATATTTTAAAGGTAATAAAAGTCTTGTCCTGGATTCCAATAACACTATTGGCTGGAAATTTGGATTTTTACAAAGGATTCCACTGAGTGGCCTATAAAGGGGTTAACATTAGAAACAAATGTTTTTATTTCATTACTTGTCTCACCTAGTTTTAGTAGTTATGTCATATTTCGGTTACTCCTGAAGCCAACTGTAGATTTACATATCTATGAATTTCTCTAGATGATTTAAAATAATAAAATTATAAAAGAGAATAAATATTAATGTAACCAATTGTCTTAAATATTAATGGCTTAATAGGGCCATCTTTACATAGAACAGGCTGTGTTTACTTAACTTTAGTTTCATCAACCTTTTATATTGTTGTTATTACCGTATGTATTTAAAATATAGCAATGTTGAAATATTTTGGTGCCCAAAATCATATATTTGAGAGCAAGTTAACTAGATAAATTGATCTTGGGAGGAAAAGTTCTCATCCTCAGTAGCTAAGAACCAGCGGCTCCACCTGGCGGCCATGTTTTACTCACCGACACACTGCGATCCATTAGCTGATCGCTGGAAGCCAACAGGACAGCTGTTGTTGCTTCGACCTGTTGTTGATTAATAACAGATCAGTTTAAAAAGAATTGCTAAAAATACATTTTCTCAGGCAATTTTTAAATCCTTTATTTGCTTAGTTGTTGAACTTTGGTGTTGAAGTACTTCTAAGCTAGCAATGACGTTAGCAATTTATCAACATTCTTTGGTTCCCAAAGAAGGGGTCTGGACCCCCCGGGGGCCGCAAAACTATATATATAAGTTATTTTTTACATTGTGATGTGATTCAAATATAACAGTAAAAATACCAATAAATTATAAAATGCAAAAAGAAATATGCCATTAAATGATCAAAAATAGATTTAAAATAATCAACTGTTATTTAAAAACATTTTGTTAGATTGATTTATAGAAACATGTAAGGTACTTTTAGGGGTGGTTAGTTGGTGCCACAGTTATTTTCAGGGTCACAGGCAGAAAGGTTTGATAACCTCCACTCTTAGGTAACATTTCAGTTTCATGGAAATGCTCAGATGAAACATTTAGTAGATTTATTAACAGAAAGTGAATAAAATCTGAGCTTTCTTTGCAGGGATGGTGCTTTATTGCACAGCTGTTAGTGAACAGTTAGTTTGTACCTGGGGTTTCAGGACAGAGAGTGCAGTCAGTGAGGCCCCACGCCTTCCCACCTCCCCTACAGCACACCTCCCTGCTCCTCAAACCAGGGAGAGGAGAGCTGCACTGCAAATACATAAAAACAGTGAGCATAGATCACAGTTCAGTAATAATTGGCTTCAGAGGGGAAGTTAATTGGTTATCAATCCTCTCAGAAACAGAAATGCTGTTTTTGTTTTTTTCCCCCTATTGTTCCTCCAGATGGAAACAGCAGCTGTCACCTGCCTCCTCTCACCTGTCCATCTTTGACTTCTCTGAAGCAGTATTTGAAGTCAGACTGAAGGTTGTAAGTTCCACCGCCCCTCAAAGTCTGGGCCTGGATTCTTCCAGCACCTGCTGGAAGCAGAGCCGGAGCAGGAGCACCGGCTGAACCCGAAGAGGAGGAGGCGGAGAGGGACCGCAGGGAGGGAACGGAGCCAGAAACCTGGATCCACAGCGAGGAGACAAAGAGGAACCTTAACCACCAACATTTATTTGAGGTTGTATAAAAAACAACCATAGTTCTAACAGAACAAATACAATACAAAACTATGGAGTAGATTTTGCTCCATTCTTCTTTGCAAAAACACCAAGATTTTTTACTTTATTATCTGAGATCAATTTAATCCCATCTAGATGAAGTGATTGATTTATTTTTGATAATGGATTAAAAAATACACTTTATAATTCCTCTTTAATAATTCAATTTAAAAGGTGCAATTAGAAAATACTTTTAAATTAGATTTTAAATGGCCTGATTTAAATGCTAAATTGTAAAAGGAGATAAAAAACTCACTCCATACAATCTAAAAAATATATATATACCGGTAACTAGAATACCTTAAATTAATCCAGAAAATTTCCAATATAATTCCAAAAATGTATTTTAAGAAAATCTAAATTACATTTAAAAACAATAGTGTAATAGATAAATAACTAAATAAGAACTTAAATTACTAAATAGAGTAGGATATAAGGTTAATATAATTACATCAATTAAATAATATTGAATATGTAGAATAATAAAAAAAAAATTCAATTTTAATCTGATGGTTCATGGATGTACCTTCATCACCTGGTGGATCTTCACACTGGCCTCGGGGGGGTGCTGAACTCTGACCTTCACCATGCGGGGGTCTGACGCTTCTCATGTTTGTTAAAAAATTATCACAAGAGAAACTGAAACTAAGTTTAAATGTATTGAAGCAGAAAAATAACCTTAAATCATGTTTAAACAGTTGTGTTTTCCTATAAACTGAACAAAGTGAGTAGCAGTGAAAAACTGAGCTTCAC
Organism: Cyprinodon brontotheroides; assembly: GCA_018398635.1. Lineage (NCBI taxonomy): Eukaryota > Metazoa > Chordata > Actinopteri > Cyprinodontiformes > Cyprinodontidae > Cyprinodon > Cyprinodon brontotheroides. The sequence goes on from JAGKQL010000024.1 coordinate 1,600,153, forward strand.
CTGTGGACCGTGGCACCGCCCGGCTCTGCCCAAGTGGCAGCAGGAACTCTGACCGCATCAGCTCCTGATTGGCTGCCGTGGCAGAGAGCAGCAGAGGTTTGACCACCTCGTTGGCGTCTCCGGACCTGGCGGCTAAATGTGAGACAGGAATCTGGCAGAACTTTCCGGTAAAGTTTGCAGGACATAAGCAGCGATCCTTCTGCAGACAGAGGCCTCCGTTCTTACAGAGCAGAGGACAGAGAACTGAGGAGGAAAAACAGAAAACAGATTCTGCTCAATCTGCGTCTCTTTGGACATAAAGCAACAACAGAACCTCTTCCTCTGCAGCGACATTCTTTTAGCATTCAAGCTGCTGATAATCAAACCACTAAAACTCAATCCTGATTAGTAAAAATTATTCAGAACATTTTATTGACCCAACTTTGTCATTTCCCCACAATTAAAATTTATGGCATCACATTTTATCACAATATATTGATTTGCTTTTATGATAGTTAAAGATTTACAAAAACAAATGAAGTCTAATTAGATTTAAAAATATATTTTTTCTCACTACGCTGCTAAAAACTTTATATTTTGATAATTAATTTCAGACATAGTTGACTTTTAAACATAAATATAAAATCTTTAAAAAAGAGAAAACTAATTCTGTGAAATTAATTTTACTTTCACACAATCAGTCAAAGAGATTATAAAATATATCAAAACATTAATAAAGGTATTTGTGAACAAACACTCAAAACTGTAAAGTGAAATAAATCAAAACATAAAAAAAGATGAAACAAAAAAAATTAAAAGACTAATGATGTTTAAAGCTGCAGTCACGTTTAGTGATTTTCAAATCTATACGCCAGTAGGTCTCTCTGGGAGCAGAATGTTTTTCTGAATGATTATCCTGCTGCCGTATTATTTGGTATTTTTGTGTTTTACACTTTTTCTTTGCTCAACCTTTTTGCAGATAAACAGATATAACTAAACTAGAAGTAGCCTATGGCTAAGCCATATATATATATATATA
>JAGKQL010000024.1:1605561-1691905 GCA_018398635.1 Cyprinodon brontotheroides
TTTCAAGATGTCCAGCTGTTGTGCATTTAAATGCATTTATGTTACTTGATATCCAATCATATCATATTTTGTACTGGGAGCACGCACTAGAATGGCCCTGCATATGGACAACAGAAGAAATAGTGAATTTGAGCGTAATCATTATCAGTTAACTCTGCACTCGTCTGGAATAAAGCATCCATTCAAAATATAAGAACTTATTTATAAAGGTAATTAAATTCAAAGATGAACATACTTCAGATAAAAAGCCTGTGAAACCCAAATAAGCTACATAGATAATATGTACTTAGGGGTAATAGGGACAAATGAAAATGGTTTAAACCATTACCATATGATATGATGCCATGATATCCAACCAAACTTTATCTTGCAGAATTTAAAATTATGTTAAATTAGATTAATAACTGATTTAGAACACTTGACTTTGATTAAAGTTGTAGGGAAGCGACTGTCCCAACGGTTTGTATTTCCAAATTCTCCCGAATTTTGCATTGGACTTTTATCAAGGGGGCGGGATTGTTGTGGCGGAAGGTTCTTAAGCAAGTTTGATTGTGGCTGGTTTATCGGAAGCATCTTTTTTCTAATCAGTTAGCGACTTAGAGCTAGTAGGTTCCCAATAGGAAATTCCATTGGGACCAAGTAGCACAAAATTGGCAAGAAACGACACTGTCAAGGAAACGCTATGGACAGAGAGGAAACATGCAAAGAGGAGGAGTTTAATTAGTGGGGTGCATTGTGGATGAAGTCTCCTATATCATACATTTTTATTTAGAGGAGAAAGCGGGGATGAGGCGATGATATTTGTGGAAGAGAGGGCGCCAGAGGCGGCAAACTTTGGTTTGAGTGTAGAAGGCTTCCAGCCGTACATGTTTGAAACCCTTGCCTCTAGCTGCCAGTTCTGTTAGCTCTACGCCTGCCGAAGACACAGACGTCCATCCCGTGAACACTGGGGCGGAACTCAATGGGTAAAAATTATTCTTATTTCAACTTTATTTAGCATTATATTAGCTTCGTCATATGAATCAAGATACTTTATGACCCAAAAACATTGAGTGACAGATGAATGTTGATATATGATTGGCCGAATTTAGGTGTACAGGCTGACGTATAATTAACTGGCCTGCATAAGATAACCACACAGATTTTAAGACAGGACTTTTTTTAAATAGAAATTCTCTAACTTTTGGGATAATATCGTCTGATAAAAAGTACATTTATAGTCATGTTTAAGTCGGAATGATTTGACATTTAAATATGATTTCCCTACGACTTTAACTCCAGATTTGGATGGAAACTTCTCAGTTTGAAGTAATAAATCATGCACATAATTCTATTTCACCTGAAAAAGGAAACGTTTCATTGGGTTTAATGTCAGTGATAAAAACTGTATGTATGTTATCTAATAGTTAACCCAAACAAATATGTATACAATATATACAAAAGTGTATGTATATATGTGGCTTATGTAGTGACTGTAACAAGAAACTATGCCATCTAAAATAATTTGGACAAATGTCATGTTGTTCATGTATTCAGCTACATGTCATAGAGTTATTTTAATGCCTATGGGAAAAACTGACTAAAACGTTTTGATTTGGGAAACATGTAAGCAACAGCACCTCAAGCAGAGTGAGTCAGAAGAGCTGAAACCATTGAACTCATTAATGTCGGGCTGTGATGTCGGCTCTAGTTTATACAAACAGAGAAAAACAGAGACACTCCTTCAAACATTTCTGCTCTTTGTGTTAAATAACAAATACTAAGCAGAGAACAGCTGTGAGGTCAGGGGAGCTGACCTCTGACCCTTTGATGTCATCACGCCCACCGTTTTACCCCCGAGAGTTTGTCATTACCTCACTGCTAATTCAAATATTGACACATCGGCAGCAAAGCCTGCAGCCCACATGAATTTGAGAGCCTGTATGTGACGTAGTTTATATAATTGCCTGTTAAGGAACTTCGTCAACATTTGACCCATACAGTTTCTAAAAAAATTGATATCAATAGAAAGTCCTGATATGGTCTTAAATACTAACCTGTGTGGGGTTTTTTGTGTGGGTGAGTTGATATTTTAGGCAGATTAGAGACCAAGAACACAAGATGCACTGCAAGGATTTGGTTCTGTTGTAGGAAAACCACAAAATGCATCATTTGTCTAAAAGTAAAGGGTGAGTTTAAGGTAAAAAGGCTTGAAAGGTTTCAGGAATTAAATGTTTTACTCTTCCTGGTGACAGAAATATGTTCTTTTATATAGTTTCAGTTCATTAAAAACTAAAAGCTACATGTCCGTGCTGTTCTTTTCCTCTCTACCTCTTTTCTCTTTAAAGCGTGGACACAAAAATGTTACATGCTTGCTGATAAAAAGACATAAAAAAACAATAACAGTACTCCAAGTTTCCCAAATCATGAAGGACGTCTTGTCCTTTCTAGGTAGTAATGCAACATGAATAAAGATTCACTAAACTATAGCAGATGATCAAAGTAAGTAAAAACCTAGTTATTTTTTTAGATGATTTAAAATGCAGAGCATCAGCCTGAAGCTGCTGACCAAATAACTGATTAAATGATCACCATTAGCGTAAATGCCTCATTAAAACTGATTTTCTGGCAGCTGGCTGTTCTGAGGCATACAGATGTGTTTTAACACACTGCCAAGAAGGAAGGACTTCAATGACTTCACAGAGACAGCTGTTTCTGCCCATCAATGAGGGAAGATCTCAAAGATAATTTCCAAACAAAATCTAAAGTCCATCATTCTACAGGGGCACTACAGCCACTCTATGGAATAAGATATGTGTCAATATAATAATTTGTTTGGATGTATAAACTTGTAAAAAAAAAAAAACTGAAAAATTTTGAAAAAGTAAGATTTGTATTTGTTACCTTGTTATCAATTCAAAGATACGTGTGACATCAGATCTTCATAAGTTTGAAAAATTACAAGTAAAAATAACTAATTTACAAGCACAATTAGGCCAACAATTCCCTCTAACGACCCCCATTCAGAGACAGACAGATATCGGGTGTTGCAGGCTGACAAAGAACCCAAACGACTGCCCATTCCTAAGGGGCGGACCCGTTCAATTTGCATGTTTTCTAAGCCAAAACAAGCCTTTGTTTTTGGTCCCCTCTATAAAGCCTCGAACTTAACACTATTTCTGCCATTTTCAATGAAAAAAGCTTGCTGGGTGGGAAGTAAAACATCTTCTGGTATCATGTATCTATGAGCTCTTAACAAGGAACACAAATTCAACATTTAAGTTTTTGACCTTCTGCCATGATCTACCAATGGAGATTTTGGTTCAGTTCCACGTTTCAGTTTGGATTTTCAGCTGGATTTATGTCATTCTGTTTTTTAAAGGGGTCATAGAATGATTCTATAGGGTATTTGGTGGGTAATAGGGGTTGTAACATTGGTTGGGCATATTGGCTGTTTTATTAGCCCTAATGTAAGGCTGGTTAAAAGCCCTAAAATCAAACGACAGTTTTTCTTCCTTTTATGGTATGCTCATGAATATTAAGATGAGCTGTGAGCTGATTGGTTGGTTTACAACGAGCGAAGCTACTGAGCAAAGACGCATCATAGCAACAAGCACTCACTCACTGAAACATCAAATTCGTGTACAGACGTCCTCTTTTTCCCGGACATCCCTACTTTTCATACCTAAAAAAATGTCCAGGGGAAATTCAAAATCTTCCGTGATTTTGGTCAACACACCGGGCACCAAACTGAGCCGTCAGCTCCAGGGCTGGTCCGGGAACCCCGGCGGACAGGGGCATGGAGCTGAGGGCTCGATTCGAGTGCCCGGTCTGGTCCAGTCAGCACCGCCGCCCCCCAAAAAAATTGTCCTCCTTTTCCGAAACCCAAATCTGGTCACCATAAAAATGCTAGCATTGCTATCAACAGCTTAGCAACAGAATAATACTTACAGCTTCCGGTTGTGATGGCCTTTTGGTAGGAACAGGCCCTCGTTTCAATGAAAGAAGTTTTGCAAATCCTGCTTTGAACCGTCCAAGATTTTGAAAGCTGTCTTTGGTAAAATGCTTAGAGCAAATGAACAGCTGAGCATCAAACTTTGCAGGGATCTTCTGATAGACAAAAAATAATCCATGCCTGTCGAGTCTTCAGATCATTGGGAAGACTTTTGAAAATGCTCCCCTTTCTCTGTCTAGCCTGGAACACTGCATTTACGCCCGTGGTTCTGGATCATTTTCAATAGAGGAACTGCCTGCTTTGGAAACACTCTCAGAAGTAAAACCACCCAAACAGCTAAACTGGTGTCTTACATCTACCATTCATGTTCTTGGGTCGCGGAACCAGTGGACTGGCTCCATACAAGTCAATTTTGGGGCGTACAAAAGTACAGAACCACACAAGGCAACATCCCCAAATTGATGTCAATTCCGTGCTTGATTTGCTCGCTTTATGGTGGAAGTTTCAGAATTGTGAGATTTGCAGATAAAGGAGGAGTTGATGGGGTTTGGAACTTCTCTACTACCATAACTTCACCCACTGAACTGTTGTTATTCATCTGACAATGGAAACTCGGTTTTGCATTTCTATGAATCCTTTAAGTCAGGGGTGTCAAACTGGTTTCCAGAAAGGGCCGAGTGGCTGCAGGTTTTCTTTCCAACCAAGCAATAGCACACCAGACTCCCATCCTCATCAAGTGAATCCAATCTGAACATGATGACATTGCCAATGACTGGAGTCTGTGTGCTATTGCTTGTTTAAAAGAAAACCTGCAGCCACTGCACCCTTTTCTGGAACCAGTTTGACACCCCCTGCTTTAAGTCATCAGTGATTAAAATACTTCCAAATTAGTGTCATATAAGTTATTTTCTAGATATATTTAAGCACTTTTCTATTTTTTCGGTTACACTCTGTTGCCCCCTTGTGTCACTCTCCTTCCTCTAGCTCCCTTCTAGATCCTTCTGTCCACACCTCGGTTGATCACTCCATTCATCGGCATATATACTCCTCTGCAGTTTGCTGGATCCTCTTCTTTCTGTAATTCCTTTGGTTTATTCCTCCCTAGTGTCTCGTGGTTTTTGGCCCCTGAGTTTCTCATCGAACGGTTCTGGATTATGGCTTCTTTATTTTTACTTCTTCATTCAAGTTTGTAAGAAACCATCTATGGCTCTTCAGCTCTACATCTGGGTCCTCAACAAGTATCAACTGACTAGTGATGGTGAGATGAAGCCTCATGAGGCATTGAACCGTTCGGGCTACTTGCTTCAATGATCTCCACAGTTCATACTGGTGGAATGCATGATTGCAATTAGTGAAATAATCTGTGATTTTTTTTTTGCAATTGTTTTTATTTTTCTCATATACATTTCTTTGAAATTCATAACGATTGGTGTGTATAATAAAATCTTTTGCAAGTTTTTTTGTGTGTAAAATATCTTAGAAGAAAACAATCTTTTAATTTTCACAATTTTTCTGCCATTTTAGTGAAATAAGCTCAAGTGTTTGTTCAAATTGGTCAATGTAGAGAAAAATGAAAGGTATTACCGGTAGTCATTTTTATTCAAAAATAATACTTTTTCCCACAGTTTTTGGTTTTAATCTAGCCAACCAATCTTTTGGCTAAACAAACCAATCTAACTTTGTTTTTATCTAATCTATATTTATACAAACGTAAACCAATAAAAGTTAGTCATATCACCCACAAATTTTATCGCAACTCTCAAAAGTCTAAAGTGGGTCTCAAACCAACAACTTTAGGGTTGGAACTCAATGCCTTACTGCTGAAGCCACTAGCAATGGTAAATGCACACTGGAAAACAATACTCCTTAAAACTAATGTTACAACTGTGACCAGTGACTTGCTCAGATTTTGATCATTACACTGGCCGCTTTCTCAATTCACAGAAACGCGAGTGCGAGGAGTCGTGTTACTTGTGCGTTCTTATGTGCTCGTGCTCATGAAACTTCCTACTGCTGTTCCAATTCCACGAGAACAGCGCAGACCGAGAACAGACAGAGTCCCCGGATGTTGTTCTCACCCCTCCCTTTCTTTACCCAGCATGCATCCATCAGAACACACTTGTCCATTCTTGAGATTGACAGCTGTCCCAGCATGCACTGCGGCAGCAGCAGCTTTCAATGGAGCGCTAACAGAGGTTAGAGTATTAAGTTAAAAGTTCTCTTTTCTGTTTCCGTTGTACTATAAAATTACATTTTGAGATCACTTGAGGCGAGAACATTATACTTTTAATCTTCACTATATGGCCCATTTAACGATTTAATGCATAATAAAAAAAAGAAATTCCAATGTTGAGAGGACCGTGGCAACCAGCGGACCTCCGTCTCTCTGCATAGCCGTGTGTGAAAAGTAATAATTTATTATTATTATCTAGAGACTATTAATAACAGGAGGTGAAATGCAGCTCCAGAAGAGCCGAGCTCGTGGTGACATCACGAGTACGCTTCTGTTCCAATTGACCCATATTTATGCTGCGTACTGCTGTTCTCCCTGAATCCAGACTTTCCTGTGTTCCTCTCAAGAACATACTTGGACACTAGTTCATACTTCCGTTCCTGTGAATTGAGAAATGACCAAAGTCAGCAGATTAGTAACAGAGATGGGGAGGGGGGGGATGATTTTGGGCCCTTAGTCTTTGGGTGGAACATAAACTCCTCTCTAAACCATCAACTCCTCTGTAAACCAGAGTAGCATGGAGTCAACCCTAGGGCCAAACAGGGTCACCAACTGGACAGATCTACAGAAACCTAAAGGTTAGATGACATTGGTCTGGGTTGTATTGTTCCTGTTCAGTCTTGCTGTGGGGTTGAATCTAAAATAGCAATTCAGAGCTACTCTCTGTACCCAACTCCAGTGATTCCAGCAGAAAACAATGATTGGCAGAAGCTCATCCTGTCAGTTAGAACTGTGTGTGTGAAGCGGCTCCAGCTCAGTTATGACCTGCAGATCTTTGAGTCTGAAGAAGAGCCAGCGAATATTTGGGCTGTTTGAAGTGATCCCAGATCGGCAGCAGGTCTGATCAGTCAGAGTCTCTCTTTCAGGGAGGTTTAAAGGTTGGAGGTTATTTGTTGTTTTGCCACAAACAGAGTTAATCAAATCATTTGTCTGAAATAGATCAATATGCTCTGGATTTTCTTTTGCCACTTGAACTTTCAGTATAAAACAAATAAAAAATCATGCATTTTATTGGGCTTTTTATGAGACAGACTAACACTGTTCAGCAGAACTGTAAAGAGGAGGACTTGATGAATGGTTTCACACATTTTACACATGAAGCTCCTAAAATTCTTGTGTTTACTTTTGTTTTTTATATAAATCCTGCCCAAGATTCTCAGTTGGATTTAGGCCTGGTCTTTGACTAGGCCATTCTAACAGATCAGAAGGACCCAGTAAAGGCTGGATGTTCAGGGTGGTCGTCCTCCACCCAGGCTCAGGTTTTCTGCAGCATCTAACAGGTTCTAGATTTATCTGCATCCTGCGTCCATTATCTGACACGCTTGTCCCAACTGAAGTCGCGAGGGGTGCTGGTGCCCATCTTCAGCAGTCAATGGGCGTAGAGGCGGGGTTCACCCTGGACAGGTCGCCAGTCCATCGCAGGACAACACGGAGACACACACAGGACAAACAACCATTCATGCACACACTCACACCTAAGGAGAATTTAGAGAATTCATTTAACCTAACAGTCATGTTTTTGGACTGTGGGAGGAAGCCGAGTACCTCGGAGAGAACCCACGCATGCTCAGGAGAGAAAATGCAAACCCATGCAGAAAAACCATAGGCCAGGAATCAAACCCAGAACCTTCTTGCTGCAAGGCAGTAGTGCTACCCACTGCTCCACTGAGCAGCCTGAGGAAAAAAAAAAAAAAACTTTCAATAAAAAGTTTAGAAAGTTTTTTTTAGATAACTTTTTACTTTCTACGCAGATTTTTCCCCTTTTTAAATGTATTTTCCACATATTACTTTTTTTTTAACATAAATTACATGTTTCTCAACTAGCGTAACCAGTCCAGGGTGTGCCCTGCCTCATGCCCATGGACAGCTGGAGATGGGCACCAGCACCCTCCAACCCTAGACATGGCGCGCCATGATGATGGTGATGGATGGATGGATGGATGGATGCATGGATGGATGCATGGATGGATGGATGGACATGTTTTCACACTTTATATTTTAATTTTTTCCCCATTTATATTTAGTGTTACAAACTGCATTGTTTTTTAAACTGCTTTTTACAGATCACCAATACATACATTGCTTTTTGATGCACACATGCTAAATCTAATATCAAATGTTTTTAAAATCCATGCAGACCAATAGAAATGCGTCCCGCTCATAACTGCAGAGCAAAACCGGCCCCGAGTAGTGATATAAAAAAAAAAAAAAGCAAAGTTACATCCATTCATCTTCTGACATGCTTTGTCCCAAGTGGGGTCACGAGAGATCCTGGTGCCTATATCCAGCTGTCTACGGGCAAGAGGCAGGATACACCCTGGACAGATTGCCATTCCATCACAGGGCAACACAGAGACAAACAACCACTCACGCACATCACACTCACTCAGCCCCTAAGGAGAATTTAGAGAAACCAATTAACCTTACAGTCATGTTTTTGGACAGTGGGAGGAAGCCGAGTACCCGGAGAGAACTCCATGCATGCTCAGGGAGAACATGCAACCCATGCAGAAAGAATATCGGGCCGGAATCGAACCTCAACCTTCTTGCTGCAAGGCAGCAGTGCTACCCACTGCGCAGCAAAGTTACAATTATAACCTATTTTTGATTTTGAAATATGGAATAGAATTCACTTCATAAATGACCCTAGAAATAGTTGCTTTATGCCTGTTTTTTTATGAGACTAATTGCTTTTGTTGTTTTTATTGTTGTTGTTTCCATGCAAACTTTAACATCTAAATGCAGCACTTCTCCTGTTCATATCCTGAGCTATGCATTAACCAGAGACCAGAAAGTAGGGCTCCTGTTTCCTTAAGGCCATCACTGTTCTAGTATAACAAAACCAAGTTAAAGCATCATCAAGTGGTCATCAAGGATTTTACATTATCTTTGCATACAACCAAGCCAAGTTGCATTTGATAACAAACACTTCTCTGTTGCTGGATCATGCTGCAGAGTTCTGTCCCAGATCATGAAACTCTCCAGAGGAGTAAGACTTACAGACTCGGAAGCCTGGACCATGAGAGTCGAGTCTCCTTTCTGCCAGTCCTCCCTCTGTGCTGTAAAGCGTCGTCATGTTGCCTTTCTCGCAGCGGTTGATGCATCCGTCCTGGTTGCAGAGCACCTTGCAGATGGTTGGCGTGAACATCACCTGGATCCTCTCCATTCCACCTCTCCTCACTGCTGTCTGACCATGAGTTGGCAGAGTAGAGGCGAGGAAGACGGAGAGGAGTAGAAAACCTCCAAGTTTCAGCTGCTGCATGTTCAGAGTTGCAGTCAGAGTTTGTACATTTGTTGCATGGCCAGAAACCCTCAAAGCTTCCAGCTCTCTGACTCTAAAGCTGCTTCCTTTTCTTACTGTTGGGGTCGAGTGAAAACAAGCTTGAGGAAAAAAAAAAAAAAAAGGGAGGAAAAAGAAAACGAGATCTCCCTCCCCTCCCCTTCCCTCCGTGGTCAGTTTTAAGTAAACCCTCCTGAGTGTGAGCAAGCAGAGGGAGAGTTAGGGAGATAATTGGAAGCAGTGTGCAGCGCTGGGCTCAACTCCAAACAAAATGTTTAGCAGGGATCTGCTCCATCGCTCCACACAGGGAGAGCCAGCGGTTACTCCTCTTCCTCGCTCCTGAGGCCCCGTATCTCTGCTCGCTGTTTCATAACGGGCTGCAGAACATTAGAGGATGTCAGGCTGATGATGCAACCCTGGTTTTGGGTTTCAGGGGGTCGGATTCACCAAATGTCTTTAAGTAAATCCAGGCTGCAGTGTAAGAGGACAGGCTGAGCAGAAACTGATGATTTCACACACACTTGTTGTTGACATGTAGCTGTCTGTTAAACTCGACTCAGTGCCATGTTTACATGACACATCTGGAACTTGGATTTTACTGGGTCTTTTTTCTCTCCATCTTCAAAGAGCGATGTTGGACTCAGCAGCTGCTCTTTAAATGTTGGTTAATTTGCTGTCCTGAAACTCAAATAAACAAGATATATACAACTATGAAGTGATGAAGTACTAACTGAAGGCCTGGCAGCGTGGCGGACCAATGGAAACATGTTTAGGTGAAATGGCCTTTCTAAAAGAAGAGCCGCGCTCATGTTATCGGTATGTTACTGGCATCAGTGAATGAATGCCTTGAAATATACGCAACAGCCCAGAAATGCCTGTAAGCTCAACTTTTATCTGGATCTGCTGATAAAACCTTTATAGATGGCTTCATGAGACCGGCCTTAACTTGATCTTTGGGTCATTTTCAAAAATATTTTAGATTATGAAAACTCCCCAATTCCTCGGAAAGTATCCAGAAGGCATCCTCACAGATGCTCAGGCTACATTAAAGGTGGGAAAACCAGTGGATCTACAACAGTTGTCGTGTTCATAGGGGCGAGTCCGGCCTCCCTGCAGAGGACGTTTACTTCAGTTGCTTGGATCCACAACCCCTGTCCTCTGCTCAGTGACTCCAGCCCATTACCAAGGTGTGGTTAGCACATGCGAGGTTAGCACATACACCATCTGATGGGTTCAAAGCAGGGATGCAAAGAAATAATTGGCTTACAATCTATGGTCAATAATGGTCCCATTGCCTCATTTTTTTTTTTGCCTTATTGAATGTGTGCAGCGCCTGAACGGATTTGGTACCAGCACCACTCAGGGATTATCCATGTCGACTAATGGTGACGAGAAAGCAGAATGGACTTCATGTGGTTCTGTTTTTAAATATAAACACTCAATAAACTCCTTAAGTTATCACTTAAATAGCACCTGTTTAGATGGTGCCCTTTTTACCTGTTGGCCTGGAGGGCCTTTTCCTGGTTACCACTCACACCTGCGGCTCGTTTGGTCATCACCAGAGGAGTATTTGAGCAGCGGACTGTCACCACCTCGACGCCAGAGTGTTTGCCAGTATTGGGTACTCTAGCCTCTCTGAGATTAGCTGAGTCTAACCTTTTTAGTTCTCGTCTCTCTGAGTCCTAAGTTCTAACCCTTTGTGGTCTCCGGCAGGATTATTTCCTCATCAACTGGATAAGCCTGGTCCTTCAAGCCTTGGAAGGAATATATGTGTCTATCTGAGACTAAGGAAAACAATCACCACTTCAGTTTGCTGTCCACTTCAGGAAAACTCATTGACAGTCCGCTCCACTGCCCCTCTGGACCTCTACAAGTCTGCCTGTCCGCCCTCCAGCAAGTTATCTCCTTATCTGATTCATCCCCACAAACAGGAACCAAGGAGTTACCACAAGTCATCTACTGTGAGTCCTTTCTGGCTATGTTTTCAGTTTCAACCTGTAAATCCCATGGACCTTGAACTCATCACTCTGATCTCCCTCTACAGTTTCCGGTTCCGGTTCACCTGACCGCTGGATATTCCCCAAGCCTAGAATCCTTGGTTTATGTCCCTCTCAGTGTCATTATCTCAATAAACTGTTAAACTTTTCCCCTGCCTCTGAGTTGCATCTGTATGTGGGCAAAATATTTGAAACCCATCATGACATATACCAACTCCACTATCTTATTACAAGTGCATAATATCAAATAATCTTATTTTAGGGCAAAAAGTACTCCTTCCATTGGCAGATAAGTTTATTTACCTGCTTAATTCAGGGGCAAATATATGTACTTTATGGCTTTTACCGCAACATTTTTGATCCGTTTTTGCAGTTGGAGAAACAGCCTCAGCACCAGATGCTAACTGCTCTCTCAGGGATGGGTTTCATGCAGAGGACTAATTTCAATAACGTTCCGTTTCAAAATAAAATAAGGGTTATTAATATTATTATGTGCCTTAGCTTTTAGAGCGTTTCAGTGACACTTTTGCAGGACGTCCTTTTGATCAGGGGTTGCTGTGAAAATATTTTTTGTTAAATTTTTTTGAACAAAAGACCTATGAGCCTATAGGCCTATTTAGAATAAAATAAATAAATAGATTTAGATTCAGTACTTTATTTTCACATACAAATCAGGGCACGCAGCGATAGTCTTTAAGGGCCATGTCACTCCTTGCTGATTTAGCCAGCTTATGCCTGACGTCCCAGAATCTTCTAAAACACTGGCATACGCTGAACTTTCTATGTATTTTTTCAGTTTTGAGCCTAACTTATGCATAACACACGGCAGCGTAATGTCCATGAAATGTCCCAAGTCCTGTCACGTGTCCTGACCCTAACCCGTGGTTACGGTACAAGTGTTCTTTCTCACTGGTGGTGGTTTTCCAAAAAAATCTGAATTGCGCTTCTGTGCCATATTTCCTCCTTGTTTCTGTCATTAGACTATGTACATTTACTAGTCTGCTGCGGCGAGAGGGACACCTCTCTTCTCTGCGACCACTAGCTTGCTTAACGTTGCCACAGCAACATATCTTCCGTGAACTTGTGTTGAGTAGGCCTCAAAATAATTTAATAAAAATCCAACTACATGTAAGAGTAAAGTTAAAAAAAAAAGCGAAATGCTTTGCACAAATGTAGAAGTTGTACAAAGTATTTTTGAAGTCGTAAGGAAGCGGCTTTTCCAACGGTTGAAGTTCTGAAATTCTCCTGAGTGGTGCCCGACTTTACACAAGTGAATAAAGTGAATGTGATTGGTCATTTATCAAGAGGGCAGGATTGTTGTGGTGGAAGGTTGGCAGGCAAGTTTGATTGTGGCCGGTTTCTCGGAAGCAGCCTGCTAACCAGTTAGCAACAGTGCTAGTAGGTTCCCAATGGGAAATTCCATTGGGACCAAGTAGCACTAAATTGGTGACTTAGGCAAACAACACTGTCAAGGAACACTATGGACAGCCGAAACACTGAAACATGCAAGATGGAGGAGAGTTTAGTGTCGGAGGGTGGGGTGGATGAGTCTCCTCCATCATACATTTTTGTTTAAAGGAGGAAAGCGGGCAAGAAGATGTTGTGGAAGAGGATAGGCGGCAGAAGCTTGGTTTTGGTGTAGAAGGCTTCCAGTCCGTGCACATGTTTCTAGCTCCTTGCCCCCACAAGCTCGCTCGCCAGTTCTGTTAGCTTCACGCCTGCTGAAGACACAGACGCCCATCCCCGTGAACACTGGGACGGAACTCAATGGGAAAGTAAATCATTCTTATTTCTCATATCAGCTGCGACACATACATCAAGATGCTTTGCCTGAAAAAATTTGATTGACAGATGGCCGTTGAGATATGATTGGCCGAATTTAGGTGTTCAAGCTGACGTATAACTAACTGGCCTTGAGATAAGGATCTTTTTAAAAATAAAAATTTTCTAACTTTTGCGACAATATGGACTGATAAAGAGTACATTTATATGCATATTTAAGCCAGAATGATTTGACATTTAAATATGACTTCCTTATGACTTTAAATATCTGACTGTCGCCACTAGGGGCTGCTGCAGCACCCCCACTTCCCGCGGCCATGCACTGTGGTCTAGGAGAACCAGGCATGGCGATGGAGGCTAGTCTCTGGGAAGCAATGATTGCTTTACTTTTTCAACTTTACAGACACCTGTTAGTAGTTCATTCATTTAAACCTGATGAGTGGCATTAGAGATACATCTAAAATGTGGTTCACAGCAGATTATGAAGACCACTAGTATAACGAGGAAACTTTATCTTCCTAAAACTGGCTAATGTTGAAGTTTGAAAAATATATATATGCACTGTAACATCGGGGAGCGACCCCAGACAGACATCCAGGCTTGCTGCATCAAATGCTCTACTCTCCTCAGCGCTAAAGCACTCTGCTGTTAGCCTAAGGCAATAAAAAATGCAATAATGTTGGAGTTTAGTGCCGCTTTACAGGCATTGGGTCATTATTTTAGATCATCTCTGAATCTCCTTAACATGATAAAGTTTGATAAAATGCATTTTATGAGGGGAATTACTGATATCGGACCACTGAACCACCCAGTGTTGAAGGTAAACATCCACAGATACCTTGATAAAAACTTGTCTAGGATGCAGTTTATGAAGTTATTAAATACAGTGAATGCAGAAATTCTTCTAACAATTTGTTTCCTTTTTACAGGACATTCTGAAGACCATAGGTCTGAGTCCAGCTAAATAAAAGTAAATAAAAGAATGGCGAGTATTACCCGACCTTTTCATATAAGACAACTATTTTAATGGATAAATGTCTGCTGTAGGATAATATGTTGCTGTTTTAAAGAATTAACATTTGATTTATATTTTTAGCATTTGGAATAAAAAGAAACCCAAAACATTTCTATAAAGAGGAAACATGGATTTTCTGGATGTTTATATCTGACTTCAAATATAGATCTAAAAAATATATTATTGGTTCCTTTTCATGTCATCATGGAATTTCAGTGTAATCATTCTTGAAAAAAATCTATAAAAATATACTGTATTAAAAAAAATTTATTTAGTTCTCAATCATTTTTAGCCTCGATTAAGAACCACAGAAGAAGATCCAAACAGCCAAATGTGGCTCTGGAGCAATAGGTTGCAGACTTGGGGTGTTCACACCATGTGATTGTATGGTCTTGGACTGGTTTCACTCCACATTTAGAGAGCGGACCCTGCTTGAGCTTAAACTAGTTTTGCGGCAATGCCATTTTTTGGCCCCGATACCGATTCCGATACCTGGCTGTGCAGTATTGGCTGATACCGATACCATCCGTTTGAAATTGATGTGTGTGTATATATGAAGAACTGCATACTACTTGGATGGAAAATAATTGCCATCATGGTACTCGCCGATACAGATACCAAAATTTTAGTGCTGGATCAGGACCCTGCCCGATACTGGTATCAGTGCAACACTAGTTAAAAGCGTCCCAAAGGTTTGATGTGAAAGCAGCTTTCATGGTATTTACAGTAGGTAAGACCCTGCCTGTTGGTTACAGCTCCACAGATCCCCTTTACTGAAATATCTGAGCTTTCCATTTCACCATATTCATGGTTTCCAAGAGTATCGTCATAAACACCTTCATGATGCCTGAGATGGAGCTGGAAAAAGTTGCCAGGTAAAGGGTAAAAACAGTCTGCACTTGATTGTTTGGCCTCCAGCCGACAGAGCTAAAGTCCAGGATCGGATCTGGAAAGTGGATGGATTGCAACATTATTGTTGTACCTGAAAGCAGACTGACAGCGAAGTGGTGGGACGGTAAGAGCCACATTAGAATCCCCCCATTAGGGCAGAGGGCCACAGTGTTTGGCTGAATAGAGGCTGGTTGTTTCTGCATGAGTTTGCCTATGATCTCATGTCCTGACTGAAAGCGGCCTGAAGGGGTGATGTAAAGCCAGAATCATTGAGGTGGAAACACGACAAAACACAACGAGTGGCAGAAAGTAGACCCACTCAGAGCAAAACCAACATTACAACCTCCAGCTGCTCCTTCACAGTTCACACAAACCCAGAGAGTCAGGTCACACACTGTCTAAAAACACTAAACAAATGCTCCATGTATGTTAAATCCTCTCAGCTCCTGCCATTTATTGCATAAAAGTTTCAAGAGACCCTGTGACTCACATTGGAATGACTCTAGACTGAGCTTTGCCAAATTTCACCCATGAGACCAGTAGTGGTGAAGTAGATCACAATAAATGCTGGTGGAAACACATCAAAGTAGACACTAAAAGTTAGATCTTTACTATTAACTCATATAACATACAGGCCTAGAGTTAGACAATTAGTTTCTGTTTTCAATTCAAATGTGGAAAGGGTGTAAAATAACAAAGCATCCTTTACATTCAAATGAAGCACGGAAACATTTAATTCATCCTAATCAGGTCTGATCAGATTTACAAAAAAACAGTTTGTGATGCATGAACCTCCATCTTAACCTTAACCCATTGAAGAAGAATGGTCTGAGGTATTTTCTTCCAGCAGCTGAACAATTACAGGAACTGTTTACGGGTTGCAACAATCGGGCCTGAACCCTGTGACTGCATTAACACCCAGCTTATCTGACTTCTACAGTGAACACCAGGCTGTCGGCTCCGTTAACACGCAATGGATGGAAAACACATTCCAGCAGCAGACGTACAGCTGAAAGGCATCAGCTGTATGGGCTGTTTATCTCCCAGTTTATCAGCCTCGCACTGGTTATTCCACCAAATAATGATCCATGTGCTGTGGTATGTGGGTTAAATATACGATCCTGTCCATTTGCTCAAACAAATGCCTGCAGGAATTATGTCTGCACAAGAGAAGCATGTAGGGTAATGTAAGGATTTATTATATTGTGAAAAAAAATGTTGGAATAATAAAACAAAACAAAGCAAAAATACTAAGAGCATCTTTAACATTATAATAAGGAACAGAAAACTATTTAATTACATAAATGATTTTACTTATTTATTTATTTGTTGTTTTGTTTATTTAATTTAATTATTGCTGAACTTTAAAACAAAGTGTGGATTTATCATAACCATTTACTTTTTTTACATTATGAAGCTATTGCTTTTTATTTGCAGACTATCACCAATTAGAATCACATGTTTTGTCTTAAAAAGCTAATATCAAGAAATCAGATTATTTATTTTCATATATATACCTAAAAACAATAAAGAAACCATCAGTCAAAAATAATTTGAAAGATCATTGTAGTTTAAACCAAACTGTTTTCTTTATACTTGCCATGACATTTTGGGCTAATGCTAAGGATGCTAATATAAGAAATGCTATTGTTGTTTTGGGTAAACTTAAACCCAATGAATTATTATCCCAGTCATAATAACATTCCAAAATAAATATTTTGTAATTACAATAACAATAAAACAACAATACAATAAAAATAATTTAATAGATTATCTATCTAGCTAACACAGAACAGTTAGCATGTAAATGTGAGCTAATTTAGAGCTAATTTGAAGAAATCTGAAGAAATAGAGGCAGATCGTTTAGTTATCAGGCTCCTCTCCTGTAAAACAAACTAAAATTTTTAGTCCGTCAGGCAGACACCCTGTCTATTTTTAAGGCTAGGCTTAAAACTTTCCTTTTGATAAAGCTTATAGTTTAGAGTGGCTCAGATTATCCTGAGCTATCTCTATAGTTATGCTGCTATAGGCTTAAACTGCTGGAGGACATAGCAACCCCTTTTTTCATCATTCTGCTTCATTCTGTCTCTAATGTCCCACTCTGCAAAGTGTTGGTTCAATCTCTAACGTTATGCTCTCTCTGATTTTTCTCATAGTAGCTTCATCTGTTCCTGTTTTGGCTGTGATACCATCCTGGAGATAAATATTAGCTATGCCACTTCCATCAACACCTTTGTTTATAGATTCTGGAGCTTGGCATGTTTTTTTGTGTGTGTGTAGTCCTGTTTCTCTGGCTGTGAGTGGATGTGCTCTCTTTCATCCTCTGACATGGGAGCTGGCTCGGAGCTTCTCCGCCTGGCTGTGTGTGTCCTGGATGGGGCGGCCTGTGGAGCTGGTTTACAGTTGCCTTTATATATCTCTGCTTCTGTCTCCTTGAACCCCAGTCGGCCTCGGCAGATGGTCGCTCACACTGAGTCTGGTTCTGCTGGAGGTTTCTACCTGTTAAAAGGGAGTTTTCCTCTCCACTGTCACTACAAGCATGCTTGGTATGAGGGATTGCCTTTAAGTTAATGAGTAGATGCAATCAGCGGTTTTTCTTTAGACAAAAAGCTGAAGCAATTTGAAGGTATGAACTGTTTGAATTGTCTCTGTAAAGCGCCTTAAGATGACATGCGTTGTGAATTGGTGCTAAACAAATAAACTGAATCGAATTATGAGCTTCTGCTCCTGCCAATCAGTTTATTATAAGCCAGTTACCATCCAGGAATCATTGCTTTTTGCTAAACAGCATCCCTCCTCTGCCCTTCACCACCCTCATCTCAGTGGACTTTGTACAGCTCCCCTCCTCCTCAAGCCTCCATCAAACCACCAATGTTAGACTCTAGGGGGAAGAAGTCACTTCATGTCAATAAAACTGTCTAATTATGATTTTTTTCAGAGTAAGTATCTCCTGCTTGAAATGTATTTGCAAAGAAAAACTACATTTAAGCTTGAAATGCAGTTAAGCTAAATATACTGTAGTGTTAAAAATGTAATGCAATCATTTGTAGTTTGTCTTTGTGCTCTAATACCGCAGGCAAAGATTCATTCCTCAGAGATTTTGGTCCGTTTTGAAATGACAGCATCACACAGTTGATTTGTTTTGATTCACATCCATGAGAAAAACCTGCAGTTTTACTGCATCCCCATATGACCCTTTATTGGACTGAGATCCAGTGACTGTTGAGACCACTGGAGTTCAGCTCAATAAATTAATCTGTCAGTTTAGTGACACGCTGCTGGAAGCAGCTGTCAGAAGATGATATTGTTTGGTCATAAAGGGAAGGATATGGTCACCCGATATGCTCAGGTAGGCTGTGATGTTTCAGTGAGCCAGTCAAAAAATATCCCCACACAACAACAACAGCCCTACCCTGAACTGTTTATGATTAATACAACGGAAATTAAGGGCAGGAAACATTTTTATGACTTTGTATTGCCTTTAGAGTTGAAGCCTGTAGGAACTGTAGTCCAAGTTTCCTGTTCTCAGTTCATTTGCTGCTGTAGCTCATCTGCTTCAGGATTGCAGTTTTTCCCCCTTCAGGTTTACCTTCAGATCCATATAAAAGCTGCTGCTTTATTATGCAGTGAAATGTATTACATTAACCCTCTATAGGGCAGGTTTTTGTTCATTTGCATAATCTATTTAAATTGGCCACAGCCATTCAGCAAAGATACTACTGCATGGCATTATATGTCACTTTGGGATTGGACCAGTCAGATGAGCCCTTTGCTGATATGTTACCTCCTGTAAATAAAGTTGGGGGGAAAAGTTTAAAAGCTAAGATTAAAAATTTAATCCTGTACATCAGCTGTAACTGATTATAGTAAGTGACCCTTGTTATTACATTGCCCTTGGTTTTTGCCATCAAAATTTAAATTTACAATGTTGTAATGTTACAAAATTAGTTGAATTTTTTTATTTTCAAAGTATTTCACTAGGTGCCCTATAAAGGGTTAAAGAACACATTTGGTTTTATTTTTCAATCTTGTTTTTACACATTTTATATTTTCAATGATATTTTTCAAATGTTATGACCAGTAAAAAATGTTGCTTCTAGCCTCCATGCAAACAAACAGAAATGCATCTTCACTTCTCACACCAGAGGAAAGCAACACCTCCGGAAGTAAAGAGAATGTGATGTGGAAAACACTATTTGAAAAGAATGCAATTCATAAAACTCAACGAAAAAAAAAAAAAAAACAGAAATAAAAAAAAATGAAAAAAGATTAAAAATTGAATTTTAATGCTTTTTTTAAATTTTTAACAAATATGAAAAATACCAAAAAATGAACTAAAATCAGAAGAAAACAGAATGTAAACACCTTTTTTTTTCCTATTAAAAGAAATTCTGCAAACGTGTTGTTTACTTGCAACAATAATGGAACAGAATTCCCTCCATACTTCATCAGCTAATGCCCTGCCCATTCTTCTTTCGAAAGCGATTATCTATTCTATTCCAACTCTGATAACAAATGTTTTCTTTCATTTATGGGACATTCTCCAGATCCCTGGAAGGTCCTGGCAGATCAGCAATTTCCTAAACATTCAGAGCAGCCCGTCTGTCACCAACAACACCTGCAAAGCTCACCGAAATCCACTAGGATGGCTTACATACGAATGGAAATCTGTTACCAATGCTAAAGACCACAGGCGCGTCTTTTAAAGTGGACGACAGAACACAATGGGGCCCGTTAGGAGTTCAGTGCTTCACAGATTAATGGAAATCATTTTCCTATAAAAAGGGAAACTGACCTTTGGGAGCAGATAGGTGGAGGCTGTACCTACCCCTCTGACTGGGAAAAGTCTTCACCCTGGTTTTTACTGAAGAGGATGTAGAGTTGTATAAAGAGGTCTATAGTATGTAGAGTATGTAGCTTCCTCTTCTCTCTGGTTATGTGCTTTATCAACAGGGCGGCCATGTTGCCTCCTCTTCCTCCTTGCGATAAAGTGTTCCTCAGCAGGACAGACTGGGCCTCCCTCAAACTGACACACATAAAATAGGTATTTATCAGGTGCTGCATACAGACAAATATGATGTATAGACTGTTTCTTACACAAAAAGCAAAACAACTTTTTTTTTTTTTTTACAGAAAAATACAATATTTTAATCATTTCGATTTTTATAAATACATCTCAGGGGTAGATGGCTTTCACATTTCACATTTGGAAACAAAGTCCAGTGGATTGTTTTTTTTAACTTTTCTGGAGTAGAGAGGCTATAATCCAGGTTGTTCGAACTCCAGGTGGAAATCTCCACAGTCAGTGAGGGTCTGTCTGTCAGGGTTCGGTTGTGGTTTGAGGACCCAAATGCAGAGGCAGAGTTGAGTTTCTTGTAGATTTAATGATTGGTTCATAAACAACAGAGATAGGAATCCAAAAAATCCAACAAGAAAAAAGAAAAACAACCCAGAACCATGGAGACTTCTGGGGAAAACTGTCACAATGAGGTAAGACATAGTAAGATGGAGTTAGACGACGTTAGACGAGAAACCAGCACAGAGGAACTACAAGGAGAGTATTTATGGCTAACTGAACAAAGAGAGGACTAACGAGCAGATTGGGAGCAGTTGTGAAGAGAGCGCTCCAAGGAGCTAGGGAAAAAAACCTGAGAACTGAAATATAACCAGAAAACACAACAAAATAGGAATTAAACCAATAAAACTAGAAAACATGGAGCAAAGTTAAACTGAATACTCAAAAGAAAACAAACAGAACCAAGACTGTGACACTGTCGTGCTATGCTAGCAGCTGGTTCCAGTCCGCTGGGTTTTCTAAAGTCCGCAGTTAAACCACAGATTCAGTTCCCTTTAACTTTCCTCGTTGATCCAAAAGGAAAATGCAAAGTTTTTATAACTCTTTTTCAGAGTTGTTGTAAATGTTAACTGCTGTAGGCTACAGGATGTCCTGTAGCTGCCTGTCCTACGGCGAGGCTGGAGAAGCCTCTGACTGAAGACGCTCTGTTTTTGCACCACAATCTGATCAAAACAGGACATTCTAGAGCAGGACCTCTTAAAGTCGGGGTCAAGTGACCCCAAGTGGCCGATCGCAAGATAGTTTTCACAACCATGAAGATTTGATTCTCATGGTTAATCACATCATTGCATGGTAAAATATGTAAAGGTATTTATCCAAATAAACGTACCACAAAATAAGTTAATGTAACATTTATTAGTTAATTTAAAACATGATACAAGTATTAATACCATGAAATTATAAAATTTCCAATGAAATTATTAATTGCCCTAATCAAATAATTAAATAATTTCAATTATTTAAAAAACCTGAAGTGATAACATTTATAAAAAAAATGCAATATTTACATATATCTAATGCATTATTCAATTGATATAAACACTATGATATTCTAAAATACCGTTAAGTAATCAAATGACCCATTAAATAATAAAAATTAATATTTTTAATGATTACATTTTTGTATAAACTTTTTTTTAAATCCATTTTTTTTATCTTACATAATTCAAATATTAGATATACTGCAAAATGGTGAAATATATTAGATGACTAATAAAATGTCTGGTTAAATAATCGAAACACATTTAAAATGTAAATGAAATAATTTATGTCATTTCAAATGCATGTATTTATATATTTATTTATATTATGTTAAATAGTCCATTGATTATATATGTTTTTAAGGGGTCCCCAGTCTGGGGTTTTTTTGGGGTATCTGTTCTAGAACGCTACACGCTTCCTTTAGCGTTAAGCTTTTTGTAGACCCTGATTTCATTTCCCAGCAGAATTTGGTCATTTATGCAAAATGAGCCCAAGAAAAGTTTATCAGGAGAAAGGAAACAAAGTCAGACATTTCTGTTCAAAATATCCTTTTCATTTATCTGATGTAATGTTCTAATATATTTTGCCTTGCAAAACTACTTTTGCAGCATCTCAGGCTTCAAAATTAAATATATAGTTTTTTTGTGATGAATAACAAATGGGACATAATCGTGAAGTGAAAAAAGAATGTATTTGATATTTAAAATTTTTCAAACAATAAAAAAACTTTACTTTCAGTGCAGCAAAATGTCTCCAGACTGAAGATCTCTGACTGATCCAATGTTGACCTAAATGACTGATGATGATGATGATGATGATAATCAGAGGGACACAGCAAACATGTGAAAGAAGATGCTCTGGTCAGGTAAAGATTTTTTGGCAACAATTCAAAAAGTCAAATTTGGCGTGAAAGCAACACTCCATCCCGACTGTCAAACATGGTGGCAGCTTCATGGTTTGGGCCTGCTTTTCTTCCGCAGATACAGGGAAGATGGATGGAGCCAAACATAGGACCATTCTGGAAGAAAATCTGCTGCGGTCTGCAAAAGACCTGAGACTGGGACGGAGATTTATCTTCCAAGAAGACAATGATCCAAAACATAAAAATCTACAATGGAATGCTTCAAAACATATCCAGGTGTTAAAATGGCCTAGTCAAAGTCCAGACCTTAATCAAATTGAGAATCTGTGCAAAGACCTGAAAACTGCTGTTCAGAAATGCTCTCTATCCTATCTCACTGACCTCAAGCTATTTTGCAGGAAGAATGGGCAACCATTGCAGTCTGTCCATGTGCAAAGCTGATAGAGACGCACCCCAGGTGACTTGCATCCGTAAGCGCAGCAAAAGGTGGCGCTACAATGTATTACCTCAACAGGGCTGAATCCTTTTGCACACCCAATTTTTCAGTTTATTTGTTTAAAATATCAATAAATTTTGTTCCACTTAGTGATTGTGTCCCATTTGTTGTTGATTCTTCACAAAAAATTACATTTTATAACTTTACCTTCGAACCGTGGCAAAAGGTCAAAGTTCAATACTGTACACTGAATTTGGGTTTTTATTCTCTGTAAGCCGTAACTATCAAAACTGTAAACAATAAAAGCTTGAAATATGCTATTCCATAATCTATGAGTTCCAAAATAAAGGAAAACAAATATTGAATGTTTCAAAGTTTACTTATAGGAGATTATTTTGAGATTATTTTGTTTATATCGCAAACACTGCTCTAACCCTTTGCTTTAAGATATTTCATTTTACTGTGGTGTTTGGTTTCTCAAATTTTTTCCCCTTATCTAATTTCTCTGGATTTAGTCAAACGTCTTTAACTTATCCAGTTGCTTTGTTATCCAATTAGGCTTTATAATTAATTTGACTTTAAACAGATGAATGAATCCAGGCTGGTAACTGAATGAAAGACGCCCTGCAGTCTGATGTATGTTTACTTTTCATGCCTGTTGTGTGTCTGAACTCAAATGTCGCAGCTGCTGTTTGTTTTTTCTATGAGCACCTTTAAAGTAGACTGGGTAGATAAAACTGCCAGGGTATGAGAAGCTGCAGGGGTTGTTCTGGAAAAATCTGAACAACTTGTTCCAGCCATAAACCATCGGAATTAACTTTAAATCAGCCCAGAAAAAAAATGAGCAAAAACTCTGGAAGACTCACTTAATCCAACAGCTACTCTTGTTCTGAGCCATCTTAACCTTTATGTGACTTATCGCATTAAAAAACCTTCCTCTGACAGATATATGGAAAGATGCAAAGACCTGAGAATTAACCCAACTTCTGAAGAGCAAAGAAGAAAAATTATAGTTTGGAAGAACAGGAATTGAAAAAATAAATGAGGCTATGCGTACCGCTGCTAGATTTGATAGCATAAAATCTAAGAAAAATCAGAAGAAAGGAAAAAAGATGATGATGATGATGATGATGATGATGATGATGATGAACTTGATGAAAAAATTCAGTCACACTTATTGATTGGTTATGTTGGGCCCTTGTTAGACTAACCTTATGTTAAACTAAACCAAACTAAGCAAAGATGCATAAGTTAGGCTAACGTACAAGCAGCTAAAATAATGAATTTTAAAAAATTACACTGAGCTTATAAAAGTTGAACTAAACAGTAGTGATTTAAGCTAATGTAAGCTAATTTATGCTAAGATGAACTCAAGCTTAGCTGTAAAATGGACCAAGTTTATACAATGAAAATTAAAATGGAGCCTAGGCGGAAGTTCAACGGATTAATTGCCTTTATTCGCCTGCGACACAGCCAATCAGCTTTGAACCACACCTCCCACGAAAGCCAATCAGCATGCAAAGTTCATCTTAAAAGGGCTCTGATCCTCAACTCGTCTGCTCCAGTGCGCAGGCGGTGGATGCGCTGTGTGACTTCATTCAGATGACCCCGTTTCAAGCCCACCTCCAGCCCCTCCTCCACCATCGTAGCAAAAACTTCATCAGAGTTTCATTCCTCCCGGACTCCTACTGCATTCTGTGTCTAATTTCAACCGGTCTGGCAGAACACCACCATGTTGAACCTGGTTCTGCCAGAGGTTTTTCTTCCCAATGGGAGTTTTTCCTCCCACTGTCGAAACTTTCCTGCTTGCTCATCATGAACAGGTTTTCTCAACCTGTGTTATCCAACTACACTTCTCATCTTCCAGGTCCTTGGTGAAGCTCTAGTATCAGCTCACACAGTCAACTGGATCCCCAGCAGGAAGCTCAGGATACCATCTCGCTAACCATTGGTCTACAGACTGACCAACTTCATCTAAATGGTAAATGGGCATGTACTTATATAGGCGCGCTTTTTCAAGTCAGGAGACTTGACCAAGCACGTGATGGTGGCAAGCTACATTGTAGCCACAGCTGCCCTGGGGCTCACTGACAGAAGCGGGCTGCCGTACACTGGTGCCACCGGGGGCCATCTGACCACCATCAGGTAGACAATGCAGGTGAAGTGTCTTGCCCAAGGACACAGCGACACTGAAAGCTGGGTCGGGGCTTGAACAATCAACCCTTCAATTTCAGGGCAAACTCCTACATCCAGCGCCACTGTCGCCCCACTCCACCACCAGTTTCAGGCCTGGGGGGGAAAAGCCCTATTATTTGCTCCTGACCATGCATATCTATCAAAAATTCAGCGCTGAATGTTTCCTGCCGAGGTCCGAGCCCAAAGACCAAGAATTATATCAATAAATTTCTTCTAATTGTCTTTTCTCTCCCTGTGAGTTTTTCAGATTGAACTAAGCTGAGTTTCAGCTAAAACTCAGCTTAAACCTTGGGAAGGTTTGGAAAAAGACAAAGTTCAAAGAAAACCTCAGAATGGCCTTCACTAGGCTTCAACAACTTGTATACTTCAGAAGTTGTTTTTCCCATATTACATTAAGGACAGATTTACTCCCCAGAACTAATCTTGCTAAATAAAAATCAATTAAGTGAAGTTTAACAAGCATCAATATAAGCAGACAAAGCTAAAATAAGGTGCAATAACAAAATGAAGTAAGCTAGGCAAGCTAAACTAACAAAAGATTGCCCAACTAAAGCTTAAATAAGATATGCTGATTAAACAAATATCATTTGTAAGTTTCATTAACTTGGTTTACACTAAAGGCCAATTTATGCTTCTGATTTATATCCTCTGCAACCGTCAAATCTGTCTCTATGCGCGACCACGCCCCCCACACAGAGGTTCTGCAACCATCGTCGCGCACCTCAAAATAATCCTGATCCTCAAGCAGAAGTGCGCAGACAAAAAGAACCTGTGATTGGTCCTTGGTATGCCTTTCCGGCTGTCTATGTAGTCGTCCTTCTCGATGCAGTGCCGGGGCGCGCCATTTTTAAAAACCGAGGAACAACTGCAATTGACAACGACGACGAAAGGTTAATCCAGGAGGCTCGGAAGTACAACCACTTGTACGATGCCTCAGACAAATTATATAAATAAATATGTCCTCTTCGATGTCTAGCAACCCTAGGTCCATCTCTGTGACCGTGATATCTTGCAGACGCGCCATTGTTGTTTTGGAAAATAAACACTCCAGCCAGCGCCGCCGAAGTTCTCGTGACCATCCGCCGAAGTTCTCAAAAGTTCTCGCGATAGGCTTCCCCTTGCACTTTGGCGGGGAAACTGCTGTGTGTGCAGAAGCATACCAGCAAAACTGATTCGCAACCAGATCCAAGCGACATTTGATGTGTGCGGATGCAGAAGTCTAATCTGCCCTTTAGCTAAGGCAGACTGGGCTATGTTGTGCCATATGCCATGATCATACTTTTGGACATTGGGAACCAGTGTCCATATTTCATCCTGATAGGATGACCAGAGGAGAAAACGCAGCTTTGGTGAATAACAGCTGGGGGACTTCAGCAGCCCCCTTTTTCAGCCAAAGCAGTCACATGGAAGTCACAGAGGTGTGAAAACCTACCCCCCTCTGTGAGGGCAGAACAAAACCACAGAGCACACAGGATTCTTCCTCTTTTGGCCTCTCTCTTTTTTGCCTCTTCTTCTCTCACCTTTCCTCCCCTCGTCTGATCCAGCCTGCTTCTGCTCCTGCGCTCAAAGCTGGGGCCCACTGTGGCCCACAGTGGAGATGCAGGCCCCAGGGAACCAGATCCCCAGAACCATCAAGGATGAGTCAGAACTCTTCAGAACCTAACTGCTGCAAACAGAACCTTTGCAACACATTTCTCTTGAGTTTCAGAACTTGCAGAGCCAAACTGGATGAAGACCATGCCCTGGTGTGAGACTGAGGGGACCCCTGCTGTGAGACTGAGACAAAGAACCCCTGACTGCAGAGCTGCAAAACTGGATGAAACTCAAGCTTTCCAAATGGACATGGAAAAGGTTTGCAGGTCTGGCATGATTAGGGACAGAACAAGCAATGTGTCTTTTGATGATGCTAATCATATCGTGTGTTTACTGCTGAGTAAAGACAACGCTAATTGATGCTAAAGAATGGACTGCATGCTACGCTATGCTACAGGAATATATGTTGAGCTGTTGCTAAAGCTTAGACAAGCTTTATTCACTAAGGATTTAAACACTGAAATAACATCAGTGTTTATGTGTTCCTCAAATGCTCAGTACATTTCCATTACCAAGTCTGACCAAGAGTCATTTAGTGGAAGCCTGATGTCTATTCGCTGCTAGCTACTTTCAAAGAGGGTAAAGAATCATTTAACTAAAGGTTTTTGGTTCTTGATTAAGCAAATCATTTAATAAAACATTATTTGGCCAAATAATGTTTTATTCACCTCATGGATTTGCATTGTGAATTGGTCTGAAAAACATTCCAATTTCTTTAAAATTAGTGAAAAGCTAATTTGATCACATTCCAAATTCTTCCAGATAAACTTTGGTTTCAAACACAAAATCCATCTTAAACTGTAATATGTTTTTCAACCGTTTTCCCCTTCCTCTTTGTACTTGTACATAGTAGTTTAGTTTAGTTGAGTTTTACTAGTCTTAGTTGAGAGTGTTAAACTTGAAATATGTTTGACTTGGAGCTGAATGATTTTTGTTAATAAAATCTTTTATATTTTGAACAGAAGTTGTGGTGAATTTATTCCATGTATGTGCAGAAATAAACTCGTTTGACCATGATTAGTGCTCTAATCACTCTTTCATTTATTGTTCTAACAATACAGTTAGTAGGACTGTGTGTCGTTAAACAGTATATAACAGCTGAAATAATATCTGATTAAATAAGATATTTTACCACCCCTACAGGGGAGGGCAATAAACATCTTAAAGTATCAGAAACATAAATTCCTGTTTTCCCAGCGGGATGGGAATAGAATTTAACTATAGAATCACAACAGCTATAATGAAATAAACTACAATAAGGTCAACTACAGCTTAGCCAGTGCAGGATAAGCTAAAGCTAAAATAAGCTAAATCAGTCTCAAACTATGGCAACTAACTTAAAAAAAAAAAAAATTCAGCTTAACAAAGATTATCATAAATTTAAAAAAAAGTCATTAGTAAATGCAAGATAAACTCAAATAACAATCCTTTTTAGCATTGTGTTTTTTCTTAGTCTGAAACTTAGCATTTGCTGCCTTTTAAAATAACTTAGTAAAAAAGTGTGACAGAACTGAAACTACTGGGCTAACTAAATCTTTAACATTGGCTATAAAAACAGAGAAGCATTATCCTTCAGAAAAATTTTAAGACATTTATTTAGGAAACTGCTGATAACACAATGTGCATGGAGCTAGTTAAAACGTTCTCCCCTGCTAAGTTGTCTGTTTTGTTTCTGGAAAAAATGTCCATCATCTGTTTGAATAATTCAGAGCTTTGAAAGTTTGAAAGCTTTTCTTCTAAGCTTTAAGAACTTGTATACTTTAAAAGTTTTTTTTTTTTTCAAAATTACATTAAGGACAGATTTCCTCCCCAGAACTAATCTTGCTATTGGCTGCCATGGCCCTGACCCCTGACCTCTGACCTTCAACCCTGACCACTCAGTCACAGCCCAACGCTGACCATTGAAATCTGGCTTTATTCATCTACATCTCAGACTCTATAATCCCCCTCAGTTCTCTGGAGACAAACAATTGGGTCTTTATTTTGCTCTCTCTGAAGGAAAAGCAGGAAAAGAGGAAGGGGGTGTTTGACACTGAACTATGAACCATTCTGCCATTAGGAAGGAAAACAAGGAACTTTACATCAGTTTAAAATATGGTTTGATGTTATTAAATAGGTCAAAGTCTCCACCTGCTGTCTGAACATAAAACTACACAGAGATGTGAGAATATGAGAGAATAAAAGAAACATTTTAAAATTTGTAGTTGACTTTTGTATAAGTACTGAGAAAGGTCATCACATACGTTGGGATGGGGGGTGGGGGGTTTTGCGAGGCCTAAAAGACACTTCAATTGAAATGGTGACCAGAATATAAAGACACATGGACAGCACAATGTGTATAGACTCGGATTGAAGAGCCTAAAGGCCAATTTCTGCTTCTGACGCATAGCCTCTGCAACCGTCAAATCTGTCTCTGTGCGACCACGCCCCCCGCGCAGAGGGTCTGCAACCGTCGTCACGCACCTCAAAAGAATCCTGACTACGCATCGGATGGTCGCAAACTCGCACAGACCTCAAGCAGAAGTGCGCAGACAGAAAGCAGCTGTGATTGGTCCATTTTTAAAAACCAAGGAACTACTACAATGAACAACAACGACGAAAGGTTAATCCAGGAGGTTCGGAAGTACAACCACTTGTACGATGCCTCACACAAATTTTATAAAGATGCCAACTCCTGAAGGGATATCAGCCAGAACCTGTTCCTCTTCCATGTCTAGCAACCCTAGATCCATCTCTGTGACGGTGATATCTTGCAGATGTGCCATTGTTATTTTGGAAAATAAACACTCTGCCGCCGAAGTTCTCGCAAGTTCTCGAATAGGCTCCCTCTTGCGCACTTCGCTGGGAAACTGCTGTGCGTCCCTAGAAATTCCAGACCGACGGTGCAGAAGCATACCAGCAAAACTGGTTGCCGACCAGACGCAAGTGACATTTGATGTGTGCTATTGCAGAAGTCTAATCTGCCCTTAGGAGGAAACAAAGGAGAGACTCTTACCTCGGGACCTGCCTCTTCATCTCCTCTGCTCCTCCTTTTTTCTCATCTGGTCTCCTCTCTGAGGTTTCCATCAGACCTTCATCCGTTTGAACTCCCAGACTTAATTTCAGCTCCAGCGATTTAGATCTTTGTGTCCTTTTTCCTTCATTACTTTGGGTCTTCAGCTCCAGAACATTTTGTTCCTCAACAGTTTTTTGCCTCTCTGGATCTGTCCTCATCAGACCCACGCTTCCTGGAGTGGTTCGGTTCTCTATTGGTGTCAGAAACCTTTTGGTAACCCCTCCTGGATCTGCTCCTTGACTTTCAAATTCCAAACTTCCATTTTTCAGAGGAGCAAAGTTTCCATTGTTTGATGGCTTTCGATCAGAACATGTGTGTTCAGGTTGACCAGCTGGATGAAAGGATGTTCCTGGAGCGCCTCCCTCAGGACCTAAAACGCTGGTGAATTGGCAGCGGATGCCATGAAAACCTTTCCTGCACAGACAGCTGTTGGAAGTTCGACACGACGATCCATTACGGCAGGGTGGAGAAAGTCTGGCTGCAGAAAAAGAAAAGAGTTAGAGAATAAGAAGTCGTTTTCAATGTGAGCAAATGCCAAGTACATTAGTGGAGGGACTATGGTTTGGGCTTGTTTCGCTGCATGGGGAATCCTGCATATGTTTTGTGAATAGGTCCAGCAATGTTAACATGTGTACATTGAAATGTTTGTTTCTTTTTGTTTGTTTTTTCACTTGTTTTGGGTTTTTTCCCCCCCAAAAAAGTCAAAAACATGAGAAATTAGGGGCAGCAGCTCTACTGCAGGAAAGAAGGGGAGAAAATAACACCTAAAACTCTTTATGTTTCCCCCATTTTAGAGGATCTGTTTTTTTCGAGTTGAATGCTGGGGTGGGATGGGGTGGGGTGGGGTGGGGTGGGGTGGGGTGGGGTAGTGGGTGGGAAGACAACAAAACAGGAAAAGCTGCACTGTTTATTACATGAAATGAATATTGTGGAAAAAGTGAATGTTTTGCTCACGCTTGATGCACATCCTGGTTTTATTCGACAGCCTCCAACCGAGACAACACCGACCTCCACAAACCCGAGGACTGCAGGAAGAAAGATTATTTTAGACATTTAAAAGAAGACAACTTTTATTTTATTTATTTATTTAAAAATCTGTTGTTTTACCTAACATCTGTGACTCTCAGGTTGGTAACAGTTAAAAAAACTATTAAAAACTTCCCCAAAATAAGCAGGACAAGATTCTTTATAAAGCAAATCTCAGGAAAATTCAAAGTGCGGTATATCAAAAAGGAGGAAGAGTACATCGCAGTGGCATAAAGGTAATTAAATCATTCAAAAACACAAATAATGGGCTTATAAGTTAAGAAATAATGTTTAGATATTACAGTCAAAGGCCTCTTTTATCTCAACTTAAAATCACTGAAGAGTTTTTATAGTTTTCTAAGAATTTATTCCAGCTCAGTGGAGCATAACAAAAAGCTGCTGCTCCATGTTTGGTTCTAGTTCCAGTTCTGCAGAGTGGGTCTGATCCAGTAGACCAGAGAGCTCTGAGTGGTCAAACACTGAAAGCAAGTCTGTAATATGATTTGCAGCTAAATCATTCAGTGATTTATTGACTAACAGAAGGATTTCAAAATCTATTCTCTAAGCTACAGGGAGCCAGAAGGAGTTAGAACTGGCCTGATGTTCTCCAATTTCTTAGTTCTAGTGAGGATGCTGGCAGCAGCTTCCTGGATCAGCTGAAGCTGTCCGATCCACTTTTCAGGCAGAACTATGAAGACACTGCTGCAGAGATAAATTCTACTAACAATAAATATTCAATAATGTGGTTCAGACTGTGCCCCTGACCTGGACAGTCAATTCAATTCAATTTGCCCAAAAATACCTTTTTACTATGTAGTTTCGACTCTATGAGAACAGGCATCTTATGAAATTAATATAAGAAGGTTTTTGTCAAATACTCAACATACTCAACATCATTGATTAAAAAAAAAACGTGAGAGAGATCTAAAGTTTCATTATACCAGATTTTGACTTATTGGTTGATATCAACTCTTTGTCTGATTATATATTATATGCAAATTGTGTCGAGATGGAACAATTAATCTGATTAATTGTGATGAATCGATTAGATAAATAATGTACTAATTCAATTAGGCAATTAATGTGGTAATCAGTTCATCACTAGCTGGAATATAGAGACTATAAACAGGACTTTAGCTGGCAGAGCAGTAATTGTATAAAAATTGTAAAAAAAAAATTATATATATATATATATATATATATATATATATATATATAATATATATATATATATATATATATATATATATATATATATACTGGGAGCTTATATATATATATATATATATATATATATATATATATATACACACGTTTTACAATGGTTGTTTGTCCTGTTTATCTCTGTGTTGCCCTTACGCCTGCGACGGGCGTCTCCGTCCAGGGTGGGACCCGCCTCACAAGCAGCAGACAGCTAGAGATAGGCACCAGCACCCCTTGTGGGATAAATGCGATGGAAATTAGATGGATGGATATATATAGATCCCCACCTCAACCACCACATAACAGCACTTTGTAGGGTTCTCACAAAAAGGTCAAAATATCAATACCTAGGGAAATATTTCATACCATTTTCAGTACCAAGGGAATAAAAGAAAAAAAACGCCAAATATTAATCACGAAAAGACATTTCCAGTCCCTTTCCTTCTCATATGTAAATATTGACTTTGCTGGAGTTCGAACAATGGCTGGGAGATTACTTTAATTTTTTTGTCGATGAAGATTTAATTCATTTTTCCACAATCAGCTACTTAAACCAGAGCATGTTTTGACTTAATTTTCCTCAGCTTAGCATTAATCAGTGAGGCCGATGTCGGGTTCAGCTTTGAGCGTAGAACTGGCCTCGCTGCAAAGGATTTAATCATTACTCACAGTGTACTGGTTGTATTGAGGCGAAGGAGGCCCCGCCAACTGTATCCAAACAGAACAGTCACACACCGCTACTGGTCTGAACCCTCAAACACAGACATTCTAGGCTGTTTGAAACAACGAAAATAAGCTCCTCACAAGGTTTCTGCCGGTTCCCGTGATTAAATCTAAGGCTTTAGGATTACATGTCATTCACAGCATTCACAGGCTTTTTCTTAATCTGCTAAAGTAATGCTCATGAATGAATAGAGAATTTATAGTTTTTAATCTGACTGAGGAGAGAGAGACACCTCCTCTAACTTCTATTTATGTTCTGCAGTTCAAACAGCAGTTGATCACCCAGAGATGAATGGTAGGAAGCTGGAGATGAAACACGAGCATAACAGGCAGCTCTCTGTCTTCTCAACACTAGAGGAGGAGATGTGCTTTGAAGCTCAGACTGTTTGCAGAGCAGAGGAAGTGGACAGAAGCTTCACACAGCAGCTGGGAAACCTTTAAAGCAATATTCTGCTGCCTCCCTCAACTTTAAACCCATATTTATTACTCCAATAGAGACAAACTGTATGTTAGACCTGGTACTTAATTCCAATGGGTCTCGGTTGCTCCGTTTTGTTTCCGCAGCACTTTTGTTTTAAAGGCTTCTAATCAAAAGAAACAGAGAAATATGATAAAATTCTAAACAATTTTTAAAGTTATAAGACAAACATACTAGCTGGGCTCAACCGAAAAACTGCTCAACCTGAGATCTGATCAAATAAACTTTAGTTAAGATTAAAAACAGGATGAGATGAGGATAAATTTTATAAATAAATAATAATAAGGCTAAGCTATAAATGAAGTTAAGGCTAAACTAATAAAATAAGCCACAATGAGGCTAGGCTTAGATGGGAGTCACAAAGGTCACCATTAGATAATGTAATTAGGTTAACTAATGTACTTATTTCTATCCTTAAATCATTAAACTGTCAAGAATTGGGTTTAAGGTTTTTGTGAGGACCCAAAAGCAGAAGCTGAGAGGCAGGGGTGAGATCTTTGAAGATTTAATCAATGATGACAGGCAGCCAAACAGTAATCCAAAAAAATCCAACTTAAAAATGTAAATCAAAACGGGAATCCAAAAAAACCAAACAATCATGAGGAGCCAGGGTAGGATGAAGTAAGACGGGGAATCAGCACAGAGGGACTGCAGAGGGAGTGTAATATGGCGGACTGAACAAAGGAAGGACTAACTAGATGATAAGGAGCAGGTGTGAGCAGAGCTGACGAGGAAGCCAAGGGAAAAGAAAACACAAGGGGGCGACAGAGGACAGACAAAGAAAAACCTAAGAAACTTAAATGAATCCAGACACAATAATAAAGCTAGAAAACAAGGAAAAACCTGGATGAACTTAAAACTTAGAGAAAAACCAACATAACCAAGATCATTACATAAACATGGTGAACTGCATTGTATAAAATAATAATGACGAGTTTGCTAAGAGAATGGACGCTTATTTCTGTTATATTGCATGCATAAGATAGCAGAGTGTTTGTATTTTGTGTCGTTCTTTAGATTAAGCACTGAACCCAGTAAAGGAACAATGACAAGCAAACATAAAACCAATAATGAAATAAATTATTAACAAATCTAAACCCAGGAAATTAACTAGACTAACAGGGCTAATCTGGGAAGAGGACACTATAGGTCTAAGCAATATAATCGGTTAAGATCAGACTCAATGAGGTTAAGCCATAAAATGAGCAGATTAAGCTACAGTGAAGCTAAGCTGTAAAATAAGCTAAGATTAAAGTATTCCAAAAAAAAGAAAATTAAAAACAATCCGCTGGACTTTGTTTCCAAGTTTGAAGACTTTTTGCTTCCCATCCAGGAAAATGTCAGGAATAGCGTTTTGATGGGCTACTGTATAAAACCTCGAACTACGGTATTTCTGGCATTGGCTCTCGCCCCTTTCTGTTTGTTTTTGTTATTAAATGTCTTAAAACTTCCCACCGTCTGTCTCACCTGAATACTCGGTCTATTTGCATGTTTTATGTTATTTTGTGAGTTATTTATCACAACACTCGTCTCCTCCATATAAAACGGTCAAATAACTCAAATGTTTTCATTGTTTCTACCCGATCTGTCCGGGAACCATGTTCCATACGACCATTTGTCTTCATCCAACCACAAACAGATCCTGATTAACATTTAATAAAATAATTACAGTACCAACCGTACTTAGTACTATTTTTATGTATAAAAGTATACTGAACGTCTTTAATGTTAATAGTGACTTTGCTATGAGAAACAATCATTTCATCAGTTCTGTTAAATCATCTGTCTGATGACATCACTGCACCTGCTGAGAGCAGCCCAGCAAAATGTGACTGCGCTGCTTTTAATCTGTATTTTTGTTTTCTCATTCTTTAGATTATGCACTATACATTACAAGCATACAGTAATGCCAAAATGAAGCCAAAAATTGCCTAAATAATTTACAAATGTTTAACTGAAAAATGCCCTGCTGGCACTCATACTTCTGGAACACACTGGAAAAAATTGAAATCTAAATAAGTCATTTTTTCTTAAAATAAGTCATTTGTTCTTGGATTGAGAAGGTAAAAGAGACATTTTGCCAATGGGACAAGACAATTTACATTTAAAATAAGAAAACACAATTGCTTTTTCTTCAAGTGTATGTTAAAAATACTCATTCCATTGGCAAATCTCATTTGCCTACTCAAGTTAAGGGTAAATACACTTAATTTAAGGAATTTTTACTTATTTCTAGATCATTCTTCCAGTACAGATCGGGTAGAGATGCTCATGAGGGGAAAACGCTGCAAATAAAGTCTTTTCTTTCAGCTTTCTAGGATTGAAGCAATGCAACGGAGCAATTAAAGAGACTTTAAATGGTATGAGTGGCAGCTTTAAGATGAATATACGTCTTAAACTGCAATCCTTAGTGAATTTCAAATATTTTGGATTGATCTGAATCTACTTTTTGTAAAAAAAAAAATTCCTGAAATGATAGGACTTTGGTAAAGTTTGCAAAGTCATATTTTAGCTAATCATCTGCAGACCAATGTTTTCAGCAAACTTCTCATGTTTTTATCTTTACTTGCTTTTATTTTCCTCCTATTTTACTGTTAATTCATGTAAAACACTTTGCATTTTCTTTGCACTGAATTTTACTCTACAAATAAACTGACCTTTCCTCAGAAATTATCTTGGAGCTGGGGAAAAAGTATATTCTTTGTGTCATGCAGTGTTACAGTATTTGGAGGGATTTCTATAAATCTACTAAAAGAAACAAGAAACTTGCCTGTTGAGGTAAAGATTGCAACTAGACCAACATTAATTTGAAGTAAAGCTATTGGGAACGAAATAAATGAGTGTTAAAAAGATCTGAATGTAAATCACAGGTTTGGTTCACAGGGAGTAAAGTGAGACACACTGATCTACACTCTTGGTGTTTGTTGACTCTGAATCCATCACTTTACTGTGAGCCAGGCCTCGTTCATCTAACGCTAACGTGACACTCACAGACATTCCCAACTCTTCTGAAAGGAGCCGAAAAGATCAAGAAGCTGATTCAAATCAGCAGGAAAACACCATTTTTACAAGAGCTGCAACCAATGATTATTTTGCAAATCTGTCAATTCTATTTTAAATTAATAATCGGATATCCAAAGGTCCTAATTTTACAAATTTAAAGCAGAAACTAAAACTTTTCCACTTGAGGAGTCCTGGAAAGAGCATATTGATGGACAGAAAAGTATTTTTTTTTATCTTAAATGCAAAATGTTTATATTTTTTTACAATCTTGGTATAATTACTGCTCTAAGTGGGTCGCTCTGTCACCTAAAGGCATGTTTTAACCAGTTAACCATTAATCGGTTACCAAAATTAGTTGATGATTATTTCTATAATCAATTAATCTGATTAATTGTTTTGGCCCCAACCTTTACCCATCATGCTCTGCTCCATGACGCTCAAGAACAGAAGAAAACTAATTAGACTGGAGATTCTCAGCCATCCAGGTCATAGTCATTCCAAAAAAAGACAATTAAAAGCACTCACACATACATACATACATATATATATATATATATATATATATATATATATATATATATATATATATATATATATATATATATATATATATATATATATATATATCATACTTTGGCTATAATTTTCACTATACCTGTAGAAAAATGTGTAATTTCTGTCTAATTTTTATTAGGAAATCATTGAATATTTGTTAATAAATTAGGATAATAAATAAATAAAGGAGACCGGAGAAATATTTTGTTTTTAGGATTCTAATTAAGACAAAATTTTAAAGGCAGGTAAAAAAAACAACAAATAAATAAATAAACAGAAATTATATCATTGTATTTATTTATCCTATTTATTTATCGTGAGGATCAAAGTTTTCTTGTAATTGTTTCTCTTGTTTTTCTGCCGCTCACCCCCTCAGCGCTGCCCTCCTCCGGGCCCCGGGCCCCTCAGCAGTCTCTCCCGGGTCCGGATCTGCCGGTTCTCCGGGGTTCTGCCTCCAAAACCGGGTCCGATCCCCCTTTGGCTCCATCTCCTGCCCGGGCTGCAGGCCTCCCTCCTCCCGCTGTGAAGCATCCAGCGCTGCGCTCCGGAGGAACAACATCCAGCTGGTCCACAGACACAGCAGCCCCATCCGCATGATGAGCCGCTCAGAGACCCCCGCAGTCTGCGGCTCTGAGCTCAGATCTCTGCCCGGAGCCCGGTGACACGTTCAGGTTCCCTGCTGCGGTGGGAGTTTTAACACCCTCCAGGGGC
The DNA here is from genome assembly GCA_018398635.1 of Cyprinodon brontotheroides. Lineage (NCBI taxonomy): Eukaryota > Metazoa > Chordata > Actinopteri > Cyprinodontiformes > Cyprinodontidae > Cyprinodon > Cyprinodon brontotheroides. The sequence goes on from JAGKQL010000024.1 coordinate 1,642,872, forward strand.
GGAGGAAACTATCAGAGGCAGGGGCGCGATATGGGGGGGAGTTAGGACGATAAGGCCCTTGACTGAATGGGGGCCCAAAAGAAGAAAAAAAAGATTTGTCCCGCTATATTTTTCAAATATAAAAAGAAAATCCAGCAGTAAAATAAATAATCTTCATGTTCTCCATGATTTTTTAGCAATAAACAGTGAAACAAAGCATGAATATATTGACACCCGCCCTCCAGTGAAATTACAATAAATGGTTTGGTCCCCCCGTCTGTCATCAGCAGTGACGTATGGTGACAATGAAAGGACCACATTAACAACAAAATATGTAAATAAGCAGTTTGGTAAAAACATCTGTGGCTGAAAAATGCAGCAGCCAAAAGTCTGAGTTTCAAAAAGAAAGGAGAGAGGAAGAAGGCGTCCGATACCAGGACCCATGTTTTTCCACCCTCTCTTTTTTTTCAGAAGGTTTCTTAACTGAATAGTTCAAATTAAATATATTTTATTAACATGTTGAGTAAAATAAGACACTATCTGCTGGATACACGTAGTTATTCTTCCTCAATGTCAGAGGGGAATCACATCATTAATGATGCTGCTCAGCTGGGTGCATCTGAAACGGAATGTGATTGCAAGTTTTTTTTTATTATTATAATTTTGTTGATTTGTTTTTTATTTTCAAGAAAAAAAACTGTATTAATCCAGCGTTTATTCAGCCAATTGTGTGTCTGTAAATAACAAAAGGCCAAACAACTAAGCCAGAAATCTCACAGAGCTAAGAAATTGACCTTTACCAAGCAGACCAGGCAACAGAAAAACACCACAGTTATCAGAGGTTTAACATTAGTTAAATGCTAGTAGATGTTTAATGTATTTTACATTAGATACAATCTTTGTCAATATTAAAAGTTTAGTTTGATTTATATATTCAGATTAAATTACAACAGTTAAAAGGCATCTTTAAATCTTGATCATTCTCATGCGCAGCCAGAAGCTGCCACATAAAAAAAATACATGTTTTTTTCATTACAGGCAGAGATTAATGAAAAATAAGATCTCAGGGCCAGCATAAAAATAATCTGTCCTTCAATAAAGTTACAGTGAAACCTAATCGGAATATATGTTCTCAACCCAAAACCTATTTTCTATTCGTGTGTACATGGATACAGTTGTGTTTTTTGTTTTAAATAAGCTGTTATTATCTTGATAGGATGTAAATGTAAAGTTTAAAGTAAATGTATATTTAACTTTTTCACATTCCTTTGTAGAAATATTAGACAGGGGCAACTAGACAGGGGCCAACGGGGGGCCAATGCCCCTGTATATCACGCCCTGGCCCCTGTTATGGCCCCTGTACTGAAGACATAATACTCTAAGAAATTCTAATGATGATATGCGCTGGAACAGATAATAGTTACTGATAGGTCCTTTGGATCTATTTCCTTTTTTTTTCTTTACAAATTCTGTTTTACTAATTATTTAAAAACAATAAGGTGATAGCTTCAGTGGTACTGAGATAGGATCCAAATTTACATCTGCTAATTTTTTTTTTTAAACAAATACAAAAAACGACTTCAATTTTTATAGCTGAATTTATCAATTTTTGTTATAGAAATATATATATAGAAATATAGATACTGCCAATGATCTGCACGATGGCGCACATGACGGGGAAATAAATATTTTATAAACATTAAACCAAAGCCAAGAGTAACGCCAGTAACGCTTTGTTTTAAAATGTTAGGAATAGAAAGTGCATGATAGTTGTGTGAAATGATTGTAATGAGTAGAAGCCAGAAGTAGGAAGGAAAATAATTAATGGAGTAAAGTGTAGATACTACCAAAAAAGTGTGTACTTAAAGCTACAGTGTGTAATAATTACAGGGATATACAGTCAGAAATGTAATATATTATACATAACTATGTTATTTATCATCATCTACGAGCTCAGCCTCTTAACCTTACTCATTTGCATTGCCTTAGAATTACGCTATTTATAATTACATAGGGAGCTGGTCTCGCAGCCATGGAGGCGAGACATCTTTTGCGCTTCTGACAGCGCTAGAGCCAACAAACTAGCTGACAGGCATTGCCCGAGATCGCTAAAACATCACAACGATGTAGAAAAATAACTTAAGGTATATTTATTATCTTAAGTCTACATGAAATCTATACCCTACACAGACTAATGAAATACTATCTTGTAAAATTATCTATGTAAAACAAACCTCATCACTTGAGAAGGTAGGTGATGCGGACGTGGAAGACATTTTGTCCTGTAACGCTCGCTGTACTGTTGGGGAGCGGCGGGAGGGGTGTGTTCATGTTGCTGCAGTCTGCAGTCTGACCGCTAGATGTCGCTAAAAGTTACACACTGTAGTTTTTAAGTACAGTAATGAAGTATTTTCTACTTCGTTACATGACACCTCTGCTATTGAATACAGAACCAAGGCAAAAAATAACAAACAAAGGTCCAAAAATCAACACAGCATTTGAAACGTATGACTAAACAGGTTAAAAATAACATACATCAAATAATAAAAAAAAAAAATAATAGAATTATAAGAAACCTGGACCAAACTTGATAAAATTCTTTTCAACAAACATAAAAAAGACGAGTTTAAATGATCCAGAAATAATGGCAGTAACACTTTCCCCTATATTCATCAGAAAGTTATGTCCGTTCGATATTTTACTGCGTCGTGATTAAGCAAAGCTGATACAATCAATAAATGGTAACTATTTCCTGTAATGAACAAGGAAAACATGTGACAGTTAAATCAATTTCCGACAACTGAAATCTGACCATAATCTTGTTTCCTTTTTTCTAAATCTAATTTTCCTTTTGAATTAATTCATTGCTGCAGTGGTTGCTTATCATAAACGGTTAAGCCTTTATTTTCTAAGTTACTCCCTAAAACAGCAGAGGTATTTTAGACTCAAAGGACTTCCAAGAAGTCCTTGCTTTTATTTTGAAAATAACTCTTCATATTTGAGCTATTATTTCAAAAGGAAATCATACAAATCTGTGGTATTTTAAAACTGCTAAAAATAAATAAATGAATTTTTATTTTTGAAAGAAACCTAGATGATTAATTATTTTTATTTTGAGCTTTGCAGTGTAAGATTTTTTTCAGAAAGAGAAAAACTGTATAAAGCACTTGAAGTGCTAAGCTTTTATTTTGGAAAAAAAAAGAGAACTGTGGCAACTCCAATTAATCTTCTAATGTTTGATATCTTTCATTTTTCTTTTAATTACATTAAATAATTTAAATGTTATTTTGATTTTAATTTGGACATTCAATCATTTAAATGTCCATCTTATAGGGTAATTGATTGTTATATCCATCGTTGAATTGGAATCATGACAAAATGACTGTAAAAAATTATCTTGTGTAACTCCACTTGGCACTCTGGTACTTCTCACCCCTGCTTTGGGAACCCATGTTTTACATAAGAATACCACTGGGAACTAGTAAGTAAGTATAGTAAGCATAATATAGTAAGTCCAGCACTGTTTTAGTTAATGATGCCTTCAAGGACATAGAGAGTGAAATGTTTTTTTGCCAGATGGAAAAAAGGAAGAAATGCTACAGAATTTCCCTTGTGGAAAAGTGGTCACATAAATTAGGCTTTATGTTTTCTGTAGATAAAAACAAAACTATTGTTTGTTTGTTTTTTTCTTACAGGAAGGAAAATGGTTAAATAAAGAGCTTTGGGGGGAGACTATAAGTTTGTTTTATAGACAGAGATGGCAAAAGTACTCACTTTCCGCATTCTGAGTAAAAAGTACAGATACTTGTGTTAAAAATACTCTGGTAAAAGTGGAAGTACTGATTAAACTTCTTTACTCAAGTAAAAGTAACAAAGTACAGGCTTGTAAATTTACTTAAAGTATAAAAAAGTAAAAAAGTAGAAACCACTTTTTTCATGCCGTTGCCTACATTTTAAATGGATGTCTGCCAATAGGACTAGATCTCCGTTGTGTTCATTTTCAATCATCTTGCCTGTCCATACTCAGCTATGCTACTGCACCATTCATCTTGTAGTGGTCGTCAAATGCAACGTAGATTCCCATCCAATTAGATTGAATTTGGTATTGATGTGAAAAATAATAACGGTAACTCCATTGAAATGATTCAAAACTAAAGTAAAAAAGCCAATTTTTTAAAATGTAAGGAGTAGAAAGTACAGATATTTGTGTAAAAAATGTAAGGAGTAGAAGTAAAAAATTTGCCATAAAAATAAGTAGTAAAAGTAAAGTAAAAATATCAGAAAAATCTACTTGAGTACAGTAACGAAGTATTTGTACTTCGTTACTTCCCATCTCTGTTTATAGAATTTGCATGCTTGGGCTTACGGTTAATTTAATGAGTTGCTTTGCCATACATTTTGGGGTTAAGGGGAAATGACAGAGATCACCAACAATTATTAGTTTAAATCAATGGTGAGATCAGTTTTACAGAATTAAAGGGAAAGATAAAGAAAAAATAAAGAGAGGTGGTAAAAGGAGTGGGAAGAATAAAGGACAATAGCTTCATAGATGAAAGGAACATGAAGAAAATAAGAAAAGAGACAATAATTTGGACATAAATGGACATGAAATAAACAGATTATTATTTATAATAAGGAAGCACTAAACATTAAAATGTGACTCTGGGAAAGATGAGAAAAATTAAGATCCTTAACAGGATAAAAATAAAACAAAATCTTATTGCTTTGTTCTAGAAAGATTCAAGGAGTGAAAGCTGCCAGGCTGTATTTATTTTTTGAAAGAATCATTTATTTGATAGCACATAGAAATGCAGTTTTTATTTATATTTTAGACCCTATCCAGTTCATATTCCTCCGGTAGGTGGCAGTAATGCTACTTCAATTGTGGTTTACCAACCGCCGTTAGAACATCACGAAGAAGAAGAAGAAATCCGCGTTTTTATACGAACCGGTCCATTTGCGCACATATTTTCCGTCGGAACCGGTTTAATGCAGGTTTAAGGCCGAACCTCTAGTGGTTCGAGTGAGAACTGTTAACCATAGAGACATAGTGGAACCGAACTGGAGGTTAGTTAGCCTGTTAGCTGCTAGGCTAATCCAGGACAACAATGGACCTGTTCGACGACCTGCCAGAACCGACTCAGACCTCCGGTGAGTCCATGGTGAACGGTACCGGCAGCTGCTGGGCTCAGAGACGCAGTGGGTCAGAACCAGACTGGGTTTAACCGGAAAGCCCAGCAGCGCTGCTGTTTCCTCTGACTGCAGAGCAGGACGAGCTGAGGGCTCAGAACCAGAACCAGAACCAACACCTCTGCTGCTGCAGCAGCAGCAATAAAACCTTCACTGTGTATTTAAACTGGTTGATCCAGAACCAAACTGGGTTCAGATGCATAAAGAAAGCAGCGATGTTGCTGCAGAATAAGAAGCATCTGTACAGATGTTGGCTTAAATATTAATCCTAACAATGAACACCTCAGTTCTATGATCCCCCGCAGAGGTTGGAGATAAATAATAATAATTTATAGTGAAAAACAATAAATCTTTATAATCACTGTAAAGACACCTGCTGTTCAAAGTGGAGCCATGGGCGGGTCTAGACAGGGGCCAACAGGGGCCAGTGTCCCCATAGAACCGGTCCTGGATCCTTTAATGAAAATATAATACAAAATAAATATCCTATAAACAGATTATGATATTTGCTGGATATAGCTGGGTGACTTGATCCTTAAATCTTATTGATATCAGGTAAGATTATCTTGATAATGAAAAAAGACCCATAAAAGATCAGTTGGAAAATGGTCTGCAGTTTAAATTGAATGACTGTAACTGCCTACCGCCCAATTCTGGCCCCAAAATCACAAATAAGGAATAAACCCATTAAAATAAGCTTCTTCACCAGTTAGATAAAGAAGTGTTAAATTCAAGAAAAGTTTAAAAACAATCCACTGGACTTCCAAGTTTGAAGATCTTTAGCTTCCCATCAACAAACAGAGTTTCTGCAGCTCATTAAAAATCATTAAATGATCATTTTTTAAATTAAGGCCTTATTTGGCATTGAAATTCATTAAATGTGATTATCGTGGCATTTAAAATGTGAGATATATTGTATTGCAATATATTTGCGTGGAAATGCTTCCGGTTGATCGTAAGTAAAGCCGATGGAAAAGAAAAACGGGAAAATGAAAATTTCAACAAAGATGGCTGGAAAACGAGGAATTCAGGACTGCAGCCTGTCCATGAAGGATTTTGCTATGTTTATTTATATATATATAATAAGGGTGTAAATAATAATAATCGTTTTGTATCGATGCATCCAACAGCCGACGATCCGATGCATCAATACGAGTATCGATTCATTTTTATTTTTTTTCCTCTGGTCTATTTTTATCCATTTGCTCCTGGAACAACTTTGCTACTTCTGTTATTTCCTCTTGTTTCTCAAATACAATGCATAATGATATGACAGCTTTCATTGACTTATTTAGTATTTGAAACATTGTCTAGCCTGTAAGGGAAAAAAACAAATTAACCAATTAATCGAATCGTATCGTGGTGTATTCCTGAATATCGAGAATAATGGAATCGTTGGGTTAGGAAATTGACGCTGAATCACCATGATGGGTGTGATTTACACCCCTTATATATATGAGAGTCATTGGTTCTTATTCCTAACAGCATTAAAGGAGCATTAAAAAGCATTAAATTAAAGTAGCTCCTTGTGTAAACCCTGAGGAAGCTTTTTCAATTAAAAATGTCAGAAATAGCATGGAGTTTGAGGCTTTATAGAGAGGATTAAAAACAAAGCCTTTGGCTTCGAAAACATGCAGATTGAACAGTACAAATGGATCCGCCCCTTTGAATGCGTGCTAAGTCTGCAATACAAAGTCTGGTGGATTCTTTTTTTATTCCTTTTTTGGAAAGACTCTGACCTAAATGACTGAGAATCTTAACCAGCATAAAGAAGTATGATTTATCCCACTAAAAATCTCATAACTGCATTTAATCATGTTCTTCAAAATTTCAAATTCCCAAATGGATTTAAAAAGAAAGAAAGAAAAAGAAAAATTTATCCAGTTTCTGGAGTTTTAGTCATCATTGGATCTAAATTAAAATTCTTCCAAAATGATAAATGATAAAATGATAACGCACCCCTAAAGTTGGAACAGTAACTGCAACCGATAGGTTCATTTGAAACCAAACTGTATTGATGCAGCATTGATCCTTTCTTACAGAATACTGACACCTGCTGGCCAATTAAAGACACTACAGGCAGCTTTTCTGGTTGATTTGATGACCTAGTACAGTGATATAATTTAAGTTATTGTCGGTTACATTGTATTATTTCATTTCTATGTTAAAATTGAAAATATTTTTGATAAATTTAGATGCAGCCAATAAATAATGTAAAAATAATGTGAAAATCTAGGGGGCAAATGTTAATGAGGATGCTTGTGGACTCGGATTTTAAATCATATTTTTAGAACAATAAACAGTGGCGGCCGGCCCATAGGGGCGCTGGGGCAATGCCCTCCCTGATAAGAAAGAGAGAAACGTAAAATATATTTTAGAAATTAACTCATAAATGTCAGTTTTACTCTCTAGACTGTGTACCTATAAGAAAAACAAATTATATAAACTACATTTCCTACCTACTGTCATTAATTTTGTGGATTTCCACAGACTCCTACCGTCTCTGTTCTGGGGGCTGTGATCAGACAGCCCCACATTTGCAGAGAGAATCTGTCAATCATGTACTATTGCTAGGTGAATTTAATGGCCAATCAGCGCCTCGGAACTTTATGGTCTTGGCGCTGAAAATACTAGCGCTTTAACAGGCTTCTAAACCCAAGCGCAGGTGCAGACAATTAGAGGGAAGATGGCTTAATGTAACGAACGAGATGCAGCTTCCACCAAATTCGGTGAGATCCTTATTTATCTACCCGTTTGCCAGAAGAACATCCCTGTTGTAGGATATGAACATTTCATGTCATGGTTATTGTGACTGTGACGAATCCACCTCGTCGCTTAAAACAACCTCTCTAACTTTCGCGCCGCACACACACATTCCTGTTATACTGTGTTTGTGAGGACCAATACACTCGCGCTGAGACCAGTAGCTCCATTAACTTAAAACACACAAGCTGTTCCTGGTTACCTGCTGGCGTATTGAGGGTGCACACTTAATATTTCAGTGGGGTTAGCCGTGTGTGTGTGTGTGGGTGTGTGTCAATGTTTATGCTACGGGGACCTGTCATCTTCAGTCTGGCGGCGTCTTTGCTGGGTTCAAACCCAGTTTGGTGTAATTGAATAAGTCAATGAATCTGTGTAAAAAGAATTAAGTTGTAAAAATTATTTGTTGTTGTACATCAATTGTTTGTGGAGGTAATATATGGTATATAATAATATACTGATTAATGAGAAGAAATCAGAAATAAGAGAGCCTGAGGTGAGGGGCTTAAACTATTTAATGAGGGCTGTGGGAAGAAGAGCGGCCATTTCGGTTTCTTTGTTACATTGCTGGTAACTGGAGGGAGGCTGAGGCCCAGAGGATCTTGTATATGTTTAGTTTCTTTTGCACCCTGTTTTGAGTTTTTGAGCTCAATAAATCACCAACACCGGTAACCCGACTGAGCCTGGATTCTTGGAGGCCAAAGAACCCCGCCACAGTGACCAAAATCATCACTGTTACTGTTATTATATAGTAAATTAAATCATTACTGTTAAATTAAATGTATTGTCCAATTGTTTATTTGAATTCTTATTCCGGATTAGTTGGAGACATACACTAGGCTATATCAGCCCCACCAAAAATATTTTTCACCAGCCGCCACTGACAATAAGTATAGTAAAAACAGTAAATCAACTGAGAGTCAATTTGAAATTGGCTTAATGCAGATAAGTTGAATGATAACAGAGGAAAAATATGACACATCGAGAAAATTAAAATAAAAACTCAACGGCTGAAATGTTCCTATTCCTTTTAGGCTGCTACAACGTTCTTGATTATTTTAATTATAAACAGCAAAAGATTTTAGCAGATGCATCATGTTGACAGATACATTTCTAAACACATGTATCAGTCACATTACTTTCTGTTTGGCTCTATGGGCTCCACCCATCAGTGTTAATGGACCCACCACTACTTTTAGCTTTAACTTTGTTATAGTTTTAATTAGGCTAATAGCTATTGTTCTTCTTTTTATATTGGGGACTCGTCCTGCTTGACTCTTTCTAAAAATATATATTTTTCTTTGTAAAAGGTTACTTGATCATCTATTAAATTCTATAAATTGGCTTTCACTACTTATTACGTCTTTATTATGGCTCTTGGCAAATTGAATCTTGTGGTGGCAGGGCAAAAGTAGCACTCTGTATTTAAAGCAAATGGTGAACTTCTGGCTTGTTTCATTCTCTCATTCAGTGCCCACATAAAAAAAATGTAAAAATCTGACTTGCTCTTGCACCGTTTTTTAAATTTGATTTAGTGCTGCCACTGAGTGGTATGTATGAAAGATTAAAAATGGTTCAAATCTCAGTTTTGGACCTAAAATCCAAACAACCTTGGTTGGGAAGCAGAAGAGTGATTGAAAGTGGATCTACATGTCCTCCTCAGAATGCCTCAAAAGACAGAAAAATAATTAATTAAGCTTTGGCTGAATTTCCTGGAATTGGTTACTCTTACTTAAAAAAAGCTCATGCGTGGTCGAATTAAAACTTGTTACAGACTCGTGTTGTGAAGGAGTTTCTGTCAGGAGGTTAATGTTGATCAGATAAACTGAAACCCCAGGAAAGGCTGATTTATGCTCAGAAACTAGATCGTCTGCGTGTCGTAGTGAACGCAGATGTCCCCCTTCCCGCAGACACTCTGCTGCACCTCTCCAAAATTGTAACTGAAGGCAGACAGTGCCGCAGACAGGAGGCCTCTGATTGGTCAAATCTACATCCGCTCTACATTATGCGCATTTCCTGTTTGGTACCTTACCGCTCGTTTTGGTAAATGGTAAATGGCATGTACTTATATAGCGCCTTTATTCAAGTTAGAGACTTGACCAAAGCGCTTTACACTACATTCATTCACCCATTCACGCACACACTCACACACTGATAGTGGCAAGCTACATTGTAGCCACAGCTGCCCTGGGGCTCACTGACACAATGGTTTATATGACGACCATTGTGCAAAACAACTCATGAAGTTGGAAAAGGTAGAAGAGCGAGAGACCGCAAGGACCATTTTTCCACCTGGATCCCCGCTCTTTTTCACTCTCATGTCCCTGTTGTCACACAAACTTGCCCTCACTTCCTCACCACCCTCGGCTGTATCTAGACCCACAGCTAGTTCCTGGTTGTCCCTCTTGCGTTGTAGCGTGGAATACCACAGTGCAGACCACGCTTCAATATTGGGCATAAATTAGGGATGGGGCGATTTATGAAAACTGTCTGAACCGTTCGGTTCGACTGTCTCGGCCCAGTTCGCGCGTGTGTTTGAATTGGGTTCATGCGCTCGCTCCTTTTTCTCTCATAGAGGAAGCCGATTACACTCAAACAGAGCAGAAGGTGGCGGTACTGCTACCAAAGCCAACCGCCAGTAGTAGACAAGAACAAGAAGAAGCGAAGCAGCATAGCCAGGTGTAGCAGGGAAAAATCAGTTGTTGTGGAGAATTGTGTGGGTATGGCGAGTGGGAAAGAACAGGAGTTGGAAGACGGCGCCAGCAGCACTGCTATAGGTCTGCTGTATGGGACCACTTTGCATTTAGAGTGACCTACGATGACGGCGGAAAGAAAGTTGTTGATAAAAAAGTGCAACAGTGTGCAAGCATTGTGCAACACTCGATTTGTTTACGCTAACAGCAACATGACCAACATGTTATGCTAACCCCCGAAATCCCTCATACTCCGTCAGCAACCCCGCTGCGCTCCAGACCGCCTGCCTGCAAAGCAAAGCCTACAGCCTCCACTGTGGCTTCGTCTGCTCCGCTCTGAGTTCCTTGAAAATTGTAGAGAGCATGTAACCTGACAACAGCCAGATGCATGTGGCGGAGCGAGACATGAGCAAGACATGCATCTGGCTGTTGTCAGGTTAGAGAGCATGCGCCAGATGATTAAATTCAAAGCAGCAAAACATACGGAAATGATCCAGGTTTTCCGGCGGATCATTTAAAATAATCCTACAATCCATTATTTTTGGGGAGTTTTTCATTAATTTCATAATTTTTATGGAATTTTGGTGTACAATCAACATGTATCGTACCGAACCGAAAACCCGTGACCAGAAACCGCGGAATCGAACCGAACCCGTGGATTTTGTGAACCGTTCCACCCCTAGCATAAATCTAAAATATCTGCGACAAGCTCACTCACTGCGACACACTGCTGTGGGAGGATAACCAGCCCTTTACATTACCGTTTTTTTTTTAACCGACCAACCATTCAGACACTTAGATGGGTATGGGGCATTGCAGTCTAACAAAAGTAGCCAAACGACCCCCATTCCAAATGATTGGACCCCTTTGATTTTGTTCCAATTTGCATGTTTTCAAAACAAAAACAAGGTTTTGTTAGGCTGCTGTATAAAACTCTCGAACTCAACGCTCTTCCTGACATTTTGAATTAAAAAAGCTTCCTGGATGGGAAGCGAAACGTCTTGAAACTCGGACACCAGTGTCCAGTGGTTTGTTTTTAATTTTTTGGAAGGATTTCCAGTGATGATTCTGCTTAGCAGTGTGATGAACCTCAACCTGTCGTTTTATTCCTGCGTCTGTAAGCCCTGATTAGACTATCGTTTGTCGTATCCACTTCCAAAAAGTCGACTCTGCCAAGTAAATTCACCAAAGGCTGCCTTCTGCACCTGACTCTCTGCAAACAACGAAACATCACAATTATAACAACATTTCCTGAATGTTATGTGCGCCGCCATATTGGTTTGCTTGATTCCCTCTAGAGAGCAGTAGTACCATCGATCGCCACTAGGAGGCGAGGAACCGTGCTAGCGTGGTGCATAAATGGCAGATTAGACTTCTGTAACCGCACACATCAAATGTCGCTTGGATCTGGTCGCAAACCAGTTTTGCTGGTATGCTTCTGCACCGTTGGTCTGGCGACGCACAGCCATTTCCCACCAAAGCGCAAGGGGGAGCCTATTCAAGAACTCGTCAGAACTTTGGCGGCGCTGGCTGAAGTGTTTATCTTCCAAAACAACAATGGCGAGTCTGCAAGATATCATGGTCATGGAGATGTATCTAGGGTTGGAAGACATCGAAGAGGATATATTTATTTATATAATTTGTCTGAGGCATCGTACAAGTGGTTTTATTTCCGAACTTCCTGGATTAATGTTTCGTCGTAGTTGTCCATTGTAGTTTTCCTCGGTTTTAAAAAAATGGCGCGCCCCGGCACCGAATCGAGAAGGATGACCACACAGAGAGCTGGAAAGGCATCAAGGACCAATCACAGCTGATTTTTGTCTGCGCACTTCCGCTTGAGGTCTGCGTGGGTTTGCGACCGTCTGACGCGTAGCTGTAAGGTTAGCGGGGGGGCGTGGTCGCGCACTCGGGCAGATTTGACGGTTGCAGAGGCTATGCGTCAGAAGCATAAATTGGTCTTAAACAGTCGCAAGGAGCCGAGCTCAGTGCGGTTAACTGATTTGAGCTCTGCACGGATCGATTTTCAGAGCGTGGTGTAAATGGGGCTTAAGAGGAGCATTTGTAGGAAACAAACTAAAGAAATAGTAACAGGCAGACGGACAAGAGAAGCAAGCTGCAGAGGCAGTGGGTGATCAATGGAAGCCACATTCTTTTCTTTGAATGTTTTTCTTTTCGGTCTCCAGCTCCATCCGCCGTCGCTTCTCAGCCGCAGGTCGCCAAGGATGAAGAGGAGGACAGAAAGTTCAAACGGAGGCGAGAGGATGCCGAGGAGGAAGAGGAGAAGGATGAGATCAAGAAAGTTTGTAGAGAAGGTTTTCAGCTGTTGCAGCACAATGTTTGTTTTCTTCCTTTGCTCTGATCAAAGCTCTCAGACGCTGAGTAAGACGAGGCGCCGCAGCAGCTGGACCCGCTCTGTTTGTTTCCCACAGATCTTCCCCGGCTCAAAGGCTACGTGGCGGCGAGGCGCGGGGAACGTGAGGAGATGCAGGACGCTCATGTGCTGCTACCCGACATGAGCAGCTGTCTGTCCTCGCTGCCGGGACACGTGTAAGCCTTCCCAATACGCTCTGATCCAACCTTTCAGCCAAAATGCCGATCTGGTCCTGGTTCCTTCCTGTAGTCTGGATTTCTTTGTGTTTTCTGGATTTTAACTGTTCAGTTTCCACCTGTTCTCAGGCGACGAGCCTCTTAGCTGCTGTCTGTGTCTCTTTGTCTCCGCAGGTCTCAGGTCTCCTACTTTGCCGTGTTTGACGGTCACGGCGGAGCTCGAGCGTCTCGATACGCTGCAGAAAACCTTCACCTGAATCTGGCCAAGAAGTTCCCCACTGGTGAGGTTTCTTTCTGCTAGGATTTCGCTTCTCCTGAAGCCAAAGTCTGGATCAGAACTTCAGGGAACACTCAGATGGACGACAGTCTGCTCTGCTTCAGCCCTTTTTTTTCTGTTTCAGGAGACAATGAGAATCTGGACAAGCTACTGAAGAAATGTCTCCTGGACACTTTCCGGCAGACAGATGAAGACTTCCTGAAAAAAGCATCCAGCCAGTAAGATTCCAGATCTGACAAAGAAACTCTTAGTTTCCTTTTCTGTCTCAGAGCTGAGATGCAGCCATGTTTCTGTGAACAGGAAGCCGGCCTGGAAGGACGGATCTACGGCTACATGTGTCCTGGTGGTGGACGACATGGTGTATGCAGCCAACCTGGGAGACAGCAGGGTGAGCTGGATCGGTCCTCTATCGCAGGCAGTGTTGAGCAAGCTACTTGTCCAGTGTAGTGAGCTAAGCTTTATCAGTTACTCAACAATAAATTAAGCTTCACTACACCAAAGCTACCAATTCCAAAGAATTATAGCGTAGCTAAGTTACACTAATGTGTTAAAAGTAGCTAACTACATCAGAAGTTACTTAACGTTGTACCAACCTAATGTCAATTCAAAATGAGTCTGATGCACTGGTTAAAATATTTATTAAAGATCAGCCAATGACACTTAACACAGTGTAAACATTGTTTTATGATTAAAAAAAACTGAAGTATTTACTAGTAGACAAACTAGTAAACAAATATCTGCTATTAGTAAAAACCAAATTAAAGGTACTCGTGTAGTGTTCTACACTTGGGAGACATGGCTATGAGTTAGCATTCAATGGACATCTCTAGGGAAAACAAAACCCTACAAAAAGGCATCTTATTTCTTTAGGGTCTCCTTAGAGAAAACTTCTTCAGACCTCAATTAAACAGTCGATGTCAAGTAACAAATGAAACTGTTTACAAAAAAGAAGGTGAAAGATAAAGAAGTTAAAGAATATATATATATTTATGTCTCACCGTATAATTTACATTTCTACACCTACATATTTATTCATTGTATTTTGGGGGCAATTACATTGAATTGCTTATTTCTTAATTATTTATTGAGCATTTATTTACATTTTACATGTATTTGATTTATGCTAGGCAATATTGTCTGTGCTAAGCCTCAAAACAGATTTATGTAAACATCCTGTCAGGTAAACTAGGCCATGAAAATTGGCACTGTTTCCTAATTAGAGTATCTTAGCGCAATATATGAGAATTATCCTAGCGTTGTCGCATATGAGAGGAATATCATGCTTCAATTTGAGAAAAGAATTTAATCTTTTTGCAATCTTCGCAAAACTTATAATCTCACCTCAAAAACATGCTTCTCCCTCAGTATATTCTCGCGCTTCTTTCTCCTCAAATCTTTGTTTCTTCTCTTCAGTTTGATACTTCTTGCACCTGAATGGCACCATATATAGCACTCCCCTTCTCTTTGCTGCGCTTCGGCAGCGCTCTGTTAGAAGTCTCGAATGCGGCTCACAGAGCCAGAGCGAAATGCGCTGGCGGTTTTTGCTCTCTCTCGGTTTGCAGTTTGGATCGCCGCCAGCAACCTTTCCAGCCAAATAGAACGACAGCCTCGGAAAGGGCAGGCGCTGCGTTAACCCTACTGAGTGTGCTCGCGCTACTACGCCCTTATAAGAGCCGCCAGCTTTAACTGCTATTTACAGTAGTTTTGTGGCTGATTGTTGTTTCCCAAAATAGAAAACCTGGTTTCATTTCTTAGTTATGCCACGGTCAAGCTACTGGAACATGTAGTTAAACTAGTAGCTTCGCTACATGTGCTACTGCCCATCACTGATAGCAGGGCTAACCAATTAAACATCTGCGGTGTCCCAATAAAGTAAATCCGAGACATTTTGATTATAATCTGTTACTTTAAACAGAATTTAACACTGAAATAAAAAGCAGGTGTTCCATGTTATACATTTACTTTTTTAATAAGTATTCCAAAAAAATAGAACCTTTTTCCATTTGAAAATCTAAATTGTTTTTGAAGTAGAGAACAACAATCTTTCACTTTGGTATGAAGACAATTTACCGGTTGGTATATTTGATAAAACTCCTGAACTTTTTTCTTTTTTATGGCTTAACTCTTTATAAAGCCCTCAGTGAAAATCATAATTTCAAGCCAGCAGTGTTATTGGAATCCAGGACAAGACCTTATTACCTTTGTAACATAAAAAAAGGGTAAAGATTAATGTCAATGTAATAACAAGAAATGCTGACTAGCCCGAATATACAGTATGAATAACAAAAGTGCTTTTATAAGAAATTCATTAAGAGGCATTAATGTTGATACTGGCACTTACTTTTTTAGTTTATAAACCTAAACATAATTGTTAACTCAGCTTATTAACTTAAATTTTTACCTTTTCAATTAGATTTTTACACTGTTTTTAACGACGTAACTTTTTTTCCAACTTAATTTACAGTACACTGGAAAAAATCGAAATCTAGATAAGTCCTTTTTTCTTAAAATAAGTTCATTTGTTCTTGAATTGAGGAGGTGAAAGAGACATTTTGCCAATGGAAAATGATAATTTAGATTTATTTAATAAGAAAACACAACTGGATTACTGACCGCTGTTTTCAATTGCATATTATCTAATTATCTTATTTTTAGGTAAGAATACTTCAATTTCCATTGGCAAACTATCACCATTTACCTGCTCAAATTGATAAATACACTTAATTGTACCCATTTTCACTTGTTTCTGGATTTTTTTCAGTGTATGTAATAATATATCATTCAATGGCTCATCTAATTGGTCAAATGCCAAATAAGATGGCAGCCATGTAGCAGGATCTTTGCTGAATGGCTGGATATAGATCTTGACCTCATTGAGGGACGGGAGGGGACTCAGCCTTGTAAGGGGGCATGTGCAGAGATCAATACACTAACTTCCCTATAAAAGGGTTAATGTTACGCCAGTGGGCTTTTATGCTGCCTGCAAGGCTTTAAACCTGGGTTTGAATGGAGACTAAGCCATTCTAAAGCACATATCAAGGAGCTCATTTTGAGCCTGGATCCAGATTTATTTTTGATTCTGTTCATGGTGGAGAATCCTGCTTCACAGCAGCAGGTTGAACCAAACATCCTCTAAATGTGCAGGGTCATCTTTGAGCACCATTTCACTTTTCTGTCACCAGTTCACCACAGTTCTTCCAGCAGTCCACACTTTCTCTGCTCTCTTTTTCTCATCATCTTCTCCTTCTTTCCCATCGCCCGGCTTGCCACAGGTTTGCCTGCTGTGTCTAAAAGTAGCAGCAGCAGCAACCCAGACTGACAGCAGCTCAGTGGATAATTTGTATCACGTGTAGCCGGATGCTACGAATGGCTTTACCGCTGTCCGCTAAACCATGACCTCTGTTATATAGGCTTTCCAGGAGGTTCCTTGAAAGCAGCAGGATGATGTGAGGAATCTGGCCATGTGTCTGCAGGCGGTGCTGTGTCGGATGGAGGCGGCGGCTGCAGACGATCAGAAGAAGCCGGTGACTCTGGCTCTCAGCAAGGAACACAACCCGACCATCTACGAGGAGCGGATGAGGATCCAGAGAGCCGGCGGCACCGTCAGGTGGGTCACCGTCTGACGGAACCCCGTCCTCACCCAAACAAATCTGACTCGGCTGTCTTTCCACAGAGACGGCCGGGTGCTCGGCGTCCTTGAGGTGTCCCGCTCCATCGGTGACGGGCAGTACAAACGCTGCGGAATCATTTCAACGCCTGATGTGAGGAGGTGTCAGCTAACCGCTAACGACAGGCAAGAACAAATGCTCAGAATCAGTGAGGACCAGAAATGTAGGCAGGCAGGAGGCAGCCATGATTCCCCTGGTTGCTAAGGTGACTCCCTCCTATTCTAGGGGGAGAGGGAGAGCCTGGCTGTTTCTCAATTTGTGTACTTGTGTGTTCTCATGCGCTCTTGTACTCGTGAAACGTCATCAGTCTCAGTCCTAGCACTGTTCTAATTGACCCATATTTATGCTGCGTGCTTCTGTTCTCCCAAATTCCTCACTTTCTTTTGTTCTTCTCAAGAACATCCTTGGCGAGGACACGAGTCCGTACTCACGGTCTAGTGAATTGAGAAACGGCCCCTAAATAGACAAGAATACCAGCTGTAAACAAGCGGTCGCTGTGGAAAATGTTTTTTTGATGCATTTCTATTGGTCTGATGGACGAAGGCAACATTTTTATTGGTCAAGACTCAACGTTTGGATTTGGCTTGAAGTGAAGAGAATATGATCTGAGACCAAAGTTGAAAAAATAGTAAAGATCTGAAAAGCAGAAATTCAGAAAAAAAAATCAATAAATTAAAAAAAAAAATCTTAAAGAATAAATTTGAAAATATAAAATGCATAAAAAAATGTTTGGAGAAGCATAAAAAATAAATTTTGAATTAATAAGAAACAAAACATTGAAATTTGAGGTTGTTGCTCTCAAAACCTTTTAAACAACGTTTTTTAAAGGTTTATTTAAAGTTTGCTTTTTTTAAAGATTTCTTTTCCAAAATATCTGCTCCATATCTGCCCTTTGACCTCTGCTCGGTTAAGCAGACACATGAATAAAGGCTGTTTGTCTGCAGGTTCATCCTCCTGGCCTGTGACGGTTTGTTCAAGGTGTTTTCAGCTGATGAAGCCGTGAAATTTGTCCTCAAAATCCTCCAGGTATTATTTTCATTTTAAAGCTTTAAACCTGCTTGGTATGACGGATTAGGGCCAGACTAGAGATTTTTATATTTTGAGAATAAAGTCGTAACATTATAATAATACAGTCATAATATTACGACAATGAAGTCATCATAGCACAACCCGTTTCAGAAAGAAAGCTTCCAGCTCCGACCATTGGATGACGGCCGACCAGCAGCACCAAACAGCGACCCGAGTCCACTTTGACCTACTGCCCAGTTTGATGCTGCTGCTAAAAGATTTCCTTATTTGTCAAACCAGAGCTAAATTATAACTTCACATGATGCTCGACATTCCTCGTTTTAGAGGAGGGCTTTTTGTAAGAGTTGTCTTAAAATACAAGTTGTTTCTCTTAATTTTACGACTTTATTCTCGAACTAGAAAAAAGAAATCTCTAGCCTGTCTCTAATACTCTGTGGTAGCTTGGAAACGACTCGGATCTGATAAGAAGTTTTCTTCCCTGCAGGAGGAGAGCGTGAAGCAGAGGGCAGGAATCGGACGGAGGAGGAGTTAAAATTTGAAGCTGCATGTCAGCAGTTGGCCAGCGAAGCGGTGAGACGAGGCTGTGCCGACAACGTCACCGTCATCCTGGTCTCTATCTGCCACTGAGCCCTCAGAAGCTTCCTCCTTATCCCTGATCTCACATCTGCACGTCTCGTTGTTTTCAATAAAATCTTTTTCTTTATGTCTTTGTGTGTTTTACATTTTTAAGTGGTAAAAAACAGTTTCAGGACGTACACTAAGAGATTATTAGAGATTATTAATTTCACTCTGATTATTTATACACCGTTGATACATCATGTTTGGATGTAGAAGGAAAACTACTGTCAGATTGGGCAACAAAAGAGCAAACATTTTTAAAGCTTTAATTTATAAACATGAGCGTTATATTCAGTTTTAAAGGCTTAAAAGTGTTTCAAAGCAATTCATTTTCCTTACAGTTTATTATCATTTCACAAAACATCTCAACAAAGTCTAAGAACTGATGAAAACTACATATTTGGTGACAAAAGCATGGAAATCATTTAAAAATATATATACAGTTTAGAATTCTAATAGCATTAAACAAAAATTAGTCCTGATCAATTCTCAAGATTAATTTATTAGTAGTATAAAAACCTTAAAGAATTTTTAAGGTTGTAAGAATAAAAACATTATTCCAGTTTGTTCATTTGAATACAGAGACATGAGGTGGATTAAAACATGGAAGTAAAAGTATTTAAAATACTCAGATTTTTATTAGAGATTTTTTAGGCCCATGATGTACAATAGGCCCAATTTAGTTTTTTATACTTTTTATATTTTTCCTCCAGATGAATAAAAAAAAAAATACATAGACACCACCATTTTTAATCTTTTTATTTTGAATAAATTCATTATGAGAGTAAAAAAAATTCATTTAATGTATACATTTTTAAAGCTAAGCGGTCAAATATATTCTTTTTGATTGCTAATAAACACAGAAGATTTTCTGTATTACATTATGGATCAAATTGCAATCATATATTTCTTATTTCCTTTAGTATTTTTGTGAACCACCACTGTTAGATGCGCTCAGTGGGTGCAGTTCCACTCCGAGCCGATGGGGGTCGCTTTCCTCTACTGATGAACCGACGCTCCATTGAACCGGATTAGCTGACTGTACCAAAGACAGCTGTCACTTCAATAAAGCAACCGAAACAGTATAAATCTACAGGTTCGTCCGAAGCGAAGCGGTATGCAGAGTGGACCGGAGTCTCCAGAAGGTTCCGTGTAGGTCTGCAGCACAGAGTGTCATTTTAAAGACACCGCTCACCGGAAATGAACGGAATCAGCAGCGGAGCTAACAGGCTAACTGCTAACTAACGGTTAGGATGTTGAATAAACCTTACTGAAGACTCGGTGACGTTACCAGGGAGTCTGCGTGACGTCATGGACTCCCTGTTGGACTTTGAGGAGTGCATCAAGGACTCACCTGAGTTCAGGTAACGTCTAGTTCTGTCTTGTCAGAGTTTATTAATAACCGGGACATTAATTCAGCATTTAGACTAAACAAGTGGAACCAATGAACAAGGCAGCAGATCGGACAGGGGATAGATCTGGATTTCTGATTAAAAACATCCTAGCTAAAACAGAAGGTTGTTTTAGCTAGGATCTTTTCATCAGAAGGACCTTCAATAACTAAAAGGGAATAATTAAGTTCATTTCTATATCCCAATTCACAACACATTGATCTCAAGGCACTTTACAGTTCAGCAGATCATCCAGTCAAACTGATTCAAAGTTTTCTATCTAAGGAAAACCAGTTGATTACATTGACTCATTGACCCAAATGCAATCCCTCACACTAGGCATGCTTGTAGTGACGGTGGAGGAAAAACTCCCTTTAACAGGAAGAAACCTCCAGGAGAACAGAAGCAGAGATACAAAAGGCAGCTGTTAACCAGCTCCACAGGCGACCCCCCATCCAGGGAAACACACAGCCAGGCAGACGAGCTCCGAGCCAGCTCCCATGTCAGAGGACGAAGAGAACACATCCAGGCAGTCACAGTCAGAGAAACAGGAGTACACTGGAAAACAATATAAGAATAAGGGTGAGGGAAACTGGTGACAAACTGAAGGAATTCAGCTGAAGGAAATGGATTTTGGTCCAGAGGACGAGCTTCTAAAGGTTTGTTTATCACATCACCTTCAGCAAGAGCTGGAGAGGCTCACCTGGAAGTGGTTGAAAGTCCAGGTTCAGCCTCTGGAGCTCCTGGTGATTACCAGAACCAGAGTGCTAAGCTGCTAATTAAAGCTCCCTGTGGAGCAGCTAGTGAAGAACCTCCTCCTGGAGAAGCTATTCCAGTTGTTATCCAGAGGAAAATCCTGATCATGTTTCATCTTCTTGCTTTAGACTGACTCTGGATCAGTTTGAGGCCGATGTTTCCTCGCTGGAGACCCACCTGGATAAGGTACCACTATCTCTGATGACACTTAAAGTTCTGTGTTTTTTTTTGAGGCACTGACCCGCTGCTGGGTTCAGTCTCCTTTCACTGATGGAGACAAACCGTCAGACGTTAAACATCACATAGCGACTCTCTGCTCTGACTGTTTCTGACCAATCAGGTGATGAAGCTGTGCGGGAAGATGGTGGAGGCGGGACAAGCGTACAACTCGGCCAATAAGCTGTTCCTGAGCAGCCTGGCGGAGCTGTTGTCGTATCAGAAGAAGGAGACGGTGGTGATGGTAAGGAGGCCTGCGGAGATGATGGGAATGTGGAGCTTTTTGTCTCCCTGACTTCCTGTTTGCTTTTTTTGTTCAGAGCTGCCTGAATCAGTTCCAGCAGGGTTTGCAGGAGATGCTGAGCTTCCACACGGTGAGTCCTCCTGCCCTCTTCTTCTCCTCCCTGAAGTTCAGCTGATGTCTCCTTTCTCCCGTCTCCTCCTCAGATGCTGCTGGATCAGACCCAGCGAGCCATCGTCCAGCAGCTGTCCAGCCTCTGCTCACAGTGAGTCTCTATGAGGTCCACTACGTCTCCACCCCAAACCTCATCCTGATCCCTTCCTGCTGTCTCTGCCTCCAAGGTTCCTGCCCCAGCTGGCCGACACCAGGAAGGAGTTCATACGGATCGGAGAGGACCTGGAGACGGCAGCGGCGAAGAACGCTCAGGTGTCGCGGCACAAAGCCGCCGACGCGGAGCGGGCGAGCCACCTGCTGCTCGCCACACGGAAATGTTACCAACACTTTGCCCTGGATTACTGCCTGCAGGTACGACCCGGAACAACTATCACCGGGAACGCAGGAGGGGAACCTCCCCATCTTATGGAGTCAGTCTGCTTTCAACCCAAATCTTCCTTCTGATGTTTTTCAGCTCAACACCTTTAAAACCCAACAGAGGATGGACGTCCTAAACTCTGTGAGTCGTTTCTGCAACATTTCAGATCAATTCAGTTTCAAGTTTTCCACAAATAGAATCCCAGCAGCTTTCATAGGTGTTGGAGATCGGCCTGTTTTTCAGTGTAGTCCTGTTTCTCTGACTGTGACTGGCTGGATGTGCTCTCTTCAACCTCTAACGTGGGAGCTGGCTCGGAGCTCGTCTGCCTGGCTCTCTGCTCTCTGCTTCTGTCTCCTTGAACCCCAGTGCGGCCTCAGCAGATGGCAGCTCACACTGAGCCTGGTTCTGCTGGAGGTTTCTTCCCGTTAAAAGGAGTTTTTTCTCTCCACCGTCACTACAAGCATGCATAGTGTGAGGGGATTGCATTATAGTTGCAAAGAGAAGTTTGTTTTTAATGAAGTTTTGGGGGAAAAAAATGCAATCCAGAAATAAAACTTTAAGAAATATTTTAATCAATAAAAGTTTTTGGGAGCAAGTTTGTTGTTTTCACAAATTATTTTCTCAAAAGTATTTTTTTGATGTATTTTTACCAAGTTTTATGAATTTACATTTTTTTTTTTTTTCTTTTTTTGTTGTTAAGATTGAGTTATATGAATTTAAGTCTTCTCAAATTTGCATTTTCCAGATCAGCTTCTCTTCACTTAAGGGCGCAGGCTTTGAAAAGAATGAAGTTTATATAACTCAATCTGAAATAGAGAAATTTGAAAAAAAAATGAAAACATTAAGTTGATTAAAAAAATATAAATAACAAAATCAAAGTTACTCTCAAATCATTTTTTTTTTTCAATTTTCAAAATTTAATTTCTGGATTGATTTTTTTTCTTCAAATTTCTATTTCCAAACCATTTTCTTTGCTTTGCAGCAATAATGGAACAAAAGTCGCTCCATACTGAATGATGATCAGATTTCTTTCTGCAATCAGGTGTTCTCCTTCGTGCACGCTCAGTTCACCTTCTTCCACCAAGGCTTCGACCTGCTCAGAGATCTGGAGCCCAGCATGAAGACCCTGGGAGCTCAGGTTCTGACCTCTGACCTCTGATGGTCCATGTTCTGGTTGATCGCTGCTCAAACCTGGATGTTTGTTCCTCAGCTGTCGCAGCTTTCTGCCGACTGCGCTACCAAGAGGAAGGAGCTGGAGAACCGACACCTGCTGGTGCAGCAGAGGGTAAGGAACCAGTTCAGAATCAGAACATCCCTCAGTGTCTTTGTTGGGATTCCACTTCGTTCTGTTTCTTCATCACTGAGAGGTCCAACAGAACCCGACCCGCTGAAGCACCCAGACAGCTGGAGCATCGGGATTCTAACAGTTAAACCGGATCCAGAAAGATTTCCTGAGCTCTATAAGAAATCTGAATTTTCCAACTGCTCCTCATGAGGGTCATAATTTGTCCCAAAGCGACAGGAAGTAGGACCGCTCCAATCCACTCCCACTATGGAATCAGAATAGTGAAAACCAACACAGGCCGTTTCTCAGTATGTGTGCGTTCTCATGTGCTTGTGTACTCCTGAAACTTCATCAGCCCCAGCCCTAGTACTGTTCCAATACACAAGAAGACAAAGAAGTCCCCGGATGTTGTTCTCATCCCTCCCTCATTACCCAGCATGCATCAGAGCAGACTTGTCTGTTCTTGAAATTAACAGCTGTCCCAGCATGCACTGCGGCAGCAGCTTCCAGGTTAGCGCTCACAGAGTTCAGAGTATAAAGGTAAAACTTAATTCTGTTGCTGTTGTTCAATAAAAGTACGTTTTAAGATCATTTGAGGCGAGAACATTATACTTCTAAGCGTCACTATATGGTCCATTTACCGATTAATGCGTAATTTTAAAAGAAATTTCCAAAGTTGTGAGGAGCTCCGAGTCTCGTCTGCAGCAGCCCTCTCTCTGTGTGATGACTTAGTGTTGATGGTGCAGACAAATTATATATACACAGAATACAGAATCTGTAGCCATCTACAAAATAAAACACATAATATATTATATACAACACATAATATACAATATATAGCAGAGGTGGAACGGTACAAAAACCTCACGGTTCGGTACCTACCTCGGTATGGACCCTACGGTTCGGTACGTTTTCGGTACACGGATATCTGGGTGGTGTCATTTGATATGTGTCAACCTATTCTTAGACTTAGAAACTTAGACAGTACTTTATTGATCCCCTGGGAAGACTCCCTCCGGAAATTAAGGTTACCAGCAGCTTACAGGGCAAAAAAGTATTAAGTTAAATTAAATTAAAATTAAGCAAAATATAAATACAAATAAATATGGAGTTCACATTTAACAGAAAATAACTAAAAAACCCGATGTGTTCTCATGCACATAATGAACAGGTGTCGAAACAACAACGACAGACCGCCTTTGTTTTGTCAACCACTCACTCTCCATAGCTATTATAACTCACACGGAACCCAAAGTTATCCCACACCACTGACTTGAATGATAATGGTGGATCTTCTAATTCATCGCCACTCGCCATTGTTTGCACTCTCTCGCAACAACACAACCCAACAGCGTGTACCTTCCCACCAGAGATGGCAAAAGTACTCTACTTTTCCATTACTTGAGTAAAAGCTGCAGATACTTGTGTTAAAAAATACTCTGGTAAAAGTGGAAGTACTGATTAAACTTCTTTACTCAAGTAAAGTAACAAAGTACAGGCTTGTAAATTTACTTAAAGTATAAAAGTAAAAGTAGAAACCACTTTTTTTCATGCCGTTGCCTACATTTTAAATGGATGTCTGCCAACAGGACTAGATCTCCGTTGTGTTCATTTCAATCATCATAAAGTGTCGTCAATGCTACTATGCTAACGCCACCGCCCGCAAGCTGCAATGATTTACCGCCAATGAATACCACACACGCCGAATCTGTTGATTCATCTTGTAGTGAAGTGCGTCAAATGCAAGCGTGGAATTCCCATCAATTAGATTGAATTTGGTATTGTTATTGATAGCGTGTGAAATAATACTTGGTAACTCCATTGAAATGATTCAAAACTAAAGTAACGAGACAAATTTTTTAAAATGTAAGGAGTAGAAAGTTAAAAGATATTTGTGTAAAAATGTAAGGAGTAAGTAAAAAGTACCAATAAAATATAAGTATAAAAGAGTAAAGTAAAAATATCAGAAAAATCTACTTGAGTACAGTAGCGAAGTATTTGTACTTACGTTACTTCTATCTACTTCCCACAAGGGATGCAGTTTGGCCTTTGTGTTGTGACACAATTTGGCGTTTTGCTGTCCGGGTAATCCAGGCATGGCTATGGACAATACGGCGCCAGCTATACGGACCAATCAAGGCTTTGCAGAATATGGTTAAATGGTCCGTCACTGAAGGTGTTTTGGGTCATGTCAAAACCAGTGGTTAACATTCATCCACCTTTCCTTCATTTCTGACCAGCTTCTCAGTCCCACAGCATGACACTGCCACCTTCAGGAAACCAATATTTATTTATATACATCTATTTGCTTCTTAACTGTTTCTAGAAACAGTCTAAAACAACATCCATCCAGCTGTTTTATTTCACTATAATTAAATGTTTTTTTTTTTTATATTTTGGAAATCACATCTTTAAAGTAAATAAATTACATAAATCACAAACACATGTGGCATGTGGATGACATTTACTTACTGATTTACAGCCAAGAAGACATTGACAGCCGGTTAGCTTGAAGCTAATTTTATTAAAGTTTCCAAAGGGATGCTAATGCTATTAGTGGCTTATTTTTCTCTTTCTTCTGACCTACAAGCAACTAGCCTGGGTGCCAGTCGGGCAGTCCCGCCCACAAGGTTTTGAGTTCGGGGAAGTTCGATCTGGTCTTAAGCCAGTATTGCTCATACTGTCAGGCGATCCAATCAAATTAAAGGCGGACAGATGATCAAGAGTAGCGTAATCAACCGGCTGGCGGTGACAACAATAGCTGCCGCCCGTTTGGGTAGGTAGATTCTGCTAATAGGTCTGTTCTAGAAGATGCTCGACAACAAATTAATTTTAAAAGGAACAGAAAGCGATCAAGTCTCATCTTCTTATTCTAGGCGTGAAACTACTGCAGCTTTGATTTTAATGGACACACTTTTGACCACAACTGTACGTCACTCCGTTGCTCTTATTGGTTGTAAGTCTCTATCCAATTGAGGGCAGAGGCATTTTTCCTGGTTCGTTCGAAAACACGCCCCATAATCACAGCTCTATGGAGCAGTATCAGACTCATATTCTGACTGGGAATTGAATTCGGACTACGTCAGGCTATAAAACAACCAAAATATATCAAAGTATTTTACATGAAGAAGCCCTTTATTTGAAACCGAACAGAGATGGATGTTTTTAAGTGGTTTAATACTGCAGCTTTGACTGCAGCTCTAAAACTTTCTACGGCAGCTCGCTGCTTCCTGTTTTATGCAACAGAATCCTCTTCATCTTCCGGGTCTGACCTGGTGTCTGTCTGCATTCAGCTTTTTCAGGTGTATGAAGTGTGAGGGTGACACACAGGATGATGTGTAGAGGTGTTCAGCAGTTGGCCTCCTCTCATCAGACCACCTATTCCCACATCTTTTCTGTTTTTACTGAAAACACTGGCTGAGGGTTACATGGCTGAACTGAGGTCAGCATCTGAAGCTTGGATCTGCTTTAATAATCAGGAGACCTCTGAAGGCAGCAGGACAGAACTTTTATACACTTTTTGTATTTTTATTTGTAAAAACGTGAATCGCAAACCTTCACCCTCGAGGTAAAGCATTACTTAAATACCCTGAGGTTTGGTTTATGAAAGTTCTGTGACCGTTGTGTAGATTCAGAATCCACCTGGAACCAGCTGCCTGCTCCACTTGTTTAAGAAAGGGGCTCTGGTGGAGGGAATCTGAGTGGATTTGGAGTAAAGCGGCGTCATTGTTGTGTCCTCAGGATGCTTCAGGCGAGCCGATGGTCAACTCGTGTCCCAGCAACGGTGCCGTCATCCAGGGATACCTGTTCAAACGCTCCAGGAGGAAATCAAAGACCTGGAAGAGGTACAGCGCCGCTGTTCGCCCTGAACGGTCTCTGTTTAGGGTTAATCCGTTTCCTCTGATTCCAGATGCTGGTTCACCATAAGAGATCATCAGCTCATCTACAAGAAGTCCCATAAGGTAAGATTCTCAGATCGGGTCGCAAGAACCAGCTGAAATGATCAATATAATCCAGCGGCTCAAATGATTTCCTCCTGTTTCTCTCTAATCCTGATGATTTTAGTGGAATTACCAACTTTTTAAATTTGACTTTCCTTCCCTTTCCTGCTGATTTACCTACGAATCTGATTCAGAAACTTTTGACTAAATAAACCCAATTAAAATCCGAGCCTCAACAGAACCGTCGGCATTTTTCCCTCTATGATCCGATCCATAAAATGACGCTCCTGATTCCTAAAACTTGAATCCATGAGCTTTGAATCTAGAGCTCGGTCTAAACAGGTGATTCTGTATGACATCAAACATTCAGCCAATCCGTTTGCCCCATTGGTCTCATGACTCAGCTGCTTCAGGAAGACGGCGCCAAGCGGTTCTGTGGTGAGTGAGCTCTGCTGCGGTTCTGACTTGGTTCTTTATGTTACTGTGCTTTAATGGGCCCATCTTTATGTGCCTTAATGGGTCCATCTTGTTTTTGCAAAAAAAAAAAAATGTAAAAGTTGGCAGTAAGTTAGAAGATATGACTATTTGATGAAGTGTATTGATATAATCGTCTGTCTGACAGTTGACTTAACTCTGTGAACTGTCCATGTAGTTGATGTCACTGCAATAGTAAATTCTCTCAAGAATTTAATTTAAAGAAAATGACTTTACCTTTTCGTAGAAGGTAATTTGGTCAGGCCAGATGTCCCTCCTCAGTTAAAGGCTCCGTACAGTAAAGATATGTTACTCTATCTAGCTGTCTTCACTGTGATTTGCTACAACCATGTTTAGAAACTTGTCAAATGTTGTTCAGCGCACATATACGACTCATCAAGTAACAGTTTATCAAACCCCTTTTGGATTCTTGGTATGTTGACATGGTGACTATTCAGTTTCACCAAATAAACAACAGAGGACTGGATTTATCAAGATCCAATTTTGCGTGCAGTAATTTGCGCTCGCAAACTGGAATTTTGCGCGAGGGGCTGAACCATGGTTTGCGGGTGATTTAACAAGAGCGATGGCGTAACTGGTGGCAGGTGCAAAACTGTTGGAGACGCCCCATTTAAATGCGCGATGTTTTATCGCTGTTTTATATTTCAAATTTGAACAGTATTGGTTGAAATTTAACAAATATTTACCCCCCACCCTCCAAAAATATATATAAAAACTTTACAACCTTATTCTCTAAGGTATGTGTGGCTGTAGAATTTCATTAATCCTAAAAAAACCAAACAAAAGGAAATTTGTTTGTAGAAAAATGCATTTTACCAAATGCTCACAAGAAGTGACTGTGGATGATATTACTGCGCGCGTGTATGCATCCGCGCAGCATTGGCATGTTGCTCCACAGGCGCGCAGTGAGTATGGTTCTCCCGAAGGCGGGCTACATGGTATTCTAAAAAACGGCCGGAGCATCTGGAGATCCAGATCTGCGGAGATCCTGTGCCCGCTGCAAAATCGACCCAGATGCAAAAAGTGCAATGTTGCAATGCTGCGGGGAGTTTAGTGATATCTGGTATTGCGTGCGGGTCCTCCTTGTGGCTGGCTACAAATCCATTCGAGTTCCCCAACAGCTCCAAAATGGCAATGCGCTGGATAAAACTATATGTTTTGATTCCAAAAATATTCACACAGAGTGAAAAAATGCGTTCTCTGCGTCTCCTTGCTTCATTTCGATGTCTCCTTCTTGCGAGTACAATAACCGCTGCCATGCTTGCTAAACGCATTACGCATACAGACCATTTGCTACCTTCTTTTGAAACGTGTTAAATATAGAGTCAGATACCGTTAGCAAAATTGCTTTCAGGTTTAATAAATCACTTTGCGCGCAGTGCAAATTAATATATTTACATTGTTCTCCTCCCACATGCTAGCTGCGCGTAAACGCCTCCATATTGCATATTCATTGCAGAAAAAGTACTAAATGGATAAGAGGTTTATTTAGCACGTTTTAAAGACCAAATCCCTTTTAGCACGCTGTTGATAGATCATCGGTTTGTACATTTTTTTAGCGCATGCGCAGTGGAAATAGCTCATGTTTTTATACACGCGAAAACCTTTGATAGATCCGGCCCAGAGAGTGCAGAGAAATCGTAGATAGACTAAAGCTGGGTATACACTGTATGATGTTTCCAATCATTGCTCTTGGCTAAAGCTCTGACTGTACAACAAAACCACAGGGTTTAACTTCACAATATCTGTTTTTATACTTTACAACCCGATGCTCTGGGTCTGGTGCAATCTTACTGCTCACAGTAGCTACGTTTACATGCGCAAATTTCTCTGATCTGAACTAAATCTCGGTTGATCGAAAGTTTAAAATCTCTGTTTACATGGACACTGAATAAAATGATCTGATAATGGAGTGTTTATACATGTAGCAAGCTTTGGATCAGATTAAATAATTTGACCAAAATGCAGAACTGTCTAGCTTATAGCAAACACTGTAATAGTAGTAGAGGCTGCCTGTTTTGTAAACAAACCCGTACTCAGCGGTACCTTGTGCTAATGCTCCTTTGCGGGGTAGATGGCGGGTTCATCTACATGTTACATTTAGAGCCACCTGCCCCACCAAGGAGCAGGAGCCAGTGAATGAAGATTAGTTTAGAAAAACATCACACTGATGTTCCACACATGCAAAGATGATTTTACTCCAAAGATCCAAAAGGTTGTATACCTGGACACCAAGCGGAAAGGAAATCGGGGGAAAAAAAACATATCTTTCCAATCCGACCAAATTGGATTAGAATCTTCAGTCTGTCATGTTTACATGACACATTTTTGATCCAATCAGGCCTTCAATCCGATTATTTGTGCCCACATAAACGTATCTGCTATACAACCCACTTTGGACTGAGCCCTGTAGAGAGATGATGCTGGTCAGACTCTTGTCCAGAAGTAAGAGAAAAAGAATTCATGCGAAAGATGCAAGGTTGAGGTAAATCGGCTTGTAATTGTTACCCCATTTACACTACACTTGAAGAACCGTGCCGAGACGGTCCGAGCTCAGTAACTGAGATAACTTATCGTGTGTAAATGGAAAGAAAACTGAACTGAACCAAGCTAGACACAACCGGACCGAGCTAACTGCACAAAACCAGTTCCAGAGGTGGGCTCAGGCTCGGTTTTCCCTATGGCTCGGTTCTCTGATAACAAGCGCGCATGAGCAGAGCGGCGCCATCTCTGTCTGGCTGCACATCCCGACCACACTCCATTCCAGTAGTTGCGGCGCTAATGCCCCTCCAGAAGTTGCCTACCAACCAACACAAAACAGAAGAAGAGCAACAACTAAGTTTAGCCGACTTTCTCAAGTAAATCCACGAAAGGTTGCCGTCTTCGCCTGATCCTCCTCAAACACCGACGTACAGCAATAATAATCAAGCATAACTTTCTGAATTTGACGGGCGCCGCCATTTTGATTTGCTTGATTCCCTCCTTCTTTGTCTTTTTCTTCTTGTGTTTTATGGCGGTTGGCAAACAACTTTTGGTGCATTACCGCCACCAACTGCTTGATTTCCTCCTTCAATACTGGCAGTAATACCGCAGATCGTCACTAGGAGGCGAGGAGTCAAGGAACCGAGATAGCGTGATGTGTAAACGGTCGTCAGAAACAAGCTCAGCCTGGTTAACTGATCCGAGCTCGGACCAGTGTCGGCATGGATCGGTTTTTCAAGGGTAGTGTAAATGGGGTATGTGCTTCAATAGTAAGATGGGATTATGATCAACTTACCAGGGCTGACTGAATTTCAGAAATCCATAACATTCTCCCATGGTTAAAAAAATCAATCCAAAAAAAACACCCAAAGCAATCATCAAACTGCTGTTAAAAAAGAGCAACTTGGAAAATCTGCTACTACAAAACTACAGGCCAGTCTCACATCTCCCCTTCAATACTGATTATTTTAAAAAGCTCAGTTTCAGCAGTTCAACACCTTCCCAACAATGATCAGCCTGCTAGTAGTCTTCCAGTCAGGCCTCTGTCCGCACCACAGTAAAGAGACTGTTCTTATCAAAGTGCTCAGTGAAATCCATGAAAATAGAGACAGTTGGAAGAATCACAGTCCACACAGACCACACAAATTACATGTGGCGTTCCCCAGGGGTCCATGTTAGGGGCCCTTTTATTTCTTATCCACATCCTCCCCCTAACTCAGATCTTAATAAACAACAACAGTTATCATAACTTTGCAGACGACACACAGCTGTACGTCACCATTCTATAACCCATTCTAGCACTGGGTAAAAATCAATGTATGGATGTGACCCATTTTTCTTTAGCTGAATCTAAACAAAACTGAAGTAATACAATTTGAACAAAAGGAAGATTGTTAAAAAGTTGGGAATCTGGGTGTAGTGATGGATTCAGAACCAACCCTTCAGAGGCTCATAAAGACAACAAAATTGGCCTACTATGAAGTAAAACCATCTCCAGGATTAAAGGACTGATGTCTCATCTTGAAAAACTAATGTCTCTTGCATTCATCTTTAATAGAATTGATCCCTGCAGAGGTGTTTTCATACATCAGACAACTGCAGCTGATCCAGGAAGCTGCTGCCAGCGTCCTCACTAAGACGAAGAAAGTAGAGAACATCAGCCCAGTTATAAACTCCTTCCACTGGGTCTCTTTATCTCTGAGAATAGTTTAAAAAAACTCTGTTCACTAAATGGCTTTGATAAAAAATACATTACAGACTTGCTGTCAGTGTTTGAGTACTCAGACCATCTGGTCTACTGGATGAAATCTACTCTGCAGAACCTTAACCTGAACCAAAGAGTCAGCTTTTAGTTTTTAAGCTCCAGTGATCTGGAATAAACTCCAAGAAAACTAAAAGCTCTGAAATCCTCAGTTGCTTTAAATTTCGATTTAAAGCTTCTTTGTATAAATGCATTTGATTGTAATATCTAAATATTGTGGAATAAGTTTTTTTTTTTTTTTTCAAAGTCAAACTTTCCTTTTATTGTCATTTTAATTTTTCATCAGTCATTTTGTAAATCTTTTTTATAATCTACAAATTCTAATTTTTATCCATGTTGCGTCTCTGCCACTGCAGTTCAATGTAACATTTTGAATCGTGTTGCCGTGTGCTATATAGTTGCTTACGGATGCCTGAAGCCCCGCCTGGTCCAGGGTCCAGAAGGTGTCTGATGTTGGGCTCATGTCTCTGCAGGAGGACGCTGCCGTTCTGTTCGAGGATCTCCGACTGTGCGCTGTGAAGCCTGCAGACCACATGGATCGACGGTTCTGCTTCGAGCTGCTGTCGGTCCAGAAGTAAGACGGCACACTTAGAGCCGCATGATGCTGGCCTGCAGGAGGAAGCATCACTCAGCAGCGTGTGTGTGTGTGTGTGTGTGTGTGTGTGTGTCAGGTGCTGTGTTCTGCAGGCCGACTCTGAGCAGCTGAAGCAGGCGTGGCTCAGCGCTCTGCAGGGCAGCATCGATCTGGCCTACAGGGAGAGGAGCGACGCTCAGCTCACACAGGCAGGTCCACCACAGACACATCTATACGTCCTCATCTATCCGTCCGTCTTCACCCACCTGTCCTCATCCATCTGTCCATCCCCCTCCCCTCAGACACAAATTTGGAACATTAACAGCCAATAGTAACAACAGATAAAGTTTTTATTCTGTCTGATCCACCTCTGTCTCCGTTCAGCCCAAAGATCCTCCCCCCGTCCTCTCTGCCGGTGACGCTTCTCCAGGTCCACCCTCCCAGAGGCCGGCGGTGCTTGCTGTGGCCCTCGGGGGCCCTGGGAACCAGCGGTGCTGCGACTGCGGGCAGGAGGAGCCGCGCTGGGCCTCAGTCAACCTGGGAGTCACCGTGTGCATCGAGTGCTCTGGCATCCACAGGTGCGTTGGGTGGGATGCTGATGATGGGAACCAACCAGGTTCTGTGTCTGAGGGAAAGAGACGTCTCTGATCTATGTGTCCACAGGAGCCTCGGTGTTCACCTGTCCAAGATCCGCTCCCTGACTCTGGACTCCTGGGAGGCCGAACAGCTGAAGGTACAAGTAGCAGAAACAACCACCATACGGAAAGCTGTTTATTAAGGGTGTTAATAATAATCGGCTTTTGTATCGATGCATCGATCCAACAGCCGACGTTCGATGCATCGAGCACGTCCGCAAGAGAATCGATTCATGTTTGTTTTTTTTTCCTGGGTCTTTCATATTATCCATTTGCTCCTGTGCGTAATTCTCCTCTCCGTGCTGCGGTGGCGCTAAACCTATTTTGCCCTCTTACCTCACTTCCTGGTTTTACTCTTACAGCAGTGTGTTGCAGTGAGCTTGACACAGACATTTTTGATTTATGCTCAGTATTGTGGCGTGGTCTGAGCTACACACTGTGGGTCTAGATCTGACGGCGCTGGCGAGGAAGTGGGGGCAAGTTTGTCCCGACAACGGAGGGACATGAGGGCCAAAAAAGCGGAGATCCAGGTGGAAAAAGGCTCCCAGCGTTCTCGGCGCACCTCGCTTTTCTAGCGGGTCAGACTTCAGGAGTTGTTTTCGCAATTTCGGTCATAAAAACAAAACAAGCCGGCCTCCTGTCTGTGGCACTGTCTGCCGTCAGCTACAATTTGGGAGAGGAGCAGCTGAGGCGTTTCTACTTCTGTTATTTGCTGTTGTTTCTCAAAAAATGCATAACGATATTACAGCTTTCATTGATTTATTTCAAATTTGAAACATTGTCTAGTCTGTAAGGTTTAAAAAAAAAAAAATCGAATTATATTGTGATGTATTCTTGAGTATAGAAAATAATCGAATCGTTGGGTCAGGAAATCGATACTGAATCGAATCGCCATGATGGATGTGATTTACACCCCTACTGTTTATAGCAATAATCAGGTTCTGTACAGCCTGAAATGTCCTGGAAGTGGATTAGTTTCAGATCCAGATTAGAATAAAGGAATATGTGAGATACTCAAATGTTCTTTTTCCCTCCCTCCCACCGCCCCCCATTTGATGAACATAAAAAAAAAAATCAAGGTTGGTCTGACAGTTTTTACCATCGCTGTATGTGATATATGAAATAAAATGTGGTTTCTTTCATTGGGTGAAAAGTAGGGATGGATCCGCCATGTGATCTGCTGTTAATGACTCCAATCATTCAGAGATTGTTGCACATCAATTTATTCTCCCTGTGATTGATTGAAGCAGAGGCTGCTAAAGCTTGTGTCAGCAGCCGCAGCTCTCCAACTTGTTTTTTTGTTGGTTTAGTTTACCAACATGTTAGTTACTTTATTATGACTGTTAAGCTATTTTAATTGTAATATTAACTTCATCAGTAGTTTTCAGGTTGATTGGGTTACGCAGTGTTGGTGGCTGACTAGATACTTTTTTGCCCCACTGTAGGTATGAGAACCATCAACCTATTTATTATTATCCATTCTTCAAAAAGAAGCAGAGTATTTCTATCAGCTATCTAATATTAGAGATTATAGATGCAGGCTAATACGATGAATTCAGTTTATTTCTATAGCACCAATTCACAACACATGTCATCTCAAGACACAAATTGATTCAAAGTTTTCTGTCTGAGGAAAACCAGTTGATCGCATTGACTCAAAGGTAATCCATCACACTAAGCATGCTTAAAGCGACAGTGGAGAGGAAAAACTCTTTTAACAGAAAGATTTTAAAAGGGAGAAGACGTAGATGGCAGAGGCACAGATGATGTCAGCTGTTCTAAAACAGACTGACTGGACAGCCTCTGGCGCTTTGGACTGTGGCTCTCCTCACTCTTATCACTCTCCTCTCCATATACATGGTCAGGATGGCAGTGATAGGCTCCACCAGAAGTTCCTGCCATCAGGATGTGGGGAACTCCCGGCACGGAGGGGAGTCTGTGAATCCTAGGGGAGACTGATTTTAGTTTTTTGGCTAATATTGGAGCGAGACATCCCACATTTCAATAGTTGCTTGGGGTAGTAGGATGAAGGATCTGTCAGTTTGTCATTTGTTTGGTTTAAATTGTTGACATACGGAGGTTTTGTCAGAAACAAACTATTTTTTTATGAAATAAGTCACATCCTAAATGTTTGTTGTTTTTTGTGCATCTTTGTCTTTAAACTAGATCTAAATTTCTATGATAACAGATCTATGCACTGTTGCCTCTTTTGTTCACTTCAACAAAATCAACTGAAAACCGCCTCGGTGATTAGAGACGCCACCAGAGCCCTCTAATTTTTTAGAATCCTATAATTGAGTTGGGTTTTGTCTCCACCAGTAGTCTCAGTAATGGAAAGGTTCTGCTTGTTTTTTCTTGCCAAAAGTTCATTCTTTTCAAATAAACCAATTAGAAATGTTAGGTTTTAATAATCAGTTCTTCACTTAAAGATCTTCACATAATCACCTTCTTCTGCAGCTGCTGTGTGTTTTGGGAAACGATGTGGTGAATGGGATCTACGAGGCCAGATGTTCTGAGGAAGGACGAGTCAAACCCGGCTCCGACAGTCCGAGGTGAGGCGTGACATCTGCTGAACAGCTGCAGGACTTTCCTCTTCTGAGATGATCCGTAATCCCTGGAGCTGCTCTGTGTTTCAGGTCAGAGAAAGAGATGTGGATCAGAGAGAAGTACGTGGAGAAGAGGTTCGTTCAGAGCAGCAGCTCAGGTGGAGCCAGTAAGTCCTACTGTTGGTGGAGTATCGGCCTGATCTGGAGCAGTTTCTGTTCCTGAAATAGAATCTGTCCAGTGAGTCTCTTATATAAGCAGAGCTTTCTGTCTTAGGGCCCGATAAAGGGGTGGGGCTTCGTCTTTACCTGGCTTCTGTAGCTGGAGATATTGTTGCCATGATGACAGCTCTGGCTGAAGGAGCAGAGGTCAACAGCAGCGTTGCTGAGGAGGAGGGACGGACGGCGCTGATAGGAGCGGCTGTCGGGGTGAGATCACTTCTCATGTGCCCCATAAGTCCGGTCCTCCCCGTACCGTCCAGACATTATAAGCTAGATGCTGTGATTCTGTCCTCCACCTGCAGGGGTCCCTGTTGGCCTGCGAGTTCCTGCTGCAGAACGGTGCAAATGTCAACCACAGAGACCTTCGAGGGCGCGGCGCTCTGCATGCTGCTGCTACCGCTGGACACACCGGGTAACTACACCGCTACACTGACCCACTCTCAGCGAGCCCCACCATGCTGACCAACACGGCTCGCTCTCATTGGTTAATCCAGACAGGTGTGTCTGCTGCTGAAGAGAGGAGCCAATCAGTACGCTGTGGATGAGACAGGGAAGGACCCGCTGGCTATCGCGGTGGAGACGGCCAACGCTGACATAGTCACTCTGTGAGTCTAAACAGCTGTAACTGTGGCAAAGCCCAGAGGTAGGGATGGGGATCGAAACCCGGTTCCATCAAGGACCCGGTTCCACTTTTTACAAAACCCGAAAATCAATAACGTTTGGGCTTATCGATACCACCACTATCGAGTCCAGTGGTCGTTTTTTTTTTTTCTCCCGGAGGTCCTGTAACATAATTGTGTGTCCCTCGAAGTCGCGTCACAGCATTTAAATCTAATCCACCATCCAATCACTGCAGCATGTA
The DNA here is from genome assembly GCA_018398635.1 of Cyprinodon brontotheroides. NCBI lineage: Eukaryota > Metazoa > Chordata > Actinopteri > Cyprinodontiformes > Cyprinodontidae > Cyprinodon > Cyprinodon brontotheroides. The sequence continues at coordinate 1,679,569 of JAGKQL010000024.1, forward strand.
CACCAATGTTTTTTGGAATGAAATTGTAAGCAAAACGATATTAAAAAGTAAAACAAGTGAAGTCTGGCACTTAACTTTGCTCGCGACTCGAGGATGGCTGATCAGAAAAGACTCCTCCTCACTCCTGCTGCTGCCGCTTGCACTTTTAGCGTCTTAATCATCCACTCCTTGAGTACCACTGGTAAGAAACACACAGACTTTGTAAGCTTGTGTCGAGTCAGTTAAAAATAAAGTAATTGTAGAAATCCCGTCTCTTGCTTAATCAGGAAGCATACAATCCTAGTTAGCTTCAGAAGAAGAGTAATTCTAAAGTTTCAGACGTGCGGCGTGATGATGTGTTCAGATTGGCTCAGTAAAAGCGACAATTAGGTTATCATGATGCATTCAAATTAATAACGAAAGTAAAAGCGGGGAAGGAGTGAGTTTTAAGCGAGAAACATGAGAGTAATACAGTTGTATATTGCTCTATATATAATTAGAAAGCTACACTGAAGTGCCAACTTTATTTTATTAAAAAATTACATTTAATTTAAAATACAATTATTTATTTGTTAAATATTTTCCTAATCACTAAAACATGATGAAAAGTGACAGTAGACAATACATTAACCAACAATTGTGAAAATATATATTCTAGTTAGTTTTATGTCATTTCGAAGTGGCCTATTACATTAGCCATGTTTATTGAAGGCTAGAAACGCGTTTTGTTATGCTCACTTGTTGAGCAATAAAAGCAATATCAGTTCTGTTAAAAACATTGTTGCATCGTCTTTTCCACCAAATAACAGAAAAGTATCGATAGTGGTATCGATAAAGACTCGGATCGATAAGGAGTATCGATAAAGGTATCGATATCAATAAATATTAACAATCCCCATCCCTACCCAGAGGTGCATTTAAAATCTTATGATGTGTGGATTAGTTTCATTAATACACACGACACGGGAATTTGTTTAATTTGTGCATTTCCACATATTCACACACATACAGTGTAAATTTAGTATAGCAATGTCTTTAACACTAGAACTCCCAAGGCTTTCACTTTGACGGTTCTGAGATTTTAAAGGGAAAGAACTTTATTTAGAATTTATGGTAAAATGGTAAATAGCCTGTAATTATATAGCGCCTTTTTTCAAGTTAGGAGACTTGACCAAAGCGCTTTACACTACATTCAGTCGTTCACACATTCACGCACACACTCACACATTGGTGGTGGTGAGGCTACATTGTAGCCACAGCTGCTTCTGTTGCTCATGTTAACTGACTTTTCTCTCTTTCTACATTTCCTTCATTTTAATGTAGTTTTTTAAATTAAAATTAAAACATAAAAAATAAATGTGGTTAATTTCTACCTCCATCTCCCCCACAGCTCTATTAGTTGCATTGTAAATTCTTCCCCCGGTTGATTGACGTTTGGTACCGTTGCCTAGCAACCAACATTCTACCTTAGAACTCTTTGGCTAATACAGAAAAAAATGGCTTTCAGAAGAAATCTAACAGGGTAGGAAGCGGCTCAGACTCTGACAGCGAGTCAGAGTAAGATCACCCACCCCCCGGGAAAACGCAGAGGTATCAGTGAACCATCAGACAATAGTAAAACTTATGTTCAAGCACTGCACCAGCCCTTGAACTGCTAAAACAGTTGCAGGCAAACCACACGTTACCGGCCGCAGTAGAGCTTGTATGTCATAAATGTGAAAAGGTGGTCTGCAGGAAATGTTTAGGGGGAATCAATAAATTTCTGTAAATAAAATTGCAATTATAAACTTTTAACCTGTATAGTAAAACAGTCTTACTCTACAGATTTATTTTTAATATAAATTTAGAACACAAATAATAATAGCATACAATACAGCCTTTGAAAGATATATAATTGACCTGTTTTAAGGTTTATGGATACAATGTGTTTTGGTTGTCAGATCATGCGGTGGGCGGTCATCCAGGATTCATAAAACAGTAGTAACATCCGTAACTTTAGTACGATTGCATCCTAACTGGCCACTAGAGGGCAGTGCTGAAACACTGAATGGCTAATACCAACCATGTCATCTGGAATCCTGAGCACATACTTCCCATACTAAATTAAATTTAAATTTGTATACACTCTAAGTCACTGAGAGGGCCCAGCCAAACCTCGTAAAAAAGAACTTGGCCCTCGAGATGAGGGGCAGCCGCATTGAGGTTGTAGCAGCTTGTGAATGTGCTTGGAGTAACCCATGATGCTACAGAACATATGGCCTCCAGTCAAAACCCCCCTAATAGCAGCCCAGAAGGTGGAAACGTTCCTGGTAAAGTGGGCCTTTAATTGAGTGGGAGAGATGTTGTTCAGATAGAGGACAGCCCCGCTTGGAACCTCCATAGTCCACAAAAAGCTGGTCTGACCACCTTACAGTTTTGACAGCAGCACTATAAGCCTCCAGCGCCTGTACAGGAGACAACAATTTAGACCATTCCTCAGTTGTACCAGACTGGCGAAGGTTAAGTCTTTTTGAAACTGGGCCAACCGCAACAGCTGGTGACAATGTGAACGGGCCAACAGATTGGGCACAAACGCAGTGTTTGGCCTCAAGGTCACACCAGAGCCCTTTGGATCCCATCAGAGACATAAGGAACTAATGGAAAGGTCATTTAGTTCTACAACACTCTTAGTTGATACAAGGGCTAACAAAGAAGACAGTCTTATATGAGAGCCACTTGAGCTCTGCTTGCACATAGGGGTCAAAAGGGGAACAGAACAAATTGTCGAGAACGAAGGAAAATCCCAGTCAGGCACTCGGAGAGGAGCAGTGGGGCCAACCTTTGAGCACCTCTCAGAAAAGAGAGAGCAGACTATGTCCACTTACTGAACGGTCATTAAAAGATGCATAATGACATGAGATTGCTGCCACATAAAACTTAAGGGTCAAAGGAGACACAACCCTTACCAAATGAAGACTGGAGAAGCTCCAGAACTTCGGGCACCTGGCAGGAAACCGGGTCCTCATTGCGGGCCGAACACCACTGAGACAATAGACGCCATCTATTCTTGTATTGCTCCTGAGCGGAGGGTGCCGTAGCATTCAGTATACCCACAGCAGGACAAATTGAGGGTTGGGGTGCAGTATTCTTCTCCCCAACTGAGACAGCAGATCCCTCCTGGCTGGAAGATGCCATTGGACCCCTTCAGGAGATCCCTGGACACCTTCAGAAGGAGTGCAGATCTGGTGCTTCCCTGATAGTTGATGTGGTAAACCACAGAGGTGTTGGCCTCCATAGTTTACAACATCAGCATTGCAAAGTCCTGCAATGCTGCGTAGCCAAATCCCTCCTCCACAGTTGCACCAACAGCATCCTGAAGCAATGCAGCATGTGCAAAGAAGAGGTATGCCAGTGAGTTCCAAAGGCGGCCAGCACTTACTCCTGCATTGTATGCCTTGCTGAGGAGGTTATCTGGGACTTGACATTGAGTTTGTGGGCATTGAACATAGCTCCAATCATTCTGCCATGAGCGCAGGGCCTCATGTGGCGACATAATTAATGAGGCAACAGCAGGTTCAAGTGCTGGCATACAGTCCAGGCAAGCCTTGGCGTACTCGTGCTGGCAGCCAGCACCTGGCCATTAGTGAACAGACGTGACAACACCCTTGGATCCCGCCAACAGGTGTTCAACTCTTTAGGTACTTCTCTGATGGAGGCACTGAAAACAGTGTAGGAGCCCACCAATCATTTGCCTGAAGCACAGAAGCGCACTCCACACAGCTATGGGAGATATCCCTGTACAACTTCACATGGATCAACCAATTCAGACGGTAACAGAAAATAGGCTGATATCGGGAGAGGTGGCGTCGATTAAACAGGCATATAAGAAATGTCTGACACTAAAGGGTTGGCTATACTCCTGCAGCAGTGTATCGCAGTGAGATTGTCGCAGATATTTTTGATTTATGCCAAATTTTAAAGCTTGGTCTGCACTATATTATTCCACACCACAAGGCAAGAGCTAGCACAAACTAGCTAGCATTGTGGGTAACGTGTGTGGGTGTGACGAGCTTGTTCGTCGTCTACAACCCCTCATCCAACGCCAGACGACACACAGTGCACCCGTGAGTGTTCCCCAAACACTGGCCGTGGCATTGGCCGTTTTGACTTCGGGAGCAAAACCTTCGCACAGAGCTGTGAGTGACACCAACAGAAAAAGACAAAATATAAGGTGGCTGGACACAAGCAAGCTGCAAGCTACAGAAAACGCTGCTGTCACCAGACAGAAAAATATTAATGCTTTTTCAGGAAGAACAGCTTAACCAACGTACCGCAAATGTTGCAGAGACCTCTACCCCTGTCCCACCTCCAGCCATCGTCTTAAGTAGAACAACGCGAGTGGTGAGATCCTGAGCATGAGTTGGAACCCGAAGCTATAGTTCCTCATGCGTGTGGGATGTTTTTCTGCCCCATGGTTGATGAACTCATGCGTGAAAGTGTCCCTCTGAGCTTTTGACATAAATGTGACGCAATATGGTGAACTGTAAAGTGCCTTGAGCTGACACATGTTGTTAATTGGCGCTATATAAATAAACTTGAATTGATATGCTCCTCCATGCAGCATGGTTAGATAGGCGCCAATTAGACAAGAACTGAGATAGTTGATTAAGTCTTTATATTTAAAAACATAAAGTTAATGCTGCGTCCCATTTTATGGGCATTACCTCTCTTGCAAATACCAGTGAGGCTCTGCTTAAGGATGAATTAGTGGAATTAGTACAATTAATCTAGTGGTTGGTGGTAACACTACAACGCAAAGGATTTTATTCAATTGATGGAATTGAATAGTATCATTGATCTACTAAACCAGAAAGTTCACAGGATTAGCGGTCCGTATCCGAAGTTCCAACAATCGGTTGGCTAATCCAGACCCAACCTGATTTAAAAACATTTAGAAAATTACCACATGTTGTCCTACCCATTGCAGTGTCTAACTTAAGTTATGCTGCTGCTCTTGTTTGTACGGTAAAGTTCCCCCAGAATGACCGGCACCCTGGCTAACAATGATGCATATTATTGGACGAGTTGTTGTCAGCCTGCTAAAGTACTGCTGCTACTTTTTAGACACACAGCAGGTAAAACCTGTGGTAAGCGGGACTATTGGGAGTGAAGGAGTAAAAGTTACATGAGAAAGAGAGTAGAGAAAGTGTGGACTGCTGGAAGAACTGTAGTGAATTGGTGCCAGAAAAGTGAAATGGTGCTCAAAGATGACCCTGAACATTTAGAGGATGTTTGGTTCAACCTGCTGCTGTGAAGCAGGATTCTCCATCATGAACAGAATAAAAAATAAATATGGATCCAGGCTCAAATGAGCCCTTTGATATGTGCTTTAGAATGTCTTAGTCTCCATTAAACCCAGGTTAAAGAGCCTTGCAGGGCAGCATAAAACCCACTGCTCTCATTAAGCCAGAAAAGAAAGGAAAAATAACAAAACAGTCACTTCAGGTGTTTCATAAAATATGTGAATCAGAAAATTGGCTATATACCAAACTGAATGATTGTTGTTCTCTACTACAAAAATCACTTGTTTCTGGGCTCTAACAGCTCAAATGTCCTGTTTTTCAGGCTTCGCATGGCGCGGATGAACGAGGAGATGAGGGATTCAGAGGGAGTGTTCAGTGGCACCGGTCAGTCCCTTCATGGCGCTACGTCTATTTAACTCTATAGCCAACTCTCTGCATAGTCAACTTTCTGTCCTGTGAGCTCATATGTCTCTGTCCCTCAGGTGATGACGAGACGTTTCAGGACATCTTCAGGGACTTTAGTAACATGGCATCTAATGACCCGGAGAAACTCAGAAGGCAGTTCGTCCGAGGAGGCGAGGAGGAAGAGGATGAAGGAGATAAAAACAGCCAGGCATACGCTGACTGACAGGAAGGGAATATGGGCCGTCCCTGTTACCATAGTAACAGTTAGGATGGACGTTTTTAAAAAAATTGAGTTGGACCAAACCTGAGAAGATTCATGTTTGTTTTCTGTTGATGTTTTAGTTTGTGGGAAAATTATTTATCAGCTCTGATGGTGAAGTGGAGCTCACTGCAGACAGACAGGCGGTTCTGTTCTGGGAATCATTCATGTTCCCGGCCTCTCCGGCTGAGTCTGATGAAATGAGACCAGGAGACAGGTTTTATTAATCACTGTGAAACGGTTCCAATCATTTCAGCCGGTTCTCTCTGAGGGACACAGAAGCAGCAGGAAGGATTCATCCTGGTCCAGTTGGACCTGCAGGAGGACAGAGGAAGACAGCTGCAGCTGATGGACCCGGGTCAGTCAGGCATAGAGCAGGAAAGAGAGTTAAACAGGCTTTCTTTATTTCATAGGACCTCAGATTGGCATACAAAGTCAGAAGAACTTGTTCAGATTCTTAAAGAGTCTGGACCAGAGAAAAGGGATCAACACTAAACTCTTCGGATCAGCTAAACCACATAAGCAGAACCTGATCTTCACTTTGTGAGAATATGGACCATAAGTTCTCAGAGTCGTTTCCTCTGTAATGAAGTCAGAATTGGTTCTGAAGTTTGTGTTTTCTGCTCTGAATGGACCCGGCTGCTGTTTGAAAAATCAGTGGCTGGACTTTGGTTCTGCTGCTGCTGAATAAAACCACTGAATGTCTTACTGTAAAACCTGTTTCTGTTTGTCCAGATATAGATGTTCTGCCTGTTTAAAAGCTCAGACTGCTGAACAGGCCTCAAGTTTCTGGAGCTGACGATATATTCCAGCATCTCACTTCTCTACTGAAAGGTTCTACATACTGTATTCTAGGTGATGTTTCCAGAAGGTAAGGTCCACTTCAAGGTCAGATGCTAAACACCAGAGGAACCTGATATTCCAGCTTTTTCCAGGTGTAAATAAGCAAAAGTAAGGAGTTTTTTATCCATTCTCCTAGATGTTATGTCCTTTTCTTTTGTCCTAGTGTCCTTACACCTTGATCTCCTTCCTCCCTGAAGAAGGAAATACTGAGCCCCTAACGTGACACCATCAGCTTAAATAGACCGATGCCTCGTTTCCACCGAATTCTAACCCGATTAACGATACGCTGCAGTACATATTTCTTTGATTATTCATTTTTATGTATTTTTAAATCCACATAAGAGCCGTTCCTGGAAATGTTTGGTGACATTACTGGATTGTATGACTAGAAGAGCTGCTGGTTTTTGAAACATTTTTTTCTCCAATTTCAGTTTATGATGTAATCAGGATGTTTTAAATAGTGCTAATATGCCGCCTGCTGGTTGTGCTGTAAAAGTCCTGAATTGAACGACAGGTTCAGGCTGAATCCCAAACCGCACCCTTACCACTAACCCTTAACTATGAAGGGTTAATGGCAATAAGATAACTCTCAGAGCTGTGGGAGGCGCCTGGATTGTACCTAGGGGGGTTTAAACGTGAATGGGACAGCCTCTTCCCTCCTACGGAAAGCAACGCATTGACGCTGCATGTGTGTGGCTGTAGATCTGTGGGGGAGGTTAACACAATATCAAACATTTGCCTTTTTCATAAAAATAAATCTATTCAGTCAAATAAAACTATTTCAAAGTGGACCTTCCATTGAGGGATTGTTATATTTTTCCTAACATGATTTTCTTTCATTTTCTGTTGTGATGAAGATGCAGGAAACCAGCTGAACTTACATTGGAATGCACGTGTTTTCTCTGCCAATACTTCGCCATTATATCTGCCAAACAAAATTCCAGCAAGCCTGCAGGCAAGCTATTTAACGGCTGAACAGTCCACTTGCCCTACCCACTACGTTGTTTGGGACAGCCCTTAATGTGGCTGACCCTCCGCAGGAATCCAAACGGAGGGTTAGTGCTTAGGGGCTGGTTTGGGATTCAGTCGTAGACATCAGGACCAGAGAGCAGACGTCATCATGATAGAAAATACTGACTCTGACGGGTCTGCTAATGACTCTAGGAACAGCCAAGGACTCAACTGGGTCTATTTTAGATGACGTGGTTCTGTTGGATCCCTCCTGAGACCTACAGCTTGCACTGGGGCGGTTCGCCACCTAGATGAGAATCAGAGAATCGTCCTCCAAGTCAAAGGCCTTAATTCTCGACTAAAAAATATGGATTGTCTCCTTCAGGTCAGAGGAGAGTCCCTGTCTCAACTTTAGGAGTTGAAGTATTTTGTTGGTTCTGCTCAGGAGTGCTGCCGCTTTGATGCTGCAGTCTGTTGAGGTACAAAGGGAGCTGAATGAAAAGGCAGGAAAGTAATGACTAGGTCCCACATCAGATGGATGCAAACCTCAATTTACAGTAAGACTGACTTGTAGCATAGGATAACATAGAAGAGGGTTTTGGATGTGCAATACTTTGGTCTGAGGCCCCTCAATGACTGAGTCATACTCGTCATCAGGTGTTCATCTGTTCAACACAATAAAACATCAACAAATAGAGTGGTCCATAACATGATTTATTGATGTAGACTGGAACAATAAACACAGATACATGAGGGGAGGGAGGGGGGTGATGGTACTGTAGATCTTGTTGGTGGTTCTTTTTTTAAGTCACAGTTTGAAAAAGTAACATCTATTAGAGGCTGATAAAACGTAATGGAAAAGGAACAAATGAGCATAAACCAACAAAAGGAAACTGAGCCAAGACAAGAAACTAAAACTAAATACAGAAGGAATAGTTAGCAAGAGAAAATCTCTGGATGGATGATAGTTTTATAATGCCAAGATAGATCCAGGTTGATTCTATTTGTTTTTTGTATACAACTTGACCACTAGATGGTAGTAAATGACAAACTCTGCCACTTGAACACCAGTAGTTTCCAGAAATTATAAACTTCTGTAATAAAAAAAAAAGAAATACGTGTTTTCAGTTGTTTTTCTTGGGTGGAAGCAGAGAGGTTTTACAAGTTCCCTTTCTGTGACTGAATACAGAATCTAAACCATGACTGAGGTCAGCTGGATGTCTCCCTCGATCTCCAGGCTATTGATGTTATGTAGAGGAGTGAAGCGATGTTTGTAGGTGTGGGCCTGCATCCCGTTCACTACAATCCGGAAGGATCTTTGTTCACAGATGATGGTCAGCTGGAAGAAACAAGGTTCAGAGATGTCATTCCAACTGCTAAAATGTCTTTGGGATTTCTTACGGAAAGCTAAATACAACCTCTTCCTTCAACCTAATCTATATCAGCCTGGAGAGGCTAGAATATACAGAAAACTAACAGCATAGTCACGGTTTAGCCATATTTAACAACAGCAACAGCCAATAAAAAGGGTAACCAGACATAGCCGGTAATACTTTACTGTACAGTAGAAGGGAAGGAGCTACAACTCTGCCTCAGGAGGAGGCAACAGAGCCCACCAAACCAGAAACCTAGATTTCCTCTTTTGTCTGTAGTGTATACATTTCCTCCAGTCTGCTGGTGAAGATTCTCAGTCATCCAGGTCATAGTCATTCCAAAAAAGTTTAAAACAAACCACTGGACTTTTTTCCCCCCAAATTTGAAGACATTTCACTTCCCATCCAGAAAGCTTTCTCATTTAAAAGTCTAGAGTAGTGTGGAGCTCCAGGCTTTATGGTAAATGGCCTGTACTCTTATAGCACTTTTCAAGTCAGGAGACTTGACCAAAGCACTTTTACACTACATTCAGTCATTCACCCATTCACTCACACACCTGATGGTGGCAAGCTACATTGTAGCCACAGCTGCCCTGGGGCTCCCTGACAGAAGTGAAGCGTTGGGCTATAGATTAGCCCAGTGAAAGCCTTGTTTTGATTAAGAAAACAGGCAAATTGAACCGAAACAGGTCCACCCCTTTGTAATGGGGAGTCTTTATGGTCGTTGTTGGCCTGCAAGTTAAACCAAAACTGGCCCACGCCTCTGTAATAGAGAGTTGTTATGGTCATAATTTGCATGGCTTACAGGAGCAATGTTTTGATCACCTGCATGGTGATGAGGAATGAGGTGATTATTGGGAAGAATCAACGCTAAAGCTGTGTTATAGGATTCAGAGACCTAGGTTCCTCTCCTCTGAATCAAGTCGTAGGGAAGCGACTGTTCCAACTGTTGCATTTCCAAATTCTCGTGAGTGGTGCACGACTTTACACGCATGAATAAAGTAAATGTGATTGGTCGTTTATCAAGGGGGCGGGATTTATTTGGCGGAAGGTTCGCAAGCATTTTGGTGCTGGCCGATTTATCGGAAGCATCTTGCTAACCTGTTAGCAACTTAGTGCTAATAGGTTCCCAATGGGAAATTACATTGGGACCAAGTAGCACTAAATTGGTGACTTAGGCGACACTGGATGAGTCTCCTCCATCATACATTTTTATTTAGTGGAGGAAGGCGGGGATGAAGATGTTGTGGAAGAGGACGCCAGGGCAGCAGAAGCTTGGTTTGGTGTAGAAGGCTTGCAGCCGTATATGTTTGAGCCTTGCCTCAAAGCAACGGCTGCCAGTTCTGTTAGCTCTACGCCTGCTGAAGACACAGACGCCCATCCCCCGTGAACACTGGGGACGGAACTCAATGGGAAAGGAAATGGTTCTTATGTCAACCGTTGCGTATATTAGCTGCGACATATGAATTAAGATGCTATGACTGAAAATATTTGATTGACAGATGACCGTTAATATATGATTGGCTGAATTTAGGTGTACAAGCCGATGAATAACTAATTGGCCTGCAGAAGATAACGAAAAAAAAAATAGATTTTAAAACAGTTTCTTTTTTTTTATAGAATTTTTCTACATTTTGGGACAATATGGTCTGATAAAGAGTACATTTATATACATGATTATGATTTGACATTTAAATATGATTTTCCTACGACTTCCTACGGTTTGTTTTTCTCTCTTAACATAAATGGCTTCCTTCACAGCCCTTTCAAACCACCTTTATTCTTTGTCCAAAATGTGAACATTCTGGTCATCAAATGATTGTCCCTTGTCCTTGAGGTGTAGATGGAAAGCACTCTTGCTCGGAGGAAGTAGCTGTCCTGTGTTGGGCCATGCATCTGTGGAGAGGTTGTTTGGTTTCTACAATATAAAGATCAGAGAATTCCTCACTGCGCAGAACTGCAGATGCCGCTCCGCTCATCCTAAGGATCCTGTTTGGTTTGAATTGTACTGGGATTTTGTTTTTGGAGAAAATCCTCTTGAGTTTTTCCAGAGACTCCAGCAACATATGGGATGGCGATATTTTTGCGTTTAATCTTCTCACCGTTATGATCTGCTGCATGTTTTTTGTATTTCCTTAATGATTTGACTCCCAGTTTGGGTATCAGGAGGTTTGCAGAGCATCTTTGATGTGTTTCTGTTCTTTGTGCTTCCCTTCTGTTTCAGTAGGGACATGCTCAGCCCGGTGTTGTCTGAGGACAGAAAGCCTGATGCACAAACAAAAAAGAAAGCTTTCTGGATGGGAAGTAAAACGTCTTAAAAAAAAAAAAAAAGTCCAGTGGTTCGTTTTTTAACTTTATTTGGGATTCCCTCCAGTCCTTTTTGAACTGAGGTCATCTAATGTCCTTCACCCCCTGATTACCAACACATATCCCTTGGTTTGACACATTGCTATAAAATCAGTGAAAAAAAAAACATTTCCCAATAATAATAATATGACGGAGTGAAAATGACAGCATGACATTCTTCTCTAATTCAGTAAATGGTAATTGTATCACTCAATGACCCTTAGAAAGAGCCTTACTAACAGTTCAACTGTGAGTGTTGTTTTTCTCAGCAGAGTAAAATAAAACTATTTCTTTCTTGCGTATCGATTCTCAACGCTCATTTTACTTCACAGAACCTTTTTAGTTGATGTAAAACGTTAAGGTTTTCATATTTAGATCATCAATTAAGCTCTGATACAATAATAATTTGACTTAACTATTGCTACTGCCAAAGCCACTTACTGTCACATCCAATGCATCTTTCCAGCCAGCCGATAACCGTCGCATTTCACTACTAGATGGTACTATGAGTTTGGCACAACCTAAGCTTTTTTCAGGAACGGTTGCATTACAGTAAAAGGCAAAACTGAGCCCAGATCTTTTCTTTCTGACAGATGCTGTGCTCACTGCCTTATCTCAGTTTTTTGGACAAAAGTGATGTAACGAAATAATCATGCAAACTTGTATTGACCAAAAATGGCAGATTTCCTGTGGGGCTTGTACCATGGCTCCAAAAGACCTCTTTATAGGTCTTGGTGAAATAAGTATATGTACCAGAGTTCATAATCCTGAGTGAAAGTATGATTGTGTATTTAGTTTTATGGCGAGGAGTCCAATTTTGACATTTTTGCCATGCCAACATGCTTCGATGCAGAACAAGTTTTTTGATAACTTTTGATCCCCAATGCCTTTTAGTCTCT